>JAJJWW010005820.1:0-250730 GCA_023531295.1 Papaver armeniacum | reverse complement strand
GCTGAAAGAATTAGGGGGAAGTGTGGAAGAAGATATGAAGAAAATGGAGTCAGTTGAAATTGAGGAGGCACAAAGCCATGATCCGCCTTTCAACCAGCTGTAGGAGGATGAGACCCTGGCTGGGTACCTACTTATAAAATGGTCAGGTAATCTTCATTGGCTTTCATTTTGAAATTAGATAATAAGTAACATTTATGTGAACCGAAATGCTATTGACTCTGTCTTAGTGAGCACTACTGTTCTTCTGTCTTTATACCATCCATCCAACTTTATGGGAGTGTTTTTTACTTTATTATTTTAGGTTAATCTATATAAATTTGTTAACTCTGCATTCAGTGACTTAACTTAACCAATACTAGCCGAACTAAAGTTTGTCTTCAGTTATCAATAAAAAAATATCTAGAATAATAGAGCCAACTAGGCAGAGTTCTCTATGATGAGTAAAGCTACATTGGAGAATACTACTAGGATTTGAAACAATGATTTTGTTTGTTGGCCATTAGGAAAGGTACCTCACACAATTCATGCCTACTTCCACAGTTTATGAATTCTTCTAATGCTCAGTTATACCCCAAGTAGTTGCATTTTGCTATTTCTTCCAACATTACTAGCTTAGTTGATCTTGTCTAGCAAATTAACATACATGCAGATGAAAATGGTATATATGCCATACACAAGTATATAAGGTATATGGTATCGGTTTGACTTTTTAACCCTGCATTGGATTTTATTTTGCTTGTGAAGTTGGTGCCTTGGTGGTTTTACTTTTGGAAGGGTTTCAAACGTATTTAATACAAACACTTTTGTAAATGTGGTCTTTAGGGATATGCATTACCATCCCCCCATGGTCCTATTAGCATCCTTCCTGATTTTGAAAACCATTGTCTTCAATATGTCCGGGCGGTAACATGCTTACTTTCAGATTTCATGTTGAAAACAAGTTTCAAAATGTTTTGAGAAATTTTGCTTAACATACACATGAAGACGACCTGAATAGGTTTGAATTTGCTTAGCCAGTCATTCTTTGAGGAGTATGTATTCTATGATGACAGTGAAATTACAATAAGTGATCAAGTTGGTGCTCAAACTGACGGCGAGTGATATCTCAGTAAAAACTCCTGAGCTCAGGGTTGTCAGCTAGCCATGCTTTGGATGTTTAAAAGCTCTATGGGGAGAGACAATTAAAGCCTTCCGCTGTTTCACACTTGTGAATAGTAGCTGGTTTATAAATATTGCACAACTTTAGAAAATTTTTATTGTTAGGATGTTAATAAAAGCAACATCTTAACTTTCACTATTAGGAAATAGATCAAATTTTTGAATTTGTTTGTTTTTGGTTTGGGTGTATGGTGTCTGACTCTGTTTCGGTCCAGAATGATTATAGTTTGTTAAGAAATTTTGCATGTCTGAGTTATGTATGAGTTAGATGATTGTGTCTGACTCAAATGTAACCGACTCAGTTAGGAAGCTATTAGATTGAGCAATGTGCATGTTTATATAATTTGAATACGAATTGTCTGGATTGACTCACCGATTTGAATCGAACGAGACGGATTCAGCTGATTTGCCCTTACTTAGTGGCCTAAGTCCATATTCTGTTGCACCCATCTATTTTTCAGTTGTTTTCTTATGCAGTTCATGGCCGAAGCAACAGTGAATTCACCATTTCAGTTGTGATCAAACTCATTACTGCATTATTTGCAACATGAAATCTGCAAAACAAGTGACAACTAGTAATCGCATGATAGGCAAATTAATACCGCTGCCATTCGCAGGCCCGGTCCAACAGTCGCAATTTCTCGGCCCGGTCTTTTTTTCTTTTTTTTTTTCCGGTCTCAATTTCTCCAGACCGAAACTGAAAAAAAAAAAAAGTAAATCGTCAGTGTTTCCAAAATCAGTTATGATTATTTGAGGAATTTTAGGCTCCTATACTTCTCAGAAAATTCTGGGCCATCGTAAATACCTTCGATAAGGAAAATCTAAAAGAATTTTACAACGATGCCCTGGTTTGAATCTTTCATCACAGTTGAAACATAAACCTCTATCACGACGTTCCTTAAGCTCGGCTGGTAAGAGTTTTTTTATCACAGGAGCTGCAGAATCAGGATTTGACACTATTGCTTCAGTATTATTAACAATGGCCAAGGCTTATTCATTACGAGATTCATACAACCTTTCCAATCCTATTGGCAAAGAAACAGTGACTTTGCGGCTTGCAAGCTTGAACATCTGCTCTAATACTCTCCTTTAAACCACTCACAAAACAACCAACTTGTCATGGATTGTGATAACTTTCCAAAGACGGATCAACAACTTCTCGAACTGAACCTGATACTCTTTCACAGAACCAGTTTGTTGTAGCTTGGTCAAATCACCGAAAAAATCTTGGTATTGAGTTGCCCCATACCTGCTAAGAAAACATTTCTTAAAATACTCCCATGTTATTATAGGAGTTTCTGCCTTTTGTATTTGCAACCATAGTTGAGCATCGTTTTCCAAATTAAACGAAGCTATTGGAACCCTTTCTTCATCCGGAATTTCATGAAAATCAAAAAATCGTTTCCGCTTCTACAAATCCAACTAGTTGGATCTTCATGCCATTGAATTCAGGAAACTTTAACTTTGCAGCAGCAGAATAATTCTTGGAGTTATGTGTGGAGTTTTTACTTACATTACGGTTCACACTATTGGATTCATCATCACCTTCCTTGCCTTCCTTGTCAAAAAGTTTATCTAGACGAGAATTAAAGGCTTCAAAAAATTCTTTTATGCTGTTGTTCATATCTTCTTGTTGTGCTGTTATTTTTTTGACTTCATCCTCCAATTTCTTTATCCTGTTATTGTCCTCCATTGTTGGCTCTGATACCAAATGTTAGGGTACCGACCCTAAACTCGTCATAAGCCCATGGGTAGAACTCAACTCGAAAACCTACCTGACTAGATGAGGGAATCCATTGACTTATAAACTACCCAATTAAGCCCCATCTAACCAATGTGGGACTAAGGTTCCAACATCCCACCACGCTTCCAGACCCAACGTCCTCGTTGGCCCACTCTATCGACACTGGCCCGGCGGTAGCCCTTTCCTTATGATGGCGGCTCCACTCGACTACCAGTATTCAATGCGGGCGACAACTACGCCTATACATAGGTGCCCCAACACTTTAATCTAGCCTATAGGTCACCCCTTCCGTGGAGCGGGCATGGGTCGTGGTGGTTGGCTCTGATACCAATTGTTACTTCCTTGCTTAGCAGATCGTGTTGCTGGCTTGTTAGAAGACGATGAAACAGAATTAATGGAGACTTGATCCTTCTTTCTACCTATTTTGATAATGGACTGATAGAAAAGGGTTGCGGTATCGTTAGAGGGACGCCGGACCTCTAGTATCGTCAAAGGGACATTAATACCTCTCGTTAGAAGACTAACAATTGTTTTTGATAATAATTCTCTGCATCTAATTAACTCCCTAAAGATCAGGATAGGCAACTCAGCCTAAGACTCAACTTACCGATACCCTTATCCAAAACATAACCAAACCAAACCGACTAGACAAACTAGGAAACACGACCCTAACACCAAATCCACACGTTGGATTGGTTTATCAATTTTAATCCTAATCAAATTCTAAAACCAAATCATAAGAATTAAACAAATACATTAATACACTAGGATCAGTACATAACATTATGATCCTCAACCTAAGTTCGAAAGTTTCAAATTTAAATGATTAAAATATCAGAATCGTCATGCTCCGTGCTTTATAGAACGAGATTTGCATGTCTAAGGACAAGGAGAGGTATCATGAGGAGTTACGGAGGCAGCACCAAGCAAAACTTGCCCGGCGGTTACACCATGCAACTTCCGAGAGGTTGGGTGTGACTAACCATGTAGATGAAAATATTCCTCTGTCGTTGTGGTACCCAAAGACCTGCTACCACCTCTCGTTAATACGAAGCAACAGCTACAGGTTTCAAGAAACAACATGCAGTTACGTGTGTCCATCCATCCCAACATAGTGGAAGGACACCATAGAAAGTCAGAGACCGATACCCTTCAAGCCCATGCAAAAGGTTTTCGATTCTCAAATTACATTATCCCTTTTCAGATGGATGTCATGTATATTAACGTAAAACATGCGTTCTTTCAAGATGGTGATGAACAAATGGCCCCTTTCTTGCACTTGCACAACCCCGTCATGCTGGGGAAATGACATACTGTACAGTGCCCTGATATGACCATCCTGGCAGGGTATTGATTGTTGAATTCAATGGTATAAATTGGTTTGTTGAGTTTTTTGGTATGTTTGTTGGTGGTGTTTCAAAGTCAAGGTTTTGAAGATCTGCGGTTCAGTTTGTCATTCAATGAGAGAAGAAGGAAAAATTGTTAGTTTTTGGAACTTGTAAATTTTGGGAGAAGAATTAATGAGAGAAGAAGGAAAAATTGTTAGTTTTTGGAACTTGTAAATTTTGGGAGAAGAATTAACGAGAGAAACAGAAGTTTTTGTTTTCATTACCTGCAAATGCACTTGCTATTAAGAGCTGTAGGAGTAAGTTGACAGAGAGAGTGTAGTTACTTGTAAGGAGGCAAATGGTTGACCTTGAATACAGAAACTCAGTAAGTTGACATTGAGTATGGAAGGAAGTTCCCACCCAACCCCTTCTCCAAAATGTAGGAAAATGGCCAACCATAGGGAAACATCAGATTTTTTTGGCTGAGATATCCTGTGTAAATGACAAACATGCAGTAGACAGACGGTGGATTAACACTTTCTAGCCCCAAAACACCACATTTTAAGTCAGAGGCACACTTATTTCTGTTTTAAGATCTTTCATGAAAATCCCATGTGTATGGATCTTACCACATTGGACCCTGAAAATATCCATTCATTTTCAAGCACAGTGGGGAGGGAATGTTTGACAAACTTGTCAGTGAAATTTTTAGCCAGGTGCAGTTTAAAACCGTGCCTGGTGTCAGACTCAACTTAAAACTAAGCCTGGCACTAGAGGTGTAAAACGTGGCGCCCGGCACACGAAGTCGCGTGCTTCACGTGCCATATGCCGTGTTGTGCCAACGATTTAAACGTGTTGTGCCGAGCTGTGCTTTACTAGTCAAAAGCTAAGCACAGCACAGCCCATGGGCACAGCACACGAATAAACATGCTATGTCGTGCTGTGCCGTGTTGACACACGTGTTATATACAATTTGAAATCACTTAATGTATACATTAAGTCGGACATTATCACGAGAATTTAAATAGACAACATATCATTTGAAATTATTTCCAAAGAAAATTAACAAGTTTATTCAATAAAAAGAAATAGCCCATTAAATATAAAATTGGATCATTGTCATGTAAATTAATGTTCTAGTCAAATATAGGTAATGGCATTATAACAACGATATTGGAATATATTTTTCAAATATTTAGGCATTATATGTGTTGTTATAAAAATAAGGTAGCATAAAATGTCAAAAACTAGCTAGAATAGTGACTCTTTTATGCCTTGTTATATGGTATATTTGTGCATGTTATAACATGCTGGGCTGGGCTGGGCCACGTGCTTATCCGTTCCGCGTGTTGTGTCGTGCTACTATGCCAATTAGGCTAACCCAGCACAGCCCATGAAACTAACGTGTTGGGCCATGCTGGGCTGGGCTCAGATTTTAGCGTGCTGTGCTGGGCTGTGCTCGTGCTAGCACAGCCCAATTTACATCTCTACCTGGCACCAAGCTTGGTTTCAATCTGCGCCTGATGATGGGACACGCATTTTACCTGGCCGGCGCCTGGTGTCAGGCATATATTCTCATCCAAATAAGCAATGTGAACATAATCAAAAACCATATTAGCAATTGCACTGTCAATTAAGTCTTCAATATAGATCTTCAAGAAATGAATATAAAGATAAGCAATACGTAAAACAAAAAATTAGTAGTTTGAAATTCTGAATAGAAAAACTGAAATAGCACCAGAAAGAAAGAAAAAAAAAAAAAAAAAAAAAAAACTCCCTTGGCTAGGTTACTCATGAGGCTCGCTGGTAGGCTAGCACAACAACCTGTTCAATTAATGTAGTAGTACGTTGTTGGAGCTTAGCTTGTTAGGCTTCCAACTAGTTAATGTAATACTCTTTATCCAATAATAATAATAATAAATAAAAGAAAGAATAAAAAGTATGTTTTTTTCTTCCCGTAGTCAGTCGTCCTGTCGTTAGGTTGTTATCAAAAGGAAGCATCAGCCCATCAGCACGATCAGATTCACTAACTTTAGCTTCTTTAGGAATGAAGGTTTTCAGAGAAACGATGTTCTCCACTTGTGGGTGTAAATTGACCTCGCAGTGCGGATAAGGTGCTCTTTATGTACAAGTTCGAAACAAAATTATCCGCTTTTTTTTTTCTTCGTTTTTTTGAGTAAGAACTAGCAAAGTTTACTAAAAGTCTAACCATTTCTTGAAGTTAACACAAGTGGTGGGAGAGATGATTCCATCAGGTGTGCACTCATTCAGACGAGGACAAACTCCACAAGGAATTGAAGCCAAGGCCCCTGTTTTTGGAAGCCCTCTTCTATTTGTACGTTGGTAGCATTGTTCCCCCGGCGAAATTCTTGCAAAGTCCCCTTTACCAGTACTTACTTCCAGCATAATCTTCTTGTCCAAAAACAAACTCTGCACAAGTTCTTCAATTTGCCTACCAGTAAACTTAACAGTAAATACTGGCATATTGTTGACAGCTTCAGCAATCTCCGCAACTGTTGCAACCTTCGATCTAGAGAGAAACTCCAAACACCGTTCTTGTGCCAACTCAATAAGCGCTGTATCTAATCTCCCTTCCGAATACCAGTCACCACCAGTGAGTTCAACCGAGGGTTGGAAGTCAGAACCCATTAACATTTTTTTCCCTTTGTTCTGTATGTTAACAACCTCTTTTATCAGTGCTTTGTCCTTGAGAGATTTGATAGACTTGTTAACAACGGTGTCAGGAATTACTTTGATTTTAAACTTTATTTCCCTCGTCCATATTCCCATATCTTCTGTACTTATGATAAGGTCATAGATTGTGCGCTCAGCCTCACTGAGCTTCGGAGTATCAGCTCGTTTTCTTTTGAGAGACAGTGAACTTTCTGCTACTCGGCCCATTTCTGTTAAAAGAAACACGTCCTAATAATTATTATTTGTTACAGCACGCAATTAAAAAGTGTTTCTTATAAATACAGCAAAAAACTGCAAATGAATGATGTTTCATTTGGTAATGCAAATAAAAAAAAAAATCTGACTTCAACTAAAATCCTGCTTGGTATGCAGTTCATGTTTGAAGTCTGCAAACCTTGCAGCTACAATTAACACCAAATACATGAAAGTGATAAGGGAAGTATCTAAAGGAAAATCTTGCTGACTCTGAACACAGCCTCATTCCCAAACAAAAAAGAAGCAGAAGTACCAAATTATCACTTATATGGGGATCAATTATTTCTAGAAGATATACTAGTTAATCTGCCTCCAGATTACGACCACGAACTCCAAATTCAATTTGTTGGAATGCCCTAACTGTGAACTTTAAGGTCTTAATTCAAGAGTATGAACTATGAAACACGTATGTTGAGATATATCTGAAGATAACTTTGATTTCATACACGTTGTATATATGACCAATGAAAACTTACTAAAATAACACAAACGACTAAATATTTAGCAATGTAGAGAATTCCCAATTTTACAAATTTTAATAAGTAAACCATGTGTACTTTTGTGCAAACCAGACATACAATCGAATCAGAAAAGAAGTTAACTTATAATTTCATAAGTAAGAACCAGTTGAAGCTGAATGATCAATGAGATCCAAATTACTATCTTTTTCTTCTGCCATAATTATGTAAAAGTCCAAAATTACTTTTTCGCTTCTAGTTTCTTCTATAATCAATCACGTTTGAGAGATTCATGATTTAACCCTCGTATACCACTAGGAGAGACAAATCCTCGAGTTAATCAGATTAAAAAGGATAAAGAAAACCTAAACAGTTCATAAGAGTAAAGTAGATGGCTATATAGGACTCCAGAAAAGATCAATGAGAATCGAATCGACAAACTTTTGCCATCACTTAGAGACAAACGGATTTATGACCACAATAATTTGCAAATTGCATACCAGGCAGCAGCGGCTAATTGTATTCTAATGGAACAAGATAACATCACAAGAAACAAATAGCAAAACAACCCAAAATCTGAAGTACCAAAATGGTTGTAATAAAGGTTTACAATCTTTGCCCAGCGTAGAAACAACGGGAATAACAAAAATTACAGTTTCATTTAATCACAAACATGAAATATATGTGATAAAGAGATTTCCAAGCAAGGTTATTTGTTAGCTGCTAACTTGATCATGGCAATTTGGGTATTTGATTATAATTTGTTACGACTGCTCATGTAGGTGAAAATCAAGGAGTGGCACAAAAAGTTCTCACTTAGTAATTTCATCAAACACAATCAAAACAAAATCAATTCTTAATATATCTAATCTTATTGTGAAAACCCTAACCATGTCTAAGAAATTGTAATAAGAAAACAAAATCATACCTTTGGAATCTTTCGTATCACCCGAAAAGACGGAAGAGCCTTTGGAATTTGGAAGTCTATAGAGAAGTGAAAGAGTGAGGCGGAATTAAAGAGTGCCTTAGGAATTTCCTGAGAATTTTTTTTTACTCCCTCCGTCCCTAATTAGTTGAGCTATTTGGTTTTAAATTTTGTCCCACAAATAAATGAGCCATTTCACTGATCAAGGGGATATTTCTAAAACTACCCTTTTAATTGATTATTGTTATTATAAGAAATATGTATAATTTGATAGTCATGTTTATATTCGTTACGTATGTGTTTTAAAATGCTTTTCAACGGTATAAAGTTTACGAAAAACCGTGGTATAGTTTAAGAAATAAATCATTTCGAAGTTTTACAAGTTATTATCCATAAGGACATACTTGTAAAAAAAACTTAAACATACTCTCATTCTTATTTATGGACATCCGTCGTGCCTCAGATTGGATGCGGATGTAGCGAAAACCCAACCGATCCGAGTTCGCCCTAGGAAAAGTTCCTGGCATGAAAGGAAAAGAAATTCTAATCAGCATGCAAGTAGGCCTTGCAGGAAAGAAAAAGAAATTTATAATCGGCCCGGTCCAATAGTGTTTCCACTAGTTATGATTTATTTGAGGAATTTTAAAGGTGGCGTAAGTTTTGTGGCTCCTCTCTGGCTCGAGTCGATCAATAATAATCAGTTGTCAGTCTTCTTGCTCTTCTTTTTTTTAATTTTGATACAGTAAGCGGGGTTAAGGAAACCCCAACCAAACAAGAACGAAAAACAAAGCAACAAAGAACTTAAAAACAAAAGCAATCTAATGCCTAATGAAGACTTTTCCCCGCTTTATCGCCAAAGAAGAATTTCTTTGAAGTCCATAGTAAACTCACTTCAAAGAATCTTCACATAATTGGAGCTAGGATGAATCCTACTAGATAATGGGCAGCTCACATTTCCTTGTAATAAAGTGGCTAATCTTCACGAAATTAAAATAACCAAGCAAACTTTATAACTCTTCTCCAGACCAGACAAGATCCTGTGGAGGCTTGGGATTAGCATTCTTTAGCAAGACAAGTAGAAGAAGAGTCTCAGGCAAAGATGAATATTTTTAGCTTCAATCTCAATACCAAGTTTTAAGCCCACTCCACCCCCCGCATTTCATGAGCTTCAACAGAGATAGGGTAGCTTCCACCCGTAGCAGAATCAAATGATTTCCAAGAGAGTCTCTAATAATAGCTCCAAAACCAAAGACCATCTTGATTTAGAACCATCTCGTATTGATCATGACATCATATCCTATTGAGCTAGCCAAGCACATAAAATTGGTTGTTTTAAAATGAAATCGCAATTTACCCTCCATCTCTCCATGAATAACCTATTAGCAAAAGACCGCATCTTTCAATTGATGAGCACTCAGTTTGAGCCAAACTTCTTGAACAATAATGTAACTCACTGTTTCCATAGAGTTATATTTAGACTCGAAGATCCTAGAATTTCTTTCCCTCCAGATATTATATATAAAACTGTTAAGAACCAATTTTTTAATCAAAGTAACACAGGAGGTACCTTTAAAATGCTCAATACACCACTGGATTTCCTCATGCCAGGTATTGCAGAGGTCTCTATGATAGCCCATTTTGATAAGTAATCCTCTCCAAATTTGGTTAGCAAACACACAATCATGGAACAAGTGACCTTCATTTTCTTCAGTAGCATCACAGAATAAACAAGTAGAGGAGGTAATAAGATTCCACTTGAGAAGTTTATCTCTTGTCTTCAATCTCCCATGTAAAGCAACCCAAGTAATAAATGAATGTCTAGGTATATGGAGTTTAAACCATACAAGGGAACTCCAATTAACTTTTTCACAATGAACCATAAGAGACAAATAAGTGTCCTTCACAGAGAACTCACCTGATTTACCAACAGACCACACCAACTTATCCTTTTCAGTAGGAAAGAAGCCAGCAATAGCTACTTGAGAGAGCACCGCTGCAATAGTAGGATCAGAAGAAGTTGGGAGGGACCAATCATCATGATGAACATAATCCGAAACCTTGCTATCTTGATTTGGAAAATATTCTTGGATTATAGAAGGATCAATCCAAGAAACTAATCTGCCCTTAGGGTGCCACAAGTCATGTAAGAAATTTGTATTTTTGCCATCGCCTAGGATTGTTATGACCATATCTCTAGCTATTTGTCTCTGATCCATCACTCTTCTCCAACACCAAGAGGACTCAGAGGGCAAATTCATAGACCAAAAATCTTTATTTTTAATCAGATTCTTCTTAATCCAATCAGTCCAGATAGACTCTTTGCCAGAGACAAGCTCCCATAGGTGTTTCAAATTAGCTGACAAATTATTCACTTCAATGTCTCTTACCCCTAACCCTCCCTCATTATAAGGAAGACAGACAGTAGACCAACTAATAGGACAATGTTTCTTACCTAGATCACAACCAAATTTATAAAAATCTCTTGAAAATACTAGTGATTTCCTTAATTGCTCTCTTAGGAAGGATAAAACAAGATAACCAAAAGAAGACCATCCCGGATAAAACATGTTTAATCAAAGTCACCTACCGTAAAAGCTAAGTGTTTAGCTTTCCAAGACTGAATTCTAGCTTTAATAGTGGCAATCAGAATTTGACAATCATAATAAGAAAGTCTAGTGGAAAGGAGAGGGAGTCCCAAATACCTTACTGGCAGCTTGCTTTCTTGACAATCCAAAACTAGGAGAATGTTATGAAGGATCTCCTCCCCAACAGCAGAGGAGAATAAGGATGTTTTCTGTTTGTTCATTTGCGACTGAACAATTACTAAATTCCAGAATACCTCTCTTAAGATTGGAAGCAGCATTTAAGGTACCTTTAAAAAATACTAAGACATCATCTGCAAAGCAAAGATGAGTCAATCTAGTTAATTTGCATCTTGGATGAAGACCATAAACTCCATTATCAACTTGTTTTTGTAGAATGATGCTAAGAAGCTCCATCACCATAACAAATAAGTAAGGAGATAAGGGGCACCCTTGCCGTAAGCCTCTACTTGCTCCAAAATAGCCATACGGAGAACCATTAACAAGAACAGAGTATTTAGGAGAAGTAATACACAATTTGATCCACCCAATAAAAATATCAGGAAACCCCATCTTCTTCGTAGTAACAAGAATAGCCTTCCAATAAAAGATTATAAGCTTTTTTAAGATCAATCTTCATAGTACATCTAGGAGTTCCACTTGGCCTGTGATAATTCCTAACGATTTCATGTGCCACTAAGATATTATCTTGAATAGATCTACCAGCTATGAAAGCAGATTGACAAGGATGAATAAGGTGTTTAAGTAATAGCTTCATTCTGATGGAGATTATCTTGGTTAAACATTTATACACAACTCCACAACAAGCTATAGGCCTATAATCCACTATACCACTAGGATTATCATTTTTAGCGACAAGAGTGATGAAAGTACTGTTACCTCTTTAAGGAGTTTGGAGCTCTTGAAAACATTTTTGATAGCAGCAACAAAGTCATCACCAATTATAGACCAACAGAATTTAAAGAAGTGACTAGAGAACCCATCTCGGTCCCGGCGCTTTCCTGCACTCCAATAGAAGCAAGAGCTGTCACAATTTCATCTCTAGAGATAGGCCTGATAAGAGAGGATTTAACAGTCTCATCTACAACTTTAACAAAGTTTAAATCTTCAATTAGCTGAACATCAACTTCTTCCGTACCCTCTTCATCATAAAGAGTAGAAAAGAAATCAATACATTCATCAGCTATCTCCTTGTCATCCACCAAGGTCTCACCATTCCTAGCAGTAAGTGTGAGGATATTATTCCTTGACCTCCTTTCTTTAAGAGAGTAATGAAAAAAATGGGTGTTGGAGTCTCCCAAATCTAGCCATTGAACCCTGGATTTTTGTTTCTTCATGGATTCCTCATATCTTGCAACCTTAGCATAATGTTGAACTGCTTTCTTCTCCTTCCTAGCCAGCTCTGGACAAAGAGGAGAAATTTGAATTTGCTGTTGAATCAAAGTCATCTCTATCTTGGCTTCCATAACCTGCTCCGATAGATTTTTGAATCTTAATCTTTTCCAATCAATAATAGCAGCCTTAGCCTTCCTGAGCTTAGTCATAAAAACAAACATAGGATTACCTCTGATCTTAACATCCCAAACCTTTCTAATCAACTCAAGAAAATCAGGCTCCTCAGTCATATAGTTAAAGAATCGAAAAGGAGGAGGCCCATGTTTCCGTTTCTCAAAAATAGAAGCAACCCCTGTGAGAGTGATCGAAATGCCAGGAGGTAGAAATTCCTTTAGAGTCTACAAACCGATCAATCCACTCCATATTAACCATGATTCTATCCAGTTTAGAACCAATTCTAGTATCACCCTGCTTATTAAACCAAGTATAAAAGCAAACTTAAAAAAAGATAAATCCTTGATTTGAGCCTCTTGAACACAATTACTCAAATCATGATAATGATGAGGTCTAAGCTCAGGCTCCACCAGCTTTTTTCAAGAGGAGACATTATAGAATTAAAATCTCCTAATATAATCCAAGGTCTTGAGTTATAATAGCTAAAATTACATAAATCTTCCCATAAAGAACGACGAAGACCAATATCATTATTACCATAGACAAAAGTAGCCACAAAAGAAAAACCCTTCACCGTATCCACTAGGATGAAGATACATTGAGCAAGAGAATGAAGAACAAGAATTTTGGCCACACACGGATCCCAAATTAATCCAAATCCTACCGTAGTTATCATTATTATAATTATCTAAAACTGCCAAGAAGGCATTATTTTGAGTCTAATTCTACTAGCACTAATCTCTTGAACATGGGTTTCTACTATACCAATTATTGAAAGTTTATTTGATCTAATCAAAGAACCTACTTCTACTTGTTTAAGAGGGTCATTAAGCCCCCTTATGTTCCAGTGCGCAATTTTAAACATTATGAATAAGGGTAAGATTAGGTTTCTTACCTCTACCACACTTTTTCAAGTCTCGAACCCTTAGAAGCCGTAGCTTGCTTTAAAGGCCCTGTATCATTCTTGATAAAATGGGCTCTAACACCTCCTTCTTGATCAATAAGAGGAGTAACTAAAACATTATCCTTCAAGGTCCCCCCCACAGAAGTCTTAGGATGTTGATGAGGAACATTAAGATCTTGCTCTACTAGAACCTCAAACATATTGATAGTTTCAATCACACCACCAAAGACTGGACTTAGCAGAGGTAGAAGCTTCTCTTTTGATTTCAACACAGGAATGGAGTGCTCAACACCCTCCATTTGACTTTCCAAGCTAGAAGTAGATTCCTCGTATCTCCGAGAAGGTTTCACTCCCTCATTCTCTATATTGTCTCTATTCCTTTTTGAACCTTTAACCACCCACCCATCTTTATCGTGTACATTCTTCTTAGCCGAGCAACATTAGACTTTTGCACGATCTCGAACCACTCTCTTACAAGCAATAGAGGAATGGTTGAAAGTCTTACAATGAGAACACATTGGTGGTTTCCATGGGTACTCAACATCAACTTCAAAAGCAAACTTACCATCCAAATACACAGAATAGAGCTAGGAAATTCACATGATGTATCAATTTCAACACAAACACGAGCATAGCTCATTCTAGTTCTGTTTGTGGTCCTGTTTATCAAGCATAATTGGCACACCCACACAAATTAGCAATACTACTCAACCCCTTAGTATTCCACATATACAGAGGAACCTTACGAATATTCATCCAAATTGGAATAGTACGTAATTCTTCAAGGTCTTTCTCAAGACTTCTACTCCAAGGGCTAACAACAAAAAGTTTCTGCGGAAATATAAAATGAACCCTCTCCAAAACAAAGAATTCGATCTTCTTCAAGAGCAAAATCAAAAACAAAAATAGAATCACCATGTAATGTCATATTAAACTCACCCTTAAGTTTCCATTCCTTATCAACAAGATATTTCACACGCCATATATGCAGATCGCTTCCCACAAAAGCTCCAACCACCGGATCTTGACATTTCTTGATATCATCAAGAAAATCACCAAGGAGTGAGATATGACTTTCTTCCCATCCACAATAGTAGGATTTCTGAATTTCAATTCAGCTTCTTGAGGTTGTGTTTTCTTCTCAGAGAAAAAATCCGACCAAGTTATAGATCCAAACTTTAACAATTCATCAGATTGACCAACAGAACCAGCTTCATTACCAGACAATGAAAGAACAGTAGGAACTCCTGAAGGATTACCCTCTGCAGCATCGGAGCCATTTTGCAGAGGTCGAGAACACCCAGAAGAGGACGCCATTCCGCCGTAGGAGGCGGAGATAGCAGAAGAACCACTACCAGAAAACCCTAAAAAAAATCGCCTCAAAATCGCACCACCTCAGACTTTCTCTCTCCTCACGTGTCTCCGTCTGCTTGATAATCAAGTTGTCTTCTTGCTCTTCTTGCTCTTCTCTATCTCCCACACTCTTCAGCAGTTTGCTTAAATCTTCCATCCCAATAGATAATCTGAAAATTTACTTTGTTTAAGATTCCGGCGTTGTTTTTTCTCCAGACACGACAAATATTCAATGGTTTTTGAAGTGGATTATGAGAGAATTGCTTGGGAATCCAGTGTTTGGAGACGATCACCTACTAAAGAGGAGGATGAAAGGGAAATCAGACTTTTCGGGAAGATACGTCCTTATGATCCTGAACCTAAGTTTGCCAGCTTCAGCAAGCGATTGAAATATCAGAATCGTCATGATCCAGCTGCTTTGTGGAACGAGATTTGCATGTCTAAGGACAAGGAGAGGTATCGTGAGGAGTTACGGAGGCAGCACCAAGCAAAAATTTCCCGGCGGTTACACCATGCAACTGCCGAGAGGTTGGGCGTGACTAACCATGTAGAAGATAACCTTCCACTGTCGTTGTGGCACCTGTTAAGACCTGCAACCACCTCTGTTACTGCTAATACAAAACAACAGCTACAGGTTTCAAGAAACAACATGCAGTTACGTGTGTCCATCCATCCCTACACAGTAGAAGGACGCCATAGAAAGTCAGAGACTGGTACCCTTCAAGCCCATGCAAACGGTTTCCGATTCTCAAATTACAGTATCCCTTTTCAGGTGGATGTGATGTATAATAACGTAAAGCATGCGTTCTTTCAAGATGGTGACGAGAAGATGTCCCCGTTCTTGCACTTGCACTTGCACAACCCCGTCATGCTGGGGACTGAAACGACAAAGGATATCCAGTTCCGTATGGTGCAGACCTTCTTTGAGGGGAGGAAAAGGAAGGGACCTCTTGCTCTTAATTCAGACAAGCTTGACAAAGAGCAGCAAAAGGCTGTGGATAATCAACTTATGCAAAAGTTTGTCGCGAAAGTCGATTCTTTGTGGAGACGATTGACTAGAGTTGAATTTAAAAAGATAAAGAGAAGTCGAGGATTCCATGCGAAGCTCCCCATGAAGAAACACACTTCCTTCCTAGTCATGACTTTATATTGCCTGGTTCACCTTAATGAAACACCCTTCCATGTTATCACACTTGAAGAGATAGAGGTTGTAAATCTGGTGCGAAGTCAATCTGAGTCGGAGGTGTTTAATATGAGATATGTGTTTAAGGACTTCGGGCGCGACGTTTTTCATGTTAACTCAATTCCTTTAAAGCATCTCCTTCATATCAAAGAGTGGCTCGATTCGGGATGGGTCAAGTACTACGAGAACGAGCAAGATATTTCAAACTGGCGGAACAAATTGAATTCGATAATGGATGACCCAAAGAAGTTCATAGACCTGGGGGGATGGGGTTTCCTCAACTCGGGGGAGGATGCCACCCAATACTCTGACAGCTCGGTGGAGAGTCTTGGTAAATCCTCTGGCATGACTATGGAAGAATCAGATTATGCATCTGATGCAGGTACAAACAATAAAGAGAAGTGCACTACCCGGGCAAAGCCAACTAAGACAGTTATAAGACGGGTAAATGTGGTGATGTCGGATGAATCAGATTAGTAGAGATAAGAGTTGGGCACAAAAAAGATGAAATGCCTTACCTGTGCATAAATTTTTTAGTTCTGCAACATAAATCTTATATCTTCTAAATTTGGATATGAACGTGAATCTACTGCAACAACTCTAAGAAGAGAGGATCTGAGGGTCTTTCATAGTCATACAAACTAAACAATCCTCAAAAGAAACATAACTAGACATGCATGTTTTTCTCCTTCACCTCCTCTCCTTCATTATCATCTAAAACTCTAGTTCCTTCATCATTGTTGTCACTACCATAAGCCCAACTACAAACAAGAAAGTACAAAAAATTAACAAAACTCAAAACAGCAAGAACCCAATAATAATAATCATAATGCCCCTTATTTAAGTTACTTGAAAGCCAACTTTGATTTCCGCTTCCTTTACTTGCTTTATCCACAACCTTTACAATCAAACTTCCAACCAAGTTCCCAACAGCCATTCCAACTGAGAAAAGAGCCACGGCAATACTAGCCATACTTTTAGGAAATTGAGTATAGTAAAACTTGATTTGCGCTATAAAATTAAAAGCCTCAGATACTCCGATCAAGCAATGTTGCGGTACTAACCAAAAAGCTGACATATCGACCACGGCATGAGCAATTTTCGATAGCCCGTGTTCAATCGCTCTTTTGCGTCGAATACTTTCCACCAAGGCCGAAACTATCATTGCTGCACATACAAGTAGTATTCCTATACCCATCCGTTGTTTATCTGTAAGTGAACCTTTTTGTTTTGTAACTTTTGATACTAACAGAACAATGATTTTATCGCATACCACTAACCATATTGTGTAAGTTAGGATTGTGAAGACCATAAATGAGCCTGCTGGGAATTGGAAGCTTGAGGTTATATGTCTGTTCATGTTTTTTGCTTGAAGTACGAAAAATGAATTCTGGCCGACTACTACACTAACCATGATCCCGGTTGACCATATCGGAATTACTCTCATTAAGGATTTGAGGTCTTCAACCTGATCCACTGTGCATAAACTCCACGGTTTTCTAGCTGACCCATCTGGTTTCAAGTTTTCTTCACTAGGACTTCTGATTATACAAGCTTTGTTTAGAAACCTATATACACACATGTGACCAGCCAACAAATTAAGGCAAATTACACAAGCTTGGTATAAAATGATAATAAACCAGGAATTCAGAATGTTTTTTTTTTATGTACCTTAGATTGTTAGTTGGTGCGACCAATTTTGAACCTCTATGGTGATGGTACACGTAGCTGCATGCCTGCATAGAATTCGTTGGAGAAAGAACAAGATCCTTGTTCTTCCAAGCTGCCACAAGAACTTGTGCAAATCCGATAAACAGACTCTTATTTGGCTTCACCTTGACATAATACGGATTACCCAAGACGAACAAGACAGTGGATAATAACATTAGTAGGACAACAATGCCGAAACCAAATTTCCATCCTTTATGATCTTGAATATAAACAATAATGGTAACGGCAATCATGATTGAAACTCCAACAGATGCATAATACCAGTTGAAGAAAGTTTGCAAAACTCCTTCATTTCCAGGGTTTTCTGGTCTGTTAAATTGATCAGCTCCAAATGCTATTGAACATGGTCTAATACCACCTGCCCCAATTGCCATGAACGCAAATGATGAAAATAGTAATGCAAGCTGGGCTGGCGTGGCTTTTTCGCCTTCCCTAGGTGATGCTGATGGAATCATTGCTGTTAACCAAAGTATAACCATCCCCTGCAAGTGGGAAGAATGCATGAGATTATGCTAAAGTACCATAATCGAGGTTCGTAAAAATAAGCGTAATACGTATTGGGAGCCAATGGGCAAGTGGGGGCATTTGCCCATACCTAGCTCTATGGATAATCGAACTGTGAAACTTCTCATGTTTGGTTTATAATTGAACATAAGCCAGAATTCAGTCAAGTAACGAAATTTAATTTGTGAAAACAGGTGATAAATTTTTTACTTACAGTGAGGCTAGATAGTGATGCGAGGACAATGACCATAAATTTACCCAAGTATGAATCAGAAACCAAAGCTCCAACAATCGGCAAAAAATATGATATGGCAGTCCATAAGAACAAAGCTTGAGCACCCATCACAACTTCCATATTAAAAGCTCCGGTTAAGTATAAAATCATATTCGCCGTCAACCCATAAGTTGCAACCTTTTCAAATGCTTCATTTGCTATCGAAACAACAACAAATAAATCCGTACACGTTTGAGAATTAGCTCTGAGCAAACACTTGCAAAATACACAATCGTAATTAATCAAAATCCTCACATAACGCATACCAATAATAAAGGGCATGGTTTTAAGACCGCCATGCTGCTGCGATGATCTTGCCATGGGTTCATCCAATCCTTCCCGGCTTGAATAAACATTCTCCATTTGAAAATGGGTTTTCTTCCTCTTCCTTCTCTCGTCTCCTTGATTACATCAACAAAACATAGTGGATGAAAGCATATTTTCACCCCCATATATTCACCATTGAATTGCCAATTAATGCTGACATGCTGTATATCTGAGGTAATATGTCATAAATGTATTTGTTTAGGATTGGTTGATTCCAAATACTTTTCATAACTTCCCTTTCTTGGAAAAAACTAATAAAAGATGTCCTAAATTATAATGGGGGTGACCTAAGATATATAAGCAAGTAGTGCGAGTGGTGGATATCACAATCAGAGAATAATATTTTTCTTCAAGTGTATATCCTTCAGTTTCCTTCAAGTGGGACAGAAATGTGACAGTTGCGGGTTGAGCACTAATGGTAGTTGTTTGTACCACGGCATGTCCGCAGTGCATGATCTTTGGACACTAATGGGCGGTGCATAATCTTTGGGCATTGATGTTGTCTGTTTGAACCATTACTTGTCCACGGTTCTTAATCTTTGAGCACTAATGCTGGTTCTTTGTACCATAAGTGGATTGCCGTGCATAATCTCTGAGCACTAATGCTGGTTGTTTGTACCATCACTGGTCCAGCCTGTAGACAAAAGTGCTGACATGAATATTTGGCCAGATTTTAAAAGATATTCATTTTGGTTGTTTCACATCTTTCATTATAGTGATTTTTCTGCAGAAAATCTCGACCCTTGATTTGAAAATGTGGGGCCAACTATTTTCAACAGTCTAGATTAAACCATATTCCTGAAAGAATTCCACAGGATATCCCCAGTTCTCCATCGGTGGATTTAGAAAGACAGCCACAATCTGCTTGAAAACATGACAATGTAGGAATACATGTCGCGCACTTTCCTTCTCGATCAAACAGAGGCCACAAAAATCACTCAGCCTGTGTGCCCCGCTAAGCCCGCTTCACTAAGTTGTCTTGGGTGGCAATTCAGTTTCCTGCCACATTAGGAAGCTAATCTTAGTGGGAAGTTACAAATTCCAATTAAATTTTTTGGTGGGAAGTTGGTAATTACAAATAAATTTTCCAGGTAGCGGCGCACTAAGTTCTGCCACACCAACCCTGCCTACTTGCATTGAGAAAGTTTTATTACTCAATACTCAATAACAACTTGTACCGCCCTCTTCAAGTTTGTGTTAAAAACTAAAAAGGAGAAGTAAACCCTGTCAACGAATTCCCGCAAAATCTTCAGTTTGTCTATACTTAGGTAAAAATGAAGAAAGTGAAAGTATCACTTTTCCTGAAACGGAAACATTACGGATTATGGGTTTCAAAACAAAAATGCTTCGATTTCAAACGCGGGCATTGGGCTTTAACTATGTGGACTTTGGGCTTTAACTATGTGGACTTTGTCTCGATTTCAAACGCGAGTTTACTGGTAAACCTCTATGTAAGCCTTTGTCAGCTTTTGTTTCGTTGTTCCTGAGCAAGGTATTGAAAGCGTGAAGCGTTTTTTATTTTTAGGAAGCGATGCGTATGTCGAAGCGTAAAGCGTCGCTTCATGGTTGATGTTTGAAGCGAATGTTTTCTTATAAATAAAATTAGTCGTAACTAGCAATTATAAATTTATTAGGAAGATACTATATATATATATATAAGTCTAATTATATCAAAAACCAAGCATGTGCGCATCAGTTCAACCTTCTCCATGCTAATGGAGGTGGGGTGTTTGATTCCCCTTAAAACATTCATATTTTTCTTTTAAAAGCTTCAACCTTCTCCATGCGAACGGAGGTGGGGTGTTTGATTCCCCTTAAAACATTCATATTTTTCTTTTAAAAGCTTTAAAAATTATGCGGGAAATGAGTTAACTAAGTCAAAAAGCGCACTTTACATGACCGTTTCGAAGCGAAATGCTGAAATTTGAAGCGAAGCTTTTAAAAACCATGTTCCTGAGTATGTCTCCTTTTGTTTAATGTTTTCTTTTCTTTTATTAATATAAGTTTTCTCAGTCAGTTTAGCTTATAAATTTAAATCCTGAAAATTTCAATGGCCTTCAAGGTTGGTCCTGAATAGGACCCTATTTGCTTCAATGGATAAAGAAACCATAGGTCACAAGTTACAACAATTTATTACATCGCAAATTTCAGTAGTTCTTTTGATACACACAGCTAAATACTAAGTTATGGACAAGGAAAAGAAACAAGTCACAACTACACATTATTTCAAATAGTACATGTAAAGTCGTCAAGGAAACAGACCTTGCTTGGATTAAGAACTTCCGAGCCCTATATCATGCACCAGACTTGCACCATTCCTGCAATGTGGGTGTCGCTACTCCAACATTCTTCATGTCCACAATATTGGCTAGTGTTTTATGAAAGAAATCAAGCATAGAAGTGGTTAATCAGTAAATGTCTACGCAAATTAGAACTGATATTATGATTAATTTTAAGTTCATCTTGTTATGAAAAATCATGTAGTATTTAATTCAACAAAAACATAACACCACAAGTATCTAGCTGCTGTACATTCAGAAACTATGAAACAAAGCCTAATCTTTCTTGTGGCTATGGCTTGACAAAACCACCCCTGTTCGACTTAAGAAGCTAACAACTGATACGGTTTGAGGCCAAGCTAACAACTGATACAATTTGAGTCCACCCTAATAGACATCATAAGGATGTGAAATAACTTTTTTCGCAGAGAACTAGTAAAAATAATGGAACTTCTGTTCATAAGACTGACAGGTACGGTAAAGGTAAAGGTTTGCAGAGCAATAAAATTTTCATCACTCGATTTCATGTTAGCTTCTGGAGGACTGCAAGATTATTATACCCTTGTGCTGATCTTATGTGCCTCTCAAATGTTCAAAGATTATCCCTAAATATGTAGCATGTGTAGAACGAAGCGATTTAGTGTTTCCTTCCTTGAATATAACTAAAAGAACCTTGAAACTTCATTAACGTCTACACATTGTTTCTTCTGAAATTCTACTCCAAGACAGATCTTAGAATGTTGTGAACAGATCCTGAACATTGACAACACTCTTTGAGGTAGAACTATCATGTATATTGTGCATACCTGATTTCTATGTACAGCTGATGGATAGTCATAGAGAAAAGTGGAGAAGTCAAAAACTATCTATAAAGATATTGTGGTTAGTGAAATCCCTGTAAGTACCTAATTTACCAAGTATCAGTACTTTCTGGTTAGTGAGACTATCTATAAAGATATTGTGATGCCCTATGCTTACATAGAAAAGTCAAAACTGGATATGTGACAGTAAAACATCCATATCATTTATACAAGCAGCAATGAAGTTTGTTGACTCATTTAGATGTTGTTAACTTCACAGAAGAGAGAGTTGCTTATAATTAGTTCTGTAAAAGAGATTGCAGCTAACTTCATGACAATCAACGAGAAAGGATAATAAATGGAGGGAATACCAAAAAATACAACCACTAAATCCATGCACACAACGACATTCCTCCCTTCAAATTCTCAAAAACAAAAGATTTGAAACATGGTCCATTGTTTACGAGAACAAATTGGGTATAATAAAAGTATAACTTAGCCCTTCATAGTTAACTCAACAAATGACTTCTTTTCAGCTAAAAAAGAATCTACATTGTTTCTCCTTCCATACGGAAGAACTACTGGTGCCATCTAACAACTAACAATTGACAACATACACGAATTCAAGTTAATCTCACAGGACAACAGCTAAACTCACATTCTTATTATCAAGCAAGTATTTCCTTACTAAAAACAGAACTACCCAAACTAAATTTAGGTTTATGAAAAATAACAAGGGATCAAATAGCACATACCCACATGTACTTCAGGGCTACCAGCGGCCGTGGCATCAACAATAACTGTAACAGATTGATAATCCAATTCTACCGCATCAAAGACAGTCTGTCTAATACAATTTGGAGTCTGAACACCTAATCAAAATCACATTCCAAAAACCAATATTGTAAGTAATGACATACCGCCATACACCAATTCATGATCAAAGATGAATGCTGAAGCTTAATTGTATCACTTACCAACCACAACTAATTTCTTAATGTCAGCAGCTTGAAGAAATGAATGAAGATTTGTCCCAAAGAAAGCACTAAACCGAGTCTTGACTAACTTATAATCATTTCCAGTGATCACAAGTCCGTCAACTAATTCTGCCCCTTTGCTTCCTTTGACAAGAGGATCAGTCTTCTTGCCACTATACATGTGTCTGCGGAAGAGTTCAACATCTCTTCCTAGTGAATCATGTTCTCGGACAACCTAATTTATAAGTTTTCTCCAATCAATTTTATACTAACAAAATTATAAAATCAAGGAAGAGAAATCGAAGAAATGAGAGGAGAAAATACCCAAACTACATGAATGCCGCGGAGTCTTGCAATATCCACAGCTTTTATGACAGAAGGAACAATAGATTGACTTCCATTGACACAAACTGGACTTCCTGGAGTTACAAAATCTTTCTGAGAGATAAAGAGATAGAGAGGGATCTCAGAGCCCAATGACCCAAAAATGAAATTAAAGGAAAAAATAACAATTTGAGGATGAAAAAACCTGCATGTCTATGACGAGTAGAGCTGTGTTCTTCCAGTTCTCCATGGCCATGGCTAGTGAAAGGTTCCCAAACTCTGAAAACTGAGTATCTTACCGTCGAGTGTCCCAATTACACATTTTGTGTTGTTAGAGCTGTAGGCTAACACGTGTTTTGGAATTGGTTGTGCTATCCGCGGAGATTCTTAACATAAACATTTTGTCCGGTATGGTATGGACCCAAAACAACATGATTTAAACGGGCTCAGACCAGCTGTATTAAAGGCTGATACTAGTCCATATTGGACAAAAAGATTCTGACAATCCTGATCATTGGACCAATGGACTGGTATCAACCCCTAATAGAACTGGTATCAACCCATATAAATCATGCAAAACCAGACATCCCTAGTATATTTAAGCAGGGAATGGTAATGTTCTTTCTTTCTTTTCTTTTTTTCTTTTTCTTTTCTTTTAGAAAAATTCAACATACACTTATAAAACTTATATATACACTAGAATCTTTGTAAATTAATCATCGATAAATTAATGATCACGATAAATTGATAAATTTATCGGCCCCGAATCAGAAACAACATGTAAATTAATATTTCGCTAAATTTACAAACTAATAAAAATTCATATTTTTTATAGGTCGCTTCCGATATATCAATGAATAACTCTCTAATTTGCATAAAATTAGTTTTGCATTTATGTTAATTTGGTAAAGAATGATTTAATTATGAATGTTAATTTGGTAAAAAATAATTTTATTGTGACCTGGTTTTTCTTGAAATTGATGTCATATTGAAAATCATCTTGGAATTTTTTTCTAATATTACAAGAGTTTTTGGTGTTGTCGCTTGGTGATGCAATAAAAAACTATTCAATGTCTTCACAATTTCGATAACTTCTGACTCTATAACCACAATTTCATCTGAGAACCATCGAGTGGTCAAACATTTCCCACGCTCCCTCCCACTGTGGAGGTAGGGGTTCGAACTTTGTAATTGCCAAATAAATTTCCATTTGAAGGAGTTTAGATGTAGTCTAGGGACCACCGTTCTACCCTATAAAAAACTATAATTTTATATTCGGCTTCCACATCATCACTTTCCTCGTTTTCCATGATACTCTCGATTATTTCCTCGTCGTTCAAAAATTCAGAATAGTATTCTCTTGAGAGTAGTTCAAAAGTTATTCAACGTTCATCCATTACAATAATTCAATCTTTTGATTATATTTTGCGATTCTCTAGTGCCTTCATTATCTAACATTTCACTTGAATTCTCTGCATCGGTGTCATCCTTTGGACGGACATCTATTTTCCAAGCTGACATGACATGGTTCATAAAGTCTAAAACATTAATCTTCGCGGGATTTGGTTCTCCTGCTTCATAACACTCCAAAATACTATGATATAATCGAAGACAATAATGCATCTTCAAAACTCTTATAATCTCTGTGTCACAAAGGTTGAATCTTTGATGTAGCGTTTGGTGGCAAGAATTATATAGTATTTTGATAATTAATATATACTCCCTCCGCCCAAATTAGATGAGCTAGTTGTAGTTTGCACAATTCTTAAGGCAAGGAGGAAAGGAGAGTATGTTTAAGTATTTGTTACAATTACACCCTTATGGATAATAACTAGTAAATTAGAATGATTTATCTCTTAAACTATACCACGGTTTTTCGTAAACTTTATACCGTTGAAAAGCATTTTAAAACACCTACGTAACGAATATAAACATGACTATCAAAATATATATATTTCTTATAATAACAATAATCAATTAAAAGGGTAGTTTTAGGAATATCCCCTTGATTAGTAAGATAGCTCATCTATTTATGCGACAAAATTTAAAACCAACTAGCTCATCTAATTTGGGACAGAGGGAGTATATATTAATTATTATTATTTTATCGATAATTTAATATCACAATAAATTGATAAAAAATTTCGTCTCGACACTATTATTTTATATGGGTTATATTGTAGTAATAATTTTTTATATTGATGTTTTGTAAAAAAAAATTTTTTGTAAAGTTTCTTTTATGCACCACAATCTTTTCATATCAACGTATTACAGACACAACTTGTGTATCTTACATAAATTTTAACTTCCAAAAGATTACTTCACCAAGATGTTAACTTAGTATATAGTATATGTTTGAAACTGAACCAACTGTGAAATAGTCTACCAAGTGGATTAACATACAAGTGTATTTAATTTAATTATAAAGATGAACAATATAAGGCAGCATAAGTAAAGTAAATCATACCAACATACAAGATTTTGTTAACGAGAAAAACTACAAGGAAAAAAAAAACCAAGACCTGATTCAGTTTTTTAAACTCTCAGAATTATGCCGATATACAAATTCACTACTACGAATTTATATAGTTGAGACCAAATAAACTACTCTTAGTTACTCAATTTTTTCAGTATCTATATGCGCCTACAACCAATCTATTTTACGAGCGTGAATTCCAAGACAGCGTCCATTATCTTAAGTTAAATTACCTGCTGTGAATACTTCTGCTCTCAACTCATTTGGATCGTAACCGGAAACAATAAAGGACTAACCTATTTCAGTAACCACCTCATTGTGTATCTCCCAAATCCGGCAATAATCAGGATAAAGATGAGTTGTTAGAGCATAGCTCGGTTGAACCCACCAAGCGTTGGTATGTCAAGTTTGGTTGTCATATTTTAGTGAATCAAAACTCAATTAAAGAGTCTCTTAATTATTTACTAGAGACAACTTCGTATAGGTTAGGCTAGAAAGATTAGGACAATGAGACATACAAGTATTACCCGAAGACTTGAAGAATGTGAAGAAGTAACAAGCTACATCGACAACATCATCCTTCCTCTTGAGGTTAGTAATATTTTGACTTGAACTGTTTCATTTCCAACGTATCTTTCAAGTCGTGTTATATTGAAACATAACTGCGAATCTGTGAATGATTATACTCTAGTAGACATAGTGTTAAGGAATTAGAATACGAAGTATAACGCCTATCTTCTGAACTTCGTATATAAGACATCGACATAATCGTTTGAATGCCATTATGATTATGTGTATGGGTAAAGGTGAAGATTTCATCCTAGGAAACAATGTTTACATTCGTTTAAAGGAAGTACATTCATGAACTTATTTTATGAATCGAAAGGGAAATCACTAGGCTTATTGGTATTGTTATTCATTGCATATCTTTGGATTACCAATATGTTTGAGTTAGTAGAACCGATCATAACTTGTTATGTATCTTGGTAAAACTAGTCACAATGCCTGACTTATGTATTGGTATGACTTTTATTAGTGTAACCGATCCTAAGTAATCACCTTAGATGGTATGATCGATATTTGTAATTGGTGTAACCGATCCTGGTAATTGGTATGACTGATCACAAAATAGTTGTAATCGATCCTTATAATTGGTGTAACCGGTCCTGGTAATTGGTGTAACCGATCCTAGTGACTAGTGTAACCGATCACAAGTAATACCATGAGAATATGGTAACCGGTCCTGGTAATTGACGTAACTGATCCTGGTACTTCGATGTAACCTATCCCAAGAACTATATTAAGGTAGAACCGATCCTTGTGTTTGGTAGAACCGTAAACCCATGATTAGTGTATTGATATTTGATCAATCACATAGTTCTTGGAAATCAGATGAACTAGTTCTAACTTGTTTGGAAGTGTGGTATAATCGGTTCCAAGATTGTAAATATGAAAAAGGATTTACAAAGAATAAGATGCCGACAAACTTTGAACATGTTATGTAACTCTTATCTTTTATTGTTCAAAGATATTCCTTAATAACTAAAGGAGATCTCGGACCAAAATAAGTTGAGAAACTTTTAATTAAGGTTGTTAATTTTATATGCTTTTAATTACCAGTAATTAAAATACATATCTCTGGAAAAGAAAAATTGGTAATGTGCATTTACTAATTGAAGATTTTCTAGTGAGATTTCGGTTAATATTGGACAGAGCATTTCCAGGAATTATGAAAAATGATTTGGAAATATATTGCATATCTTAAGAATATTTCGGTTTTGGAAATTCCTTGGTGTCGAAACTTCCTTGGTCTATAAATACCCAAGTTTGCATTTCGTGCAAACTATCCTAAGAGCCAGCAAAACTACCTTGTTGTGTTGTTACTGGTGGAGCCGTCTATTCGGAGAGGAAAGTACCCTAATTAGGCGAAATCTCTTATGACCGCTCGTTTAAAGACTTCTGTGGGATCAAGAATCTCTACGAGTATCGATGGTGGGAAACTAGATAATTGCAGTATTATTAGCTTTCGATTTGATTTTATTAACTAACGGTTGTTGATCTTTGATTGCACCTAGTTTGTTTATTCTTGAGAATCTTCTCTTCTGATATAAGATACACTTAAATTAGATCGAAGTATCGACGGGATCTTTAGAATTGTTTGTAGATCTAAAGACGTCTTGTGATAATCCATTGTTGACAGACTCCGTTTTGTGCGTGATTGATCACAAGAGATTCAAGTTGTGGTGTGCAGGTGTTTATTGAAGATTTAAGAAGATTTGAAGACAAAGAAGATTTCTTTATTGGGTTCATAATCTTTGGTGTGCACAAAACTTGATCGGCTGGGATCCAACTATAATCGGTTTATCTTTGATAGATTTAATTAATTAGTTCGTAGATCGGCATCATTATATAGTATCTTGATAGATCTTATTTTTGATTGCAAAATCTAAACTCTGCTAATTTGGTAGTTGTTGGATAGATAGATCTAAACCCGACATAGGAGTTTATTGGATTAAACAAAAGAGCCTTTGTCAAACTCATATCACTGAGATCGAATAAAGTTGTTACCGAACAGATCTGTTGCTCCTTTACTGTTTGGAATACGAACCAAAGGAATTGTTCCAGTGCGTGCACTTATTGAATGTCGGAGGCGCATGGATACTGAAGAAACTAGGTGAACTATAGGTTTAGTTTCTTGGTCTCCATCAACTATACGAAGCTGGTTTGATTTTGTATAGCGGCTTAATTCTGAGAGTATTCAATTCTGTACTAGGTCCCGGGGTTTTTCTGCATTTGCGGTTTCCTCGTTAACAAAATCTTGGTGTGTCATTTACTTTTTTTTTCCGCAATTATAATTGTTGTTATTATAATTTAAAGTAAATTACACAAACGTTAACTCCGTATTACTTGATAGTGATCCTATAGAGTTTGGTTAAGTCCAAACCTATTATCTAGTAATCACACTTTGATTGTTGTATTTTCTCGATCTTGTATCCATAGAATATCACACTAAGTGTGAGTACCGATTCGTTGTATTGTCTCGACTCAGTCCATAGACAATCACTTTCGGTAAGAGGACTTGTATGTGGAAAAGTTTAAGATTGTGGTATATTTGGGTACCCTCGTTTTTTCAATTGGTATCAGAGCAGGAAAACATGAAAAGATCTAACAATCTGTGTTTGGTGCGATCCAACCTATAAGACTGGAATCTAAAAATGGTTTTTATAGAACCTGATAATGATTCAGTTAACGTAAAGCAAGACATCAAGAGTTTTGAATTAACACTTGATGATGGCATCTACGATTCAATATCTGAAGACCATCACGAAATCATCTCAAGAGAATCTACTAGACAAGTTAATCTTGTTAATAATGTAGAAACTGATGACGACTGGAAATTTTTTCTACAAGAAAGGTTGGACGAAATTTCAGATGATGATGACTCATATTTTGAACGTGATGTAGAAGAGGATGTCTCAGAATACTCTAAACTACTGAATCCTTTGAGAAATAAAAAACTGAGAACTTCAGATTTTCTTGGTTTCATGACTCCTCTTTGTCGTGAGAACAAGAAACTGAAGAAGGTTTTCCAAGGATATTGTATTGGTTATCGCCTCAGTGACTCTCTTCTTAAATATCGTACAGACGAGCTAAATTCTAAGAAATTATAATGTCAAAATCTTCGAAGAGATCTCTTTTTGTCGGAAAAGAAACTTGTTGAATTTGAAGCAAGTGTTAATTCTCAACAAAAAAGTTTTGAAGAGAAAGAAGGTGAATATCTCTCACGAGAAAAACGCCTTGAGGCTGATCTAACTGGTGCTCTTGATAAAATCAAGACGTTGGAAGAGCACAAATAATTTATCCTCATTGTTAGAAGCAAGAAGATATCATGGAGATACATGTGGATTGGTATATAGGGAATCAAGTGCTTCCAAAGATAACAATGAGATAAAATTTGTTAAAGCTACAAATTCTTCTCAACCAGAGGCTTCCAGTGATGTCAAAAATGATACTATTTCTTGTAAAGAAATAAAGCCAGTCAAGCCTAAGAACTGTGTTCAACCAGCAGCAATCAAAGAGAGCACTTCTGCTAATGTCAAGAAAGCAACAACATTGAACAAAGATAATAATAATAATAAGAAGAAGAAGAAGAAGAAGAAGAAGAAGAAGAAAACTCGTCGAACTCCAATGCAAGAGGATCCAAAAAAAGGTAACATTAAAACTCATACTCCTTATGTTACTAAGCATTGTTATTATTGTGGTAATAAAGAGCACTTGCAATGGGGATGCAAAGCTCGTAAGATGCAAGATGCACTTTCTTTTGTATCAAAAGAATTGGCTAAGTTTGCTCCCCAAACGAACTCAGATCGTTATTGTCCTAAGTTTAAGCAAAAGAATTATTATAATGATAGTTCAACTTTTACCTATCGCTCGACAAGGTCATCTCATAAAAGACCCAATTATAAAAGGAGAGATGACTTGTAAATGCTAAGACAATATCTGATGTTCCAAATTGGAGAAAAGTTGTTTCACAAAGTATTCAAAAGGACAATCATCCTAATGGTATAAAGGAGAAAGATGCTCCTACGAAACCGAACTCTATATGGGTCCCGAAGTCTTCCATAGCCAAGAAGAGACCAAAAGTTAGTCGTGAGAATGACACTCAATTGATAAATGTTAGTAATAATGTTTTTGAGAGTCTTCTTGAAAGACTAAAAAAAGACATCATATTGTCTAATGTATCTTGTACAAATGGATGTTTGTGATAATGACACTCTTCATTACAAATCAAAGAAGAAGAAAAAGATATGGAACAAGAGAAAACAAACCAAGCAAGAGTTCAAGAATGATGATTCTGTCTTAGTCACTCGTGACGAACAAGACAAGGCTCAACTCAACACAACCTAGTTGTGTTGAATGTGCATGCTCACCTTGGTGCTAAATATTTTGAAATGTGAGGAAGCACATGAGAACTGAGCACATGATCTCTCGGTTATTATATAACTAATTAACATCTTTAGGGAGATTTATCTTCTTCTATACTCATACCTTCTCTATCTATATTTGGCTTTTGATAGAAACGGTAATTTTGAGTTTATAATGTTGATATCTACTGATCATATATGTGTATCTCTTGTTTTTACGGTTAAAACGAGCCAAAAATCATTGAATTCGGACATTGTATGCAAAAGTTATATCTAAAACAGTTTAGTGTTGTGATCCATCACAAGTAATCACCGTAACCAGTACTGGTGATTGGTATGACCCATCACATGTTTTGTAACCGGTCCAGATTGATTGGTGTTACCCATCACAAGCAATCACCGTGGTCCTGGTGATTTGTATGATTGGTCCATACGAAGGAGTGTAAAATTTTTTTGCCCATAATTTCTTTGTCCGAACTCAGAATGACCTCATTCTTTTTGCTTTGGTTTCGTAATTCAATTTCCTACAAGATTGAGTTAATTACAACACTTGATTATTTGTTGAATATTTATGGTGTATTTCATTTTAAGTTATGGGATGTTTGATTTCGGTTTTCATAACCTTAATATTCGATCTCATATGATGTGAACCCTTATGGCTTGTATGGCTTTTTGATTTAGCGAGATTAAGTTCTAGCCCATGTTGATAAGCTTTATAAAAGGATCATAAGGTGTTCCGATTAGAACTCATGTGTGAAAAAGTCACAATATGTTGAATCGATTTGTGTTTAACATAAAGCATATGTGTTTCGGGGTTTTCAACTTTTGTTATTTGCACTAGTTAAAAACGGATTCAACCTTTCTCTGGTAAAGGTTGCTTTTGTTCTTGCGAGAGGATGGCAACATAATGGGGGAGAGTTCTAACTTGAACTTGCGCTTAATGATGTATCTTTCTGGGGAGAAGGGGATGTTTAATATGAGGTAACAAATTTGTTAGTTAATCGTTTTCCTGTTTAAGAAAAGCATGAGTTTATTGCATATATATTTTGCTTTTGCTTAACAAAATTCGGAACAATTGATATTTATTCCATTATGTGTGTATGGATGGATATGTGTGTGTGTGATTCAATTGTTTCCGTTAAGAAAAACTGGTTTGATATCTTTCTTTATTGTTTGGTATCAATTGTTTTAGACTTAACGAAATTTCGTTGCAATTGCTGTGCTTTAATGTCTATATTTATTTCAATTGCTTACGGTTAAGAAAAATAATTGTGCAAGTCAATTTATTTGGTTTGCATGTATTATTTATGGATTAACAAAATACGGGATCTTTTGTTCAGTCCAATTCGATTCCGGATAAGAGAAACTAAGTTAATTCTGATCTTAGTTAGACTTATCAAAGTAAAGGATTCGGTTATTCAAGTCTAATCGAATGCATTGACAAGAAATATTAGTTAACTAACCTATTATTTGTCTTGTCTAAAGTGAAAGGTATAAGTTATTGTATGAACAATTAGTGCCTGATGAGAAAAATAAAGTTAATTTTGATCTTTATTTTGGTCTTATCGAAATAAACGATTATTTTGTGCAATCGGTTTAGCAAGGGAACTAAGTTTCTTAGTCAATTTGTTAAACTATTCGGGAAAATTGCTTTGGGAAATTGTTTCCTTGATAACATATTAAAACCAAATTACTTGTAGTTTCGGTTTTGATATTGGTTATCTAAAATGGTATGTGAAACCTTCGTGCTTAACTGTTATAGGTTGTACAATTCTTTTAGATTTGTAAGATCCTTTCGGTTTTTGGTATTTGCTCGGACCTTTGTCATTTTGTGAATAAAAGGGGGAGAAATATATGGAGTAAACAAAGTGATTTGTAATCACTTAGGAAAGGACAATTGTGCTTAAAAGTTAAATCTAACGAAAGAGTAAAGCATTGACTAAGGGGGAGAAACATATCATATGATGTTTGTAGTTATTTGGACTACAAAGGGAAATAACAAAGATGTGCGGATTGAAAATCTACCTGTTTCACCTTTAGGGGGAGTATTAGATTTGTTATTTAAATGTCAACAACGGCATTTATGGATTGAATATATGCAGGGTATTGTGTTTTTGAAACTTGGAATCAAGCGTATGTATAATGAATTGTTTATAATTTGTTTATCAATATGTATTAAGAGTTTTGTCACTAAAATTGACAAAGGGGGAGATTGTTAGAGCATAGCTCGGTTGAACCCACCAAGCGTTGGTATGTCAAGTTTGGTTGTCATATTTTAGTGAATCAAAACTCAATTAAAGAGTCGCTTGATTATTTACTAGAGACAACTTCGTATAGGTTAGGCTAGAAATATTAGGATAATGAGACATACAAGTATTACTCGAAGACTTGAAGAATGTGAAGAAGTAACAAGCTACATCGACAACATCATCCTTCCTCTTGAGGTTAGTAATAGTTTGACTTGAACTGTTTCATTCCCAATGTATCTTTCAAGTCGTGCTATATTGAAAACATAACTGCGAAGCTGTGAATGATTATACTATAGTAGACATAGTGTTAAGGAATCAGAATACGAAGTATAACGCTTATCTTCTGAACTTCGTATGTAAGACATCGACATAATCGTTTGAATGTTATTGTGATTATGTGTATGGGTAAAGGTGAAGATTTCATCCTAGGAAACAATGTTTACATTCGCTTAAAGGAAGTACATTCATGAATTTATGAATCGAAAGGGAAATCGCTAGGCTTATTGGTATTGTTATTCATTGCATATCTTTGGATTACCAATATGTGTGAGTTAGTAGAACCGATCATAACTTGTTATGTATCTTGGTAAAACTAGTCACAATGCCGACTTATGTATTGGTATGACTTTGATTAGTGTAACCGATCCTAAGTAATCACCTTAGATGGTATGATCAATATTTGTAATTGGTGTAACCGATCCTGGCAATTGGTATGACCGATCACAAAAGAGTTGTAATCGATCCTTGTAATTGGTGTAATCGGTCCTGGTAATTGGAGTAACCGATCCTAGTGACTAGTGTAACCGATCACAAGTAATACCATGAGAATATGGTAACCGGTCCTGGTAATTAACATAACCGATCATGGTACCTGATGTAACCGGTCCCAGTAACCATATTAAGGTAGAACCGATCCTTGTGTTTGGTAGATTCGTAAACCCATCATTAGTGTATTGATATTTGATCAATCACATAGTTCTTGGAAATCAGATGAACCAGTTCTAACTTGTTTGGAAGTGTGTTATAATCGGTTCCAAGACTGTAAATATGAAAAAGGATTTACAAAGAATAAGATTGAAAAAGCGGGGGTCTAACAACCACACCCAATATTTCGCGTAGCAATCTATATGGACAAACTCCACTATACTTTCTAGAGAATCAACTAGACAGTCAGACTCAATCTACATAAAAAGTATATCAACGAGTTTATATCTCAATCTCTTGATTTGATCTTTACTCAAGCAAATAGAAATCTTCGAGTCTTTATCAGAGAGAGATAACTTGGATGGTACCAAAGACCAATATCCAAGTGTCAATCAATTTAAATCAACAACCAAAAGGTCGGATATTCTAATTGATTGAAAAACGCACAACCTGTGATATTTCAATTATATAAACAAATATAATGCGGAATAGAAATAACACAGACACCATAATTTTGTTAACGAGGAAACCGCAAATGCAAAAAAAAAACCCGGGACCTAGTCCAGATTGAACACACACTGTATTAAGCCACTACAGACTCTAGCCTACTCCAAATTAACTTCGGTCTGGACTGTAGTTAAACCCCAATCAATCTCACACTGATCCAAGGTACAGTTATGCTCCTACGCCTATGATCCCAGCAGGATGCTACGTACATGATTCCCTTAGCTGATCTCACCCACAACTAAGAGTTGCTACGACCCAAAGTCGAAGAATTTAATAAACAAATCAGATCACACGAGAAAAGTCTATAGTAATAGATAAATCCGTATCCCACGAATAAACCTATGAGTTTTGTTCCGTCTTTTGATAAATAAAGGTGAACAAGAACCAATCAATAACCCAGATTTATATTCCCGAAGAACAACCTAGTATTATTGATCACCTCACAATAATCTTAATCGACGCAGCGAAAAAAGATATTGTGGAATCACAATCGAAGAGACGTAGTGTTTGTGATTTCTTTTCTATCTTGCCTATTGGAGATATAAATCTCAAGCCAATTATTTTAATTGTACTCGTATTTATAGAAAACAAAGAAGATCGTATCACACAACTACAAGAAAAGTAGTAACAATCGGCTTCACAATCCCAATGAAGTCTTTAAGTCATTAACTTTGGTTTTAGAAGAAGAAAACCAAAGGTTTAAGGAGAATCGACTCTAGCTTAACAAACTAGTATCACACGTAAAGTGTGGGGATTAGGTTTCCCAGTTGCTAGAGTTCTCCGTTATATAGTCTTCCAAATCAGGGTTTGCAATCAATGTTAACTTAGTAACAAAGCATTCAATATTCACCGTTAGATGAACACCTGATTAGATTCAAGCTAATATTTCTCAACCATTGGATCGAAAACTTAGATTGTTATACACCAACGAAATCAATTTTGGGTTTATGAACCGTACCCAAACATTAAGGGGGAGTGATACATATCACCATAGTATTGTTGTAGAAGTTATGATACAATTGCACTTTGACGATGTGTAAGGATACTATGACACTGTATAACAATAATTAAGAACTCCTGTTTTCTTATTGTTATAGCTACGGATTTTCAACAACGATGATGCTAAACTTACAACCTTTGGGATCATTGGAGTACTTGGAAGTGACGAAGATTTCGAGTAATGTTGAAGATTAGACATGTGGAATAGGAGCTACAAAAGTTAATTTATTTATTTTTTGTATTCCATATGTATTAATAGTTTTGTCACTAAAATTGACAAAGGGGGAGATTGTTAGAGAATTGCTCGGTCGAACTCGCATGCGTTTCTATCTCAAGCATGTTTGTCAGTGTTAGTGATCAAAACTATAAGTCTTGATTTCTAGCCTATGTAGCTAAAGGTCTCGTACTAGTATAGAAGGTGTAGTTGAGCTCAAGAACTCCATGGAAATCATCATATAAGACGAAGGAATACTCGAGGAACCGGTGGAACTTCATCGACTAAAAGTTATGTGGAGACTTGAACTTATCTGTCACTCAAAGTCTATTTACTCTATCTCCCACTCTTGAGACAAATGTCGTTTAAACGTATAGACTTTCATTATACACATTTGCTATTTCAAGCTGAGTTTAACTCGCCTATCTATTTCTCGAAATATGTGTTGGTAAGCTTTTGCTTTAACCGAATTCATCTTTACCTAGTGACGAAAGTCATGATATGTTTCAATCACTTTGGAAATTGCTCACGAAAAACGATGCGTGAATAATGGCTGTATAATGTTCTCGAGAATGTTTCAATGATTGAAATGAGAGTTTATATTACATAAGTATTGGTAGGAAATAAGCATTGTTGTGGAAACACATATATGTATAAGTCCTTATTCCTAGAACCAAAGTTTGCGAACTTTGTTGATCAAGAGAAATGGAAGTGGTGCAAGCCAAGTCCGCGAACTGGCGGAAGTTCTCACCCGAGAATTTCTGCTGGAGTTTGTGTACTCCTTCCATGAGCATAAGTCCGCGAACTTGAGTAGGTTATATCTTAAATCGGTTGTTCTTGAACTAATGTCTATATAAACTAAGGAATGCTTTTGCAAACCATGGCTATATAGTTCATGAACCGATTCGAGTGAATCACACCGTTTTTGCTTCGATTGTGTCTTGTATAGTTACATAAGATCTAAGCAATTGAACAACTCTCTAACTAGTTCATTTGAGTCATTTGAACTAGTTATGGTGAAGAAGAATATGGTTTTATGAGAGTGTTCATATGGCTAACCATTTGGTTGACTACTGTTGAACCAACAAATGTTAATGTTTGGGTACGGTTCATAAACCCAAAATTGAACATTTCGTTTGTGTGTAACAAGCTAAGTTTTTGATCCAACGATTGAGAAATATTAGCTTGAATCTAATCAGGTTTTCATCTAATGGCGAATATTGAATGCTTTGTTACTAAGCTAACATTGATTGCAAACCCTGATTTGAAAGACTATATAAGGGAGAACTCTAGCAACTCGGAAACCTAATCCCCACACTTTACGTGTGATACTAGTTTGCTAAGATAGAGTCGATTCTCCTTTAACCTTTGGTTTTCTTCTTCTAAAACCAGGTTAACGACTTAAAGACTTCATTGGGATTGTGAAGCCAGGTCGATACTACTTTTCTTGTAGTTGTGTGATCTGATCTTGCTGTTTCTATCATACGAGTACAATTGAAATAATTGGCTTGAGATTTATATCTCCGATAGGAAAGATAGAAAAGAAATCACAAACACTACGTCTCATCGATTGTGATTCCACGATATCTTTTTTTGTTGCGTCTATTAAGATTATTGTGAGGTGATCAATAATACTAGGCTGTTCTTCGGGAATATAAGTCCGGGTTATTGATTGGTTCCTGTTCACCTTGATTTATCAAAAGACGGAACAAAACTCATAGGTTTATTCATGGGAGACGGATTTATCTATTACTATAGACTTTTCTTTGTGATACAGATTTGTTTATTAAAGTCTTCGACTTTGGGTCGTAGCAACTCTTAGTTGTGGGTGAGATCGACTAAGGGAATCAAGTACGTAGCATCCTGCTTTGGGATCGGAAGGCGTAGGAGCATAACCGTACCTTAGATCAGTGTGAGATTGATTGGGGTTCAACTACAGTCCAGACCGAAGTTAATTTGGAGTAGTCTAGAGTCTGTAGCGGCTTAATACAATGTGTGTTCAATCTGGACTAGGCCCACAGGTTTTTCTCGCATTTGCGGTTTCCTCGTTAACAAAATTCTGGTGTCTCATGTTATTTATATTCCGCATTATATTTGTTTATATAATTGAAATATCACAGGTTGTGCGTTGTTCAATCAATTAGAATATCCGACCTTTTGGGTTGTTGATTTAAATTGATTGACACTTGGATATTGGTCTTTGGTACCATCCAAGTTATCTCTCTTTGATAAAGACTCACAGATTTCTATTTGCTTGAGTAAAGATCAAATCGAGAGATTGAGATATAAACTCTTTGATATACTTTTTGTCTAGATTGAGTCTGACTGTCTAATTGATTCTCTAGAAAGTATATCGGAGTGTTTCCATACAGATTGCTAAGCGACATATGGGTGTGGTTGTTAGACCCCCGCTTTTTCAATTGGTGTCAGAGCAGGCAAACACTTTTAAATACCTTATAAGTTTGTGTTTGTAGCGATCTGATTATGGACGAGTCTATCTCTAATAACGTACATGTTCATAAATTACCAAATGATTTTAAAAGCTTGGATTCACCGGAGAGGACTGTCACATCTAGGTCAGTATCTAAACATTCTCTTAATGTAAAACGTGTTGAAGTCTGGGAAACATGCCTAGAAGAACAGTTGGATGAACTTTCTGATGAAGGTGATTCAGATATTGATAGAGATGTTGATGAGGAAGTCTCTGAGTATGTGAAGGTTTTGAATTCGTTAGAAAATAAGAAGATGACAACTTCTCATGTCACTCCTCTTCTGAATCCTCTTTGTCGTGAAAATAAGAAATTGAGATGATGTTACGCAGGTGTTTATGTTTCGAATCGTTCTAACGAATCAATTCTCAAGGATTCTGAGGAAACCTACGTATGAAGTCACTTGAATGTAATAATCTTCTTCAAAAGTACTTTTCGTTGGAAGAGAAACTTGCAGAATCTGAAGCAAGGTTTAACTCTCAACAAATTAGTTTTGATGACAGAGAAAGCGCTTTTCTCGCTCAAGAAAAACGTTTTGAGGCTGATTTAGCTGTTGCTCTTGATAAAATCAAGATGTTGGAAGATGACTTGAAAAAGTTCAATACTAGTTCAAGCAAATTAACCACTATGCTAGGAGCAAGTAAAAATCATCGTGATACACAAGGATTGGGCTATAGGAGAATAGATGCTCCAAGTATTAGCAAAGAGGCAAGATTTGTCAAGGCTAGTGATTCTTCTCAACAAAAGGTTTCCACTGATGGCAAAAGTGAAATGCCTTCACCTGCAGTTAAGGTTCAAAAGAGAAAAGTTTATCAACCTCCAAAGTCAGCATACATGGATCGAGGTAAGAACATTCCTTATATTTGCTAGTATTGCGGAAATAAAGGTCACCTGGAAAGGAGATGTCGTTTCCGTATAAGGAATGAGAAACTTCATGATGTTGTTGTTTGGGCATCACAAGAAGTTGTGAAACCAATATCATATGTTAATACTGATCCCCTGAACATTACGGGTTGTAACTGTCCAACCTTTAGGGAAAGGAATCAATGCTGTGATTTTCCTAGTTTTTCCAATAAACGTCATACGAATCCTTTTCACAATCGTAATGGTTATCAAAAGGATAACTTCGTAAAGACGAAGACAAGATCCGATGCTCCCAGTTGGAGAAAGACTAACTTGCAAAAGAATAGTCAATCCAATTCTCTTCCGAGAAATCTTGAAGAGAGTAATGAGAAGAAGGTTCCGGTTGTTCCTAAACGCGCTCAGAAGTGGGTACCAAAGAAAGTCAATGATGCTTTGAGTGCGAAAAGGAATGATCTTCCAGAAAATTCCATGACTATGGAGAAGGAAGTATCCATGAGGTTGGAACTTAACAAGTTTTTTGATAAAATAAACTGGATGTGAAAGGTTATAAAAGCGATCTCTTTCATGGTAATCCAAAGGTCACTTGTGGTGAGCAAGAAATTTTTCATCCCAACACAACTTGATTGTGTTGTAAGTGCATCCTCACCAAGGAATGCCTTGCTATGTATACGGTTAGGGAAGCACGAGAATTGGGGCACACAGATCATGTTCGGTAAGGCTGTAGAATTCGATTGGATTCATCTAAAAAGTTATGTCTATAAACTTGAGAAATACATGTGTTTTTATTTGCTTAGAGTACTTATAATGATCCATGTACCTTGCTTATCGTTAATTTCTACCTAACTTGATATGTGTTTAAGGTTCTTAAATGATTAGGTTTGAAAAGAGTAGTTCGGGATGTTTGGACTTTATGGTACACATACCTGGTATGCATAACATCTTTTAAAATCAAAATCCATGGGTTTAACTTCTCGGACTTGAAAAATTCGTTTGCAAACCCGTATGCATATTTGCCTGTAGATGTCGATATTCGGTCGACTTGTTTTGGCCGTAACTTCTTCGTCCGACCTCAGAATGAACTCATTCTTTTTGCATTCTCCTCCTCCTAGAATTATCTTTAAAATGGAGATGAGAATTATTGATTTTGGATGAGTTAATATTGGTATTTGTCCTGTCTCTTGTTTTGAGTGTTTTGCTCCGTTTCGTCGCACTTGTTCCAATTCTCTTGGACTTGGGCACTTGGATTATTGGAGTACTACTCTTCTAATCTCATTAGTAGCTTTAACAAGAATGTTTTCGGTGAAACACAATGAAGGAAGTTCAAGAATGGCCTGTAGTACGCATTGCTATGGGATTCTTGAATGTTCACAATCATTTTATGTGAACTATGGTGCATAGTCGTTAATGACTTTGTATGTTCTTCTTTGTTAAGAAAACCTTTTATACGCATTTGGTAGCTATTTTTGGTGTAAATCCGGGCGAAAAAGGTTGATTATACCCTCTAAGGACAAATCATCTTATATGTGCATTACGAGTTTATCTTGTTGCCTAGTAAATCTTCTTTTATTGTTTTATTTATAAGAATAACTAGAATTTGGAATATCCATTATTGTGATTTCACATAGCTATGTCCAACGTTTTCATCTTCATGTTTTTAGATTTATTGGTTTAAATTCTAAAATTGTTTGGAATATGATTTTTGTAGTATTAATCTTTATAGTTTAATATATTGCAATTGTTTATGGGATATGTGTGTTTGCGTCCGTGAACTATGATTGTCTCGTATCTTGTCAAAAGTAAAGTCTTTCATAAGTCTATATTCTTATATTGATAAAGGAATGAATGGACTTTTGACAAATACAAAAGTTAAGCCTATATTGTCAATTATTGATGGAAGATAGGTTAAAATCTTTTGTTTTTCAAGGACTATGTCTATTGTATGTCATGATGCAAATTGTGATGGAAAATAGAATGAATCCTTGTGTATTCTGCAGTAATTGATCTTCCCTGATCCATATTTTTTGTGTAAAACTGTGAGGCTCCGTAATGTGTCTTATGTTGAGCACTAAAATAATCAAAGTTGATTATTTTCATGATTAGCTTTGTTGTTGTTCCATAAGGTACTTTATGACGAGCATATTAAACTAAATTAATCATCTTGTTTGGTTATTTAATTATGACTTCATAAGTTTTCTTGTGTTTGAGCACTTTTGATTGGGTTGGTTATTTTCATAATTAACTTAGTCATTGCTCCATAGATTCTCTTATGTGAGTATGGCCAATTAAATTGATTACTCCTTGTGATTAGTTTGATTGTGTATTTCGATTAAATTAATCATAGGTTCTCTTGTGGTTAATTTAGTTGAGTATTTTGGATTCAAATTCAAATTCATACTTGTATGTGATTTGTTATGTCCAAAGAAATCCTTCTTTTCTTTCGAAATTAAGGTCGCTCTTGTTGTTCTTTCGGGAATGACATATTATGGGGGAGAGTTATTTTTGAACTTGCGCTTAATTGCCATATCTTTGTGGGGAGTGCGCTTAATTGCCATATCTTTGGTCATGAAACATCTCTTTCGAAAATTTTATTAGGATCCCGTTCTTGTACCTTTGCCAATTTTATTGACAAAAAAGGGGAGAATCAATATGTAGTTCACACTACAAATACATATGGTTTTCAGATCATTATGTAAGGGGGGTGGTTTCCATGTGAGATGGAGTATTGACTAAGGTGGAGTGATACATATCACCATAGTATTGTTGTAGAAGTTATGATACAATTGAACTTTGACGTTGTGTAATGATACTATGACATTGTATAACAATGATTGAGAACTCCTGTTTTCTTATTGTTATAGCTACAGATTTTCAACAACGATGATGCTAAACTTACAACCTTTGGGATCATTGGAGTACTTGTAAGTGAGGAAGATTTCGAGTAATGTTGAAGATTAGACATGTGGAATAGGAGCTACAAAAGTTAATTTATTTATTTTTTGTATTCCATATGTATTAATAGTTTTGCCACTAAAATTGACAAAGGGGGGGGATTGTTAGAGCATTGCTCGGTCGAACTCGCATGCGTTTCTATCTCAAGCATGTTTGTCAGTGTTAGTGATCAAAACTATAAGTCTTTATTTCTAGCCTATGTAGCTAAAGGTCTCGTACTAGGATAGAAAGTGTAGTTGAGCTCAAGAACTCCATGGAAATTATCATACAAGACGAAGGACTACTCGAGGAACCAGTGGAACTTCATCGACTAAAAGGTATGTGGAGACTTGAACTTATCTGTCACTTAAATTCTATTTACTCTATCTCCTACACTTGTGACAAAAGTCGTTTAAACGTATAGACTTTCATTATACACATTTGCTAATTCGAGCCGAGTTTAACTCGCCTATCTATTTCTCGAAATATGTGTTGGTAAGCTTTCGCTTTAACCGAATTCATCTTTACCTAGTGATGAAAGTCATGATATGTTTCAATCACTTTGGAAATTACTCTGACGAAAAATGTCATGTGAATAAAGGCTATATAACGTTCTCTGAGAATGTTTCAATGATTGAGATGAGAGTTTAGATTACTTAACTATTGGTAGGATATAAGCATTGTTGTGGAAACACATATATGTATAAGTCCTTATTCCTTGAACCAAAGTTTGCGAGCTTTGTTGATCAAGAGAAATGGAAGTGGCGCAAGCCAAGTCAGCGAACTGGCGGAAGTTCTCACCCGATAATTTCTGTTGGAGTTTGTGTACTCCTTCCATGAGCTTAAGTCCGCGAACTTGAGTAGGTTATATCTAAAATCGGTTGTTCTTGAACTAATGTCTATATAAACTAAGGAATGCTTTTACAAACCGTGGCTATAAAGTTCATGAACCTATTCGAGTGAATCAAACCGTTTTTCCTTCGATTGTGTCTTGTGTAGTTACATAAGATCTAAGCAATTGAACAACTCTCTAACTAGTTCATTTGAGTCATTTGAACTAGTTATGGTGAAGAAGAATATGGTTGATATGAGAGTGTTCATATGGCTAACCATTTGGTTGACTATTGTTGAACCAACAAATGTTAATGTTTGGGTACGGTTCATAAACCCAAAATTGAACATTTCGTTTGTGTAACAAGCTAAGTTTTCGATCCAACGGTTGAGAAATCTTAGCTTGAATCTAATCAGGTAACGAATTAAAGACTTCATTGGGATTGTAAAGCCAGACCGATACTACTTTTCTTGTAGTTGTGTGATTTATATCGTACGAGTAAAATTGAAATAATTGGTTTGAGATTTATATCTCCAATAGGCAAGATAGAAAATAAATCACAAACACTTCGTCTCATCGTTTGTGATTCCACAATATCTTTTTTCGCTGCGTCGATTAAGATTATTGTGAGGTGATCAATAATACTAGGCGGTTCTTCGGGAATATAAGTCCGGGTTATTGATTGGTTCATGTTCACCTTGATTTATCAAAAGACGGAACAAAACTCATAGGTTTATTCGTGGGAGACGGATTTATCTATTACTATAGACTTTTCTGTGTGATACAGATTTTTTTATTTTATATTCTCCGACTTTGGGTCGTAGCAACTCTTAGTTGTGGGTGAGATCAGCTAAGGGAATCAAGTACGTAGCATCTTGTTGGGATCAGAGGCGTATGAGCATAACTGTACCTTGGATCAGTGTGAGATTTATTGGGGTTCAACTATAGTCCAGACCGAAGTTAATTTGGAGTAGGCTAGAGTCTATAGCGGCTTAATACAATGTGTGTTCAATCTGGACTAGGTCCCGGGGTTTTTCTGCATTTGCGGTTTCCTCGTTAACAAAATTCTGGTGTGTGTGTTATTTCTATTCCGCATTATATTTTTTTATATAATTGAAATATCACAGGTTGTGCGTTGTGCAATCAATTAGAATATCCGACCTTTTGGGTTGTTGATTTAAATTGATTGACACTTGGATATTGGTCTTTGGTACTATCCAAGTTATCTCTCTTTGATAAAGACTCGCAGATTTCTATTTGCTTTGAGTAAAAATCAAATCGAGAGATTGAGATATAAACTCTTTGATATACTTTTTATCTAGATTGAGTCTGACTGTCTAGTTGATTCTCTAGAAAGTATATTGGAGTTTGTCCATAGAGATTGCTAAGCGAAATATTGGATGTGGTTGTTAAACCCCCGCTTTTTCAGTGTATATAGAAAACTATATCGTAATACGACTTATTTCTCAATATAGGATATATAGTAGAAATAGACTTTCCAAGTGATAGATGAGTTTCAATCTCCACATACCTTTTGTCGATGAAGTTCCACAAGCTCCCCTTAGTAGTTCTTCGTCTTCAAATGATGAACGCTGTGAAGTCTAAGCTCAACTACACAATCTATGTCCTTGTCCGAGACATCTATAAATAGGCTAGAAATCAAGACTTATAGTTTTGATCACTAACATTGACAAACATGCTTGAGATAGCAACGCATGCGAGTTCAACCGAGCAGTGATCTAACAACTGGGGCTATCTCAGTTGGCCAGGAGCCTGACACTCATACTTGACGTTAGGGATTGGAGTCTCTGCTTTAGAGTTTGAGGATCTCATAAAAACCTCGATGAAAAATATTTTGGTGAGGTATATTCTTTAAAAAAAATAATTAGGAAATAAAGTAAATACACACTTTAATTTGTTTCCATATTTGTGAGTCTGTTATAGACGGTGATTCATCTATTGACCCCTAAAAATAGTTGAAGGACTAGAAAGCGGTAATTTGCTAACATAGCGTAATTAGTTTTCTATCGGGCATTTCTTTTTAAAGAACATGTATTACCCTTTGCATAGCATGTAGGTGTAATTGATTATGTCATGGTACCAGTTTTTCTTAATTAATTTGATTTGTTTTTTTCCTTAAATTAGTGGGTAGTAATTATACTTCGTTTATGGTTATATGTGTAATGATTTTACATGAAAAGTTGTTTCAGTTTTTTCTGATTTCTCTCAACCTAAAAACCTAAAAGGGTAAGCCACACTCATGGTGCCGGTCTTAAGTTTTTGATGTCCCAAAGGGAGATTAGAAGATGTTGTCTCTAGTTTGAAGGATAAAATTTATTTTCCTTGGTAAGATGTTCTTCTTGATTGTGTTGTTATACGGTCAAAGAGTGCTAGTTTTGTTAAAATAACAGAGGTCAAGGTAAAACGAATTTGAGAATATTATTGGACAACTGAGAATACGAATAATAATTTTCTACGATTAGTGGATAAATATTTTTGAAATTTTACTTAATTTGGAAGATTACTGATTCACATATGAGTTTCAAAACTATATAATCAATTCATCTTATGGTTCTGACAAAACACAATCTAATTCATGATAATATTATTTCTTTGTCCTTCTAATGAAATATAAAACTTTTTCAGTTGTGTCGCGATTGAAATATGTTATTAGCGGCCCCGTCAAATTTGTGGCCTGAAAAAGCAGCGTGTTTGCTTTTGCTACGGGCCGACCTGACTATTGAACAATTAATATAACGTTAATGAATACTAACTACATACATGAAAAGATCAAAAATTGTAATTTATACTCGCCTTTCCTCATTTAATATTTTTCATCCCCTTCTAATCCAATTTAAAGTTTACACTAAAAATAAAGAGTCATTAATGACATTCTCTAACCTCTTTCTCCATATCCAAGATTTCTTCCTTATAAATTGCGCTCAAAGATCACCACCACCATACATCTGAATAGTTTTTTTTTGTTTTTTTTGTGTTTTTTTTTTTTTTTTTTTTTACAGAGGTGGTGCTTCTAGATGTGAAGCTTCTATTACTCATCATACTTTGCCAATAAACACTGCACTTAATCTCATCCCTTCATACTAATCTCTCTGAGTTACACCAGAAGAACCTAATAATCTTTTCATTTGGTTAACAAAGATTCCTTAGTATTGAGGTTCATATTATCTTAATTTACTTGTAAACTAATTTAGGTTATAATATGCTAATCTTGTTCAGAAAAATTGTTAATCTTGTTTTTTTTTCTGATTGTGTATACGCAGGTGAAATATTTTATAAAAGATGGAAAACGAGGACTAGAAACAGAGAAAATGAGTGAAAAAAATGAAAAAAAAGATGTTGATTGTACGCCGTCAGAGATTGATTTGAAGCTATGTCTATCGCCACCAGTGCCTGAAAAACTGATTATAACGACTCCAACAAATTCATCAACATCATCTCCAACAAGTTCATGTGTTTCGTCCGAAAAAAAAACGCCCAAGCACCGATAGCAGTAGCAATCATGAAGAAACAACAACGTTGATATCTGATATGGTGTTGGTAGGGTGTCGCAAGTGCCTCCTGTATGTTCTGTTAGTTGCGGATAGCCTCCTGTATGTTCTGTTAGTTGCGGATAATCTTATATGCCCTCAGTGCAAAGGTTTTGATTTTATTCATATATCGGATTGTACCGAGAGCAACAAAAAATCAAGGAAGAACTAGGCTAGTTCAATTTTTCTTCTCCAATAACTAATAATGTTTCTACATTATTACTAGTTTGTCCTGATAATGTCTTACCTTTTATTTGTAGTTTTTTTTTCTTCGAACTTTTTTTTTTCGTAACTTTTTTTTTGGCTTAATTTAATTTATATTAGATCGTTATTATCATTATGGAATTGAAAATATTATTAAAATGGGTATTTACGCTCTCTTTATGTTGTATCGATATCGAATTACGCACCAATAATTTGATTTAAGTTCATATGGTTGTGAAACCAAGATAATTCATGTACATAGCTGAAAGAAAATTTTCATGTATAAGCAAACAAATGGCTTGTGTGACTATGCTTTCTAACAAAAGCTTTAAAATAAATTTCATCTTCGTTTTCCATGTTTTCTTTGAAAGATAAATAAATAAGTATTCCGTTCTATACCATTTATTCGTTCTTGCTTCATAAGGATTTTACGGTTAACTTTTTTTGGTAATTTTCTTTTGATATTCTAATGACCAGATATTGACGTTATTTACAAAAAATATGACAACTATTATTACAGTTAGTTTTTTCTGATATATTGATGTACATTGTTTTGGGAAGATTTATTCCCGCGTGATGTGGATCTCAATAAATCAATACAAGATTCATGACTACTGGGATTTATGGTGGTTACCATATTACATGTGCAACCCTTTTTACGGGAGAACGAAAAGTTCAACAACATATCAAAGTATTTGGCAAAAACTTCAGAAACCATTTTTAAAAACATCGAGTTTGTGTTTGAGCCGTATGTATTTAATGAAAGATAAAGTCAAAGAAATTCTTTCTACATAATAGTTTAATCATTTAATCCTTTGAAAACTGTCTTCTTCTTTTTCTTGGACCTGTACAAAGAATACCTAATTTTTCCTTGATCCAACCATGTGTGATCTAAGACTTTCATGATTCTTCGTAATTATGATTGATGTTACATCGCTAATATTAACATTTATTATTTCCAAAAGATTTAATTATTTTCTACAACAATTTTAGGCTTAACTCTTCCTTCATTTTTTTCTCCCTGATCAACTTGTTTTTTTTTTTCCATAGTTGAACGGTTTTTTATTGCCATTATGACCATTTATTACATGTTTCTACGAAATTTTTTGATAGTCCGATGGAGGTATGTTCACTTGCAGCGATATGTTAGAGGACGTTTAATATCAGCGTGACATAGATCCATACAATCAGGCGCAGTACCACATGTGGGGTTTCAATTTGCAATAACTATAAATGTCACTAGTGTTCTTTTGTTACATTTATTCCAGTTTACAATGACTCTAACGTTTCAATTTCAACGTTGTTAAAATCGACACTGCCACAATTATAAGTATTATCTGATATTATATTAAAATATTTTATAATCTAACTATATCCTTGTGCACACAAAATAAAAACTTCTGATTTTGCCACTGAAAATAATTATATGCTACATCGGTTTTGAATATAATATTAGGGAATCATTACTTTTTTCTAATGGACATCCAACATTTATAGAATATAATGAACGCGAAATTGGGGGATATAAGAAAAGGACAAAAACTGGATCCAGATATCAATTCGGGGTCACCCCTTATCTAAGTATTTTACGTAATACCTAATCTATCCCTCACTAATCAGGATTAGTGATTAATAATAATTAGTAAAATCATAAGATTTTTATAAATGATTAGTGTGTGTTTTAATTGAATTTGGGTTAGTGAGGTGAGAGTAGAAGGAGGGAAAAATATTTTGAGAGAGAATTTTTTTGGGAAAAATGGAGGATGATTGTGAAGAGAGAATTGCTGCTGCTGAATCTTTAGCTCAACTACAACAAGGAGCATATCTTGAATCTTCAGCTAACGACAACAACTCTCAATTGCAACTCTTTGTTGAGCCAACACCCTTGAATGATGATTTTGACGAGTATGGAGAGTTTCTTGAAGAACCAACACAAGAAAGTAAACTTGCACAACATAGTAGCATCCCAAACACACAGGTAAAGCTGCTAAGATGTTGAAAAATCGAATTTTTTCTTGAAACCCGCAATTTTTTCAACTGAAATACCTAGGTGCCGACATAGTAGTTGTATGAATACCATGCCGGTAGTTAGGGTACCGGCATGGTATTCATACTACGACCATTCCAGTAGACCGATATCCCTCATTTTGAATATTGATCCGGCATATCATTCTTCTAAAAAACTATGCCGGTATGCAGTTAACCTTTTTACCTACCAAGGAATATACTACGGAATATTCAACCGGCATGGTTTCATTGATAGGTTACCATGCCAGTACTGCATGAAAAACATACAGGAAACAGTACCATTCCAAACCTAAAACCGGCATTGAAACTTAATAAACATCAACGCTTAACCGGTACCTACGTGGTACCATCAATATCGATAATGCCGGCACCAAAACCGGAGTTCAATATCAATTATTGTCAATTCCGGAATTTTGTACCGGCTTGGGACATTAGATTACGAGAATGCTGGCACCCGTGATTCCGGCGTTGTTTTCTAATGAAACATTTATGCCGGAATAGGTTTCAAATTTGGTCTTCCGTTTTGGTTAACTTAGACTATGCCGGAACAATGATCGAGCATGCCGGTACTGGTTTCCGGCATAGTGTTTTAATTTTGTTTGGAACTAATTTTCATTCGATCTTTAGGTGGTGACATATATTGATCCAACAAATGCTAAGCCGCTTTATCGGGATACGTCGGAATACTATAAAATCCCTCCGGTATGTTACCAAAGAATACTTTTCACCTAGTATCTTGAACTTTACTAATGGATTGATAGTAATGAACCTTCTAATGAACTCGAAAATTTTCTTATGTAGGGAATAACAGATCAAAAGGAAGCAATCGCTTGGGCTAAAAAGACGGCTCTTAAGAACATGTGTGTGTTGGTGAGGAATACCGAAGGTTTGAAGAGGCGTTTTTAGATGGCTTGCGAGAGAAGTGGGAAATACAAGGAGAATAATAGCCACAAGAGAAAGGATTATGTATATCCAAAGAAGACTAATAGGGTATACAAGACTCGTACGAGGAAGAATAATTGCCCGTTTAAGCTTGTATTCCGTTTAAATGACATGAACAATTGGGATTATGAGGTTTTGTGTGGCTATCATAACCATCGGGATCCGAAAGATTTTGTTGGTCACTCCTTAGTTGCGAAGCTAAAACCTGACGAGTTCGAGGATGTAAAGAGATTGACCAAAGTACTTATCAAACCGAGACAAATTCTCAGAGGATTCAAGGAAAAGGATGAGACTAACGTGTCTTCTCTACGTACAATTTATGCCGCACAAACAACTATTAGAAGGGTGGAATGGGAAGGGAGGAGCGTTATGCAAGAATTTGAGAAGATAGTTTGGGATCACAACTACACGCGTATCATTAAAAGAGGGCCGGACGAGAAGCCCCTTCAAATATTCATTTCGCATCCTTTGCTTTCACAATTGGCAAATACATGTTGTGGTGTTATTTTGATGGATTGCACCTACAAGACAAACAAATACAATATGCCGTTGTTCAACATCATGGGGCAAACCTCGGACAAGGTAACATTCACATTGGCTTGGTGTTTAATGGAAAATGAGAGGGACTATAATTATCATTGGGCATTACGACAATTGAAATTGTTTTTCTGGGAAAATCAACTTCTGAGGGTCATCGTAACCGATAACGATGACGCATTAATGAAAGCAATATCCGACGTCTTCCCGGATGCACAAAATTTCCTATGTACATATCATATACGTAATAATGTGATAAAAACTTGCCATGCCTTGTTTGAACCCGCAAAGGCGGATATTAAGAAGAGAATGATGGTACAACTAGAAGAAGATGTCCGAAAGAACAAACTATCCCCCGAAGAAGAAGAAGAAGAAGATGAGAGAGGCAAGATAAAGGAGCGAGTGGACAAAGAACATGCGGAAAATCATAAAAAGTGGTAGGAATTTCTAAGAGATTGGGAGAAAGTTTATTGGTCTCTTACCGAGGTTATGTACGAAAAGAGATTGGAGAAGTTTATTGCCGATTGGAGCGAAGTTTATCCGACTTCCGTCTGGTATTGTCGGACTCAATGGTTGGATAAGTTCAAGGAAAAATTTGTGCATGCATGGACAAACCGGTATAGACACTTCAAGAGTGAAGCAACTAGTGCAGCTGAGTCAAAGGTATCAACATCAAGTTTCAAAGAACAACAAGGTGAGCATTCCGAAGCCATACCCATAGTCGATCTAGCGGAGGTTCCAAGGAAAAGGGGTAGGCTTCCAAAGGTATCATCATCAATTGTCAAAGAACAACAAGGTGAGCATTCCGAAGCCATACCCATAGTCGATCTAGAGGGAGTTCCAAGGAAAATGGGTAGGCCGCCAAAGGTATCATCATCAAGTTTCAAAGAATAACAAGGTGAGCATTCCGAAGCCATACCCATAGTCGATCTAGCGGGAGTTCCAAGTAAAAGGGGTAGGCCTCCAAAGGTATCATCATCAAGTGTCAAAGAACAACAAGGTGAGCATTCCGAAGCCATACCCATAGTCGATCTAGCGGAGGTTCCAAGGAAAAGGGGTAAGCCGCCAAAGGTATCATCATCAAGTGACAAAGAACAACAAGGTGACGAGGCAAAGGTGGTGACAAACCAAAGTGATAGAAAAGTTGATGTAGTTTTAGTTCCAAGGAAAAGGGGTAGGCCAAGGAAGTACGGATTCCCATCACATATCGAAGACATTGCAAGTGTAGAGATTGCAGAGGATGGTTTGGATATATTATTGTTACAAAAGGGTAATATGAAGATGTATAAAGATCTCGGAACAGGTAGGACAATTAAAAGTTATCATACCAAGATACAGTCTTACATAGACCAACTTCCTGAGGTTATTCGCGAGAATATTTTATATACGGATGATGTCGACAGAGATGGAAATTGTGGCTATCATGCTGTGAGCAAACAATTAGGAATATTTGACACGGCGGTTAGTAGAGGTATGAAACCATACCAATATGATAGAATTAGGATGGCCGAACAACTTGTGAACAAGAGGAACTTTTATGAGCAATTGGTTGGTGTAGGCGAGGGGTTTGATGATATGCATGCTCAAGTATTGGGGCCCGATCAACAGATGAACTTTCTTCCTTCTGAATATTGGATGAGAATGCCGCTTTGTGGGCATCTAGTGGCGGATACATTTAGATGTGTTGTTCATTATTTTACCCCCACCGTAGAAGTAACATTTACCCTAAAGTGGCAAAAATGCGAAGGATCCCTTAAGAATAGAAGAGTTGTTTTGGCGTTCGTGAACGGTAATCATTTCGTTATTCTAAAACTCAAAGAAAATTGTCCATTGCCACCTATCTGTGGGATGATTAAAAACAAGGGTATAGATCCCAATATCTGGAAGGGATGGATGGCATCGTATGAGGAGAATCACCAATTTTGGGATGCGCTGGCCTTATCAAAAAAACCTCTCCAAGAGGAGAAGATGCAACCGATTACGTGTGGAGCCGACGATGAGTAATTTGGATTTATGTGGTTCAGTAGTATGCAACGTTTTATTTTTTTGGAAGTCCGAATTGTAAACATTAAATCATATTATTTTGATGCCCATGCCGGCATAGTTGTGTTTTATAATTACGACGCCGAAATTACTGTACCGGCGTAGACTTTGTTTTGAACCCATGCCTAAATGCGAAAAAACTTCGGAGAAATCGGTGACCTTTCCGGCATTGAAATTAACATCATAACTTGCTTTATCTCTGTCAAAATCATATTTGTCATGGAAATTACGTACATCCGGCATAGTATCCAAACACGGTTAAATGCCGGAACTCTGTCATTTAGAGAACCGGCATTACTTTTATTGTTTTCGAGCATGCCGGTACCGAAGAAAAACTTAGAAATTTAAGTGATCTGGGCACATTCAAACTCTGTAAAAGAGGTAATTTGACACAAGTTTATCAACATAATAAATATAATAAAAATACTAGATTGTATACAAGAACAAACTCCAAAGTTATTGTAGGATCAGAATATCGAAATACCAAGACCCTTGCGAAATCCATAAACGACATACTGCGAAGATATCGCAGATAAGTAATATGAATGACGCAACGGATGACGAAAGCCTGAACACAAGAAAGATGTGAAGATCTGGCGAGATTTAGGAGCATTGCGAGATTTTACATTTGAATACTTGCGAGCGTGTCGCAAGTCAGATCCGAAAATAAAGGACATCTTAGCTGTCACCCACTATGTAATGTCCTATATAAAGGACCGAGTAGGCTTATGAGAAGGGGGATCTTTTCGAGGGTTGAGCAAGTTATTAAGAGAGAAAAAGTTTAGAGCGGTTGTAAAGTCCTTAGCTTATTTTCCTTTCCATCTTGTAACATTTATGAGTTTAATCAATAAAGATTATAATTGTTCATCTTAAAATGACTTGATTGTGTGAATTCTTATAAGGGGTGTAGTGTGGTTTTTCCTGCTACTACATATGGCGCTATAAACAGGGATTGAAGATTAAAGATTAGAGGTTGTTGTTAAGATTGTTCAAATCAAGAAGACGATGAAACAAATTGATAAATCGGTTAAAGTAGAGAAAATTAAAATCAAGGAATGTAATAGAGAGTTGGAATATAACTTGATTACAAAAACAATGATTAATGAATTCCATGAAAATATCAGAGGGAGAATACATAAACGGGATTTTGAAGGAAGGAAAATCGTGACAACGGAGAAAATGTCACTCTTGAAAGATTGGGAAAAACAGAAGATTACATTCACAGCAGCAGAGATACCAAGAGAAAATTTAAACCACACATCTCCTTTGGTAATCACGATAACCACACAGAAAGAAAAGGAAAAATCAGTAAAAACTATGGAAGAATGGGAGGTAAACAGAACTCTAGTTGATACGGGGAGTTCGGAGAATATAATATTTTACCATGTATACAGAAGAATGGGATACAAAGATGAAGAGATGTCCCCTTCAACTTATCATATTCATGGCTTTGGCGAATCTATAACAAAACAAAAGGAGAGATAGAGGTGCGAATTTTGTTGGGAGAAATTGAAAAACAAGTGGCACTATGCGTGGTGGATATGGAATCACCGTACAACATGCTATTGGGAAGGCCATGGATACATGCGATTAAATCCGTAGCATCAACATTACATCAATGCATCAAATTTCCTATGCCAAGTGGGATTGGTGAAATTAGAGGGGAAACCGATAAAGCGAGATTATGTTATCAAATTGAAGTAAAACAATACGAAGGACGTGCAAAGAAGCGAAAAGATCGCAGAAAATTGGCGAAGGAAGCAAAGAAAGAAGAGGAATTTAGAGCTTATATGATAAGAACAGAGGAAGGAAAAGGGATACCCAGGGAAATTTCGGGAGAAGAAACTGAGCCAGTGAAAGAGATAAAAGAACCTAAACCTATGGGAGAACCTGAGGCCAGTTACACTGCGACGGAACCAACAAAGGAAGTGAATGTTGGAACCGAAGAAGAACCCAAAATGCTAAAAATTGGGACAAAGATGGAGGCAGATGAAGAAGAAAGAACTATCAGTCTGTTGCGAGAATTTAAAGATATTTTCGCATGGAACATGGATGAGGTGCCTGGAATAGACCCGTTTGTGGCATGTCATAGATTGCAAATTGATAAAAATGTAAGGCCATTCAAACAAAGAATCAGAAAAATCGCAACAACATATCATCCTCAAATAGAAGAAGAGTTGCAGAAGATGCTGGATGCAGGAATTATAAGACAAGCAAAATACCCGGAGTGGATAGCAAATATGGTCGTAGTTCCAAAGAAGAAAAAGGGGATAAGAATTTGTATAGATTTCACTGACCTAAATAAAGCTTGTCCGAAGGATAGTTTTCCGTTGCCAGATATTCCACAAATGGTCGAGTCAGCAGCTAGAAATGATAGAATATCTTCTTTAGACGGATATAAAGGATACAATCAAATACCTCTCGCTGAAGAAGATCAGGAGCATACTGCTTCTTTCGCTCCAAGAGGGTTATATTGTTACACAAAAATGCCATTTGGTTTGCGAGATGCTGGAGAAACAAACCAAAGGATGGTAGAAAATGTGTTTGCGAAATGGATACACAAAACATTGGAAGTATATGTAGATGATATGTTAATAAAAAGTAAAGAAGCAAAAAATCATGTCCAAGATATGAGGGAAATTTTTGAACAAATGAGACATTTTAACATCAAGATAAATCCAGAAAAATGTATCTTTGGGGTTGCATCGGGAAATTTTTTAGGTTACATCGTATCAAAAAAAGGAATACAAGTTGATCCAGAAAAAGTACAAGCAGTTCGCGACATGCCAACACCAGCGACGGTAAAATATGTACAGAAGTCAAATGGACTTTTAGCTTCGCTGGGAAGGTTCATTTCGCGATCATCAGACAAATGTAAACATTTTTTCAATATACTCAAAAAGGGGCCAAAGTTTAGATGGACATACGATTGCGAGAAAGCTTTTCAAGGAATAAAAGAACATCTGACGAATATATCTATTTCACAAAAGGCGAACCGGAGAAGAATTATTAATCTATCTTGCGACAACTTCGCATGCGTTAAGTGATGTGTTATTGCGAGTAGATGCGGGGAGTTGAAAAACCAATCTATTACATCAAGAAAACATTCAATGTTGCAGAGAAAATTATTCAAAGATTGAAAAACTAATTTTGGCATTAGTTTATGCAACATTTAAACTTCGAATATATTTTCAGCGCATGAAATAAGGGTACCGACAAAAATACCAATCGAGTCGAGAATGAAAAATTCAAAAGATCGGCGAGTCGAGAGATGGAATGCACAGATAGGACATTTCAAAATCAAATATGAAATACTATCTTCACCAAAATCGCAAGTTGTTGCAGACTTCTAAGCAGAATTTCCTTTAGAAGATGATGAAGCAGTGGAAGAAATTATGGATATAGAAGAAGAACATGGAAATCCAAGAGATCTGTTAACAGAGCCAAATAGATGGGAAATATTGGTGGATGGATCATCAAATGGGGAAAGTAATGGAGTTGGAATTGTTTTGATTTCTCCAGAGGGGCAACAAAATGGCTTTTTCCTTCCAGATTGGAGTTTGCATCCACCAATAATGAGACGAGAATATGAGGCTGTGATACATGCCCTGAAATTCGCAATAGAAATGAAGTTGGAAAATGTAAGAATCACCAGCGATTCGCAACTAGTCATTTGTCAAATAAAAGGAGAATACACTACAAATGAATCATCCATGAAGAAATACAAAAAACTTGTTGAGGAGTTGTCAGCGAGAATCCCAAAAATTAAATGGAGACACATGTCAAGAAAAGACAACAGACTCGCAGATGCTTTTGCTTTTATCTCAAGTATGATGACAGACCCAGCTGTGAGATGCATAAAGATACAAACACTTTTATCACCATCAATCAATAAAGAAGAAGAAGAAGAATAGGTAGATGTAATGATAATAGAAGATGAAGAACAAATACCTAGTATTGAAGATTGGAGAGCGAGAACTTCATGCATACACGAAAAGAGGAGAAACACCAAGAAATAGATTGGAGGCGCACAAATTAAAAAGTCGTGCAACAAATTATGAACTAAGGGATGGGATATTGTCTGGAGATCCTTTAATGGACCTTCACTCAGATGTTTAACATGAAAAGAAGGAGAAGAAGTACTAAAAATGTTACATAGTGGGGATGCTGGCAATCACAGCGGCGGAAGATCTTTGGCATACAAAGCGATCAATGGCTTTATTTCTCACAAATATTTTGTTTTGAACATATTTGTCATATTTGTCATCTTTCTTTTGTTTACAACGAGTTTTCGTTGCGAACTCTTGGGAACATTAGGGTTTTGGATCGTAAACTTGGTGCTGGAAGTGTTTTTCTTTGAAACAAAACAAAAGTATGGGAATTATCTAAAGATGAGCAATATCAAATAAAATAATTTTAGTGGAGAAGATCAATTTTAAGAAGATCAGTTTCAGCAAAATCAACAAACCTTGATGACTCCATAAGAACAACAGCAGAAAGATGGAGAGGATTTACGGAAGGATGAAAAGTGAAAAAGTTGCAGACGACGAAAAGAGAATTTACGGATGAAGAAGATGAAGTAAAAGAAAGAAGACACTCTTATGATGGATCTCTCCTTAAATAGACAAAAGATGGTGACCGGTTAGCATTAAATGTGCCGGTGAATAGGGGAAAATTTAACATGTGTAAACGGTTATACTTAATTCGTGGAATCTTGTCGGCAGAAAATTTAGGGAAAGAAATGAACAACTGCGGCATTTTGAAAGTATTAGTTCTCATGATATTCTCTCCTTCGCAGAGAAGACATGAGAAGAGGCAAGATGTAGGATCAGAATATCGCAACACCAAGACCCTTGCGAAATTCATAAACGACAAACTGCGAAGATATCGCAGATAAGTAATATGAATGACGCAACGGATGATGAAAGCCTGAACACGAGAAAGATGTGAAGATATGGCGAGATTTAGGAGCATTGCGAGATTTTAAATTTGAATACTTGCGAGCGTGTCGCAAGTCAGATCCGAAAATAAAGGACAACTTAGCTGTCACCCACTATGTAATGTCCTATATAAAAGACCGAGTAGGCTTATGAGAAGGGGGATCTTTTTCGAGGGTTGAGCAAGTTATTAAGAGAGAAAAATTTTAGAGCGGTTGTAAAGTCCTTAACTTATTTTCCTTTCCATCTTGTAACATTTGTGAGTTTAATCAATAAAGATTATAATTGTTCATCTTAAAATGACTTGATTGTGTGAATTCTTATAAGGGGTGTAGTGTGGGATTTCCTGCTACTACAGTTATGTGGTTCCAAACCAAAAACAAATCAAACATAAACCAAGTCAAGCAAAGAGTTTAGCAAGACACACAAACAAACACATATTTCAAGACTCACAAACAAACATAAACCAACACTAGATTGTTTAAACCAAACTAATACTATAGAAGAAACACACGATCACTCGGTTCTTGGCTTCTTGTGTACCCTCTTTTTCCTTTCGCCCCACAAGTCTTTTGCCTCCGGATCTTTAATTTTGTCCATCTTTTTCTTGACGTTCTCAATTTCTTTCTGGGTCAGCATCTCTTCTTTCTTGTTCTTTTTCTTAAAGAACTTTGACAAATTTCCAATCCGCTGACGCTGTTAAGGAAATTTTAAACATGTACTTAGTATGTACAATTGTATAAGTTCATAGATATAGATTAAAAGAATGGTAATGAACAAGACGTACGTACCAATAACGTAACGAGCTGTAGAAGTGCGGGTACAGTTTCCGGAGTTGTGGAGGGACGTGCTGGTGGTAGAGGAACAACTACGATATCCGGACATGCAACATAAGGATGCGAGAACTTCCGATGGCCTCTTAGGAAGGTTGGTTCACTCTCATAAGCGTTCTCAGCCAATTCCCAATCAGCCCTATCCAACACAAGTCCTTCTTCTTCCCTTTCACTCCGATGTGCAAGAATAGGTTTTGGGTCGTAAACTACGAGAGTATGGTTCTCATTTGATTGGCATTGAGGAAAGTCATGAGAGAATTTCTGATAAGATGTATTTGTGAGAACTTTCTGCTTGTACCCAAGTTGGCGCATTATACGGCGAGGGTTGTGCATAACAAATCCTTTTGGATGAAATAACGGTTCGTTGTAAAATGAAACATTGTCACGCCTTTGCAAGTGAACTCCTCTGGCATTCCTATGTGGGTCAAACACAACATCTTAGACATCCACCGAGTCCAAAGCCAATCTCATTGCTAATAACCGTTTTTTTGTTATTGGGCCTTGGGGTATTGTCGAAGTAGTATTTATGACCTAGAGGCCTATTCTCTTGATATTCAGTGAAAATCTTCAATCCTTTATACCGTATGAAAAATTTTGTGAAGTGTTCATAAGCCCACACCTACGCCAATGAAATATCGTTCCAATGAAATGTATAAGAAAATAAATAATTGGAAACTAACAAATTTAATGACAACAATCAAAAAATAAGTAGTTGACTATACCTGAAGTACAGTGAAATTCCCATTAAATTGACGGGCGTTCGCCTTAGAAGCTCGACGCAATTCTGCCAAAAAATGCCAAGAAAGCAGTGCCCCATGAATACTCATGAAACTTTTCCAACGGATCCAAGTATTATAGGTTGTTCATATGCACCCTGTTACCATTAGCGTCAGGGAATATAGCGGAGCCCAAGATGAACAACATATAAAGCGCGTCGGTTCTTTGGACTTGTTCGATTCAATTCCTTGTTCTTCGTGTTCCCAAACAATTCAACGAATTTGACGAATGTGATAGTCTTTGTCTGGGAACGCCTTGTCTTGTACATATTTTCCAAAGTGGTTTCCTTGTCCCATCCAAATAACTTTTTAGTCAGCTCATAGATCTTGTCCCATCCTAGGTCCTTAGAGTCATCTCCTACCTTAACGGCTTTCCCAAGAACCTCTAGACCTATTATCCTTTGGACATCTTCAGGGGTAATGGTCATCTCGCCAAAAGGAAAATGCATGGTATTAGTTTCACCAATAAACCTCTCCAAAAAGCAGTTCGTCATGACGGTATCAGTGGCCACATAATTTTTTATCGCGGGATACAACCCAGATTCTTTGACTACTGCTTTAACAGCGTCACACTCATATTTCAAAGGCCATACATCCGATTGTTGATTGCGGCTAACACGGAAGGCATTCTTGTGGTCCTATAAAAACACACCAAAGTTAATTAAATTCAAATAAGAGTTGCTTGATCACGAGATAAATAATATAATAACAAGATGCAAACGTCTTACATAAGTTTGATAGATCCAACGAGCCCAAGAGTGTTTGTAGGCAAATAAGAGTTGCTATGGTTTATCGGTTCACCCCAATGCTTTCCATCATTCTTGTCGATCTGGAATCATGGCATACTTATCGGGAAAGTGGTCCTTTGTGAGAAAAAGCATTGGGGTGCCTTTTTCATTATCCTTAGGGGATTCAACTCAGACATCTAAAACGGCAAACCCTAATTTCAATTAAAAACGGACCATCTACCAATGTCTAAGCCACCTAACCCTAGCTTGTGAGGATGAGCCACCTACTCGTTCGGGTACAAGATATGTTTCCCACTTATCATCATCATCACTGCTGGTTGAGTAGCTTATGATCTCGAATTGTGACCTTAGCTCTAGCCCATGTCTTGAGATGAGTTGCTACTTGGATCAGGATGACTACGTCGAGAAGACTTACGCCAATAAAAGGTGTATAAATATGCACTTTGCTTCTAAAACATATTTGCCTTTTCCTTTGTTCGTTTATGCTGCTTTAGCCCTATGTTCCAATATGTAAACTGAGTTATATAATGACAGCCGACATAGAAATCGAACATAACATAAGTGCTGGCACTCTAATTAATTAAAATACCATGTCGGTTGTCTTTGAATTTTATACAGAGAATTAACATTTTTTTGCAACAAATAGATATTAGGAATGCCGGTACTGTGGGATTTTAGTACAGAGTTTATAACAAAATAGGCAAATGAAAACGACATAGTATTGATCAAATATACAAAGCCGACACATGAAACCGGCATGATATTCAATTAAATATGTATGTCGGCAGGCTCATGAAATAAAATTGGGATTCAAGACATATAATCTGGCATGATTTTCAAATTGTATTCTACCGCGAATCAAACATGCAACTGAACTTCAAATTGGAATTTTACAAATTACTTTTAGTGTAGTAGAAAGACTAAACAACCAAGTTTCACTTTGTGTTTTCTACTATGGGATAACCCTAAAAGTAGAAAACTTCAATTCAACATAGACATCACTTACCGCATCAAATTTGTTATTTCCACCTCACCAACACACTCGTCAGGTACTTGTTGCGCTTTTGATTTCGATTTTCCACCATCTTCAACAGATTCATCAGGATTTGGTATGGGTTTTTCACGGGGTTTGCGACGACCCATTGTCTTTTGTATGAAAGATGAAACAAAAATGGAGATTGAATACAAAGGGAGACTGGAAGATTTTCCTCTCTATAACCGTCACTCAAATAGAATGAAGGAGTTTGTAAATGACGCATAAACTCGTATTAAGGATTTTGTAACCGTCAAATAAGTGGGATAAAATAGTTTGTAACCGTCAAATAAGTGGAATGAATGAGTTTGTAACTGCCACATAACTTGTGTTTGTAACCGTCAGAATGCCGGCATGGACAGATGGAACAATTCAATGTCGGTATTCTGATAAGAAGTTTAAATTGTAACCATAAGACCGGCATTGTTTGTTGATCACAATTCAACGCCGACACATGTAACGGTATAGTATTTGGTTATTTGTCAATGCCGGTAGGGGAAAGAAACTTGATGAAATAAACAACATTAACCACATAATCTTAAGGAAATAAACTTAAAAACATTAACCCAAACTAATTGCAACTAACATCATTTCTTAAGGAAATAAACATAAACACCGTTACACATAAAATGAAAGATCTCAAGCCAATTGCAACTAACATCATTTCTTGGAACGAGATTCAATAAGCAAAACAGCTTCGAAATGCCTAAAAGGCTCTTTTCTCCATTTGGTATATGCGTCCTGAGCTTGATACCTATTCCCTCTGTATCTTGCAAGAAACTCGTTGTATTTGCGACATAACTTTATGAGTGCAATTGTTCGATTTTTTACATAGAGATCACCGTAATCAATTCTGCATTTCTTACCTTCCAAGAAGTTATTCATGTAAGGACCACTCCTAGCAAGACCCCAAAAAATATTCGAAGGGCGGTGATCTTCCTGGAAATCCGATACTATGTAGTAACTTTTAATCCACTCGGTTTCTTCCTCGACATCCGCTTCTATCTTAGATTATTTTTGACGTTTAAGGATCTCTTTAGCTTCTTTGCGATAATGTTCAAGCTTTGCTTCCTCTTCTTCTTCTCTTTTCCTCTTAAGTATCTCTTCTTCCATTGCGGCAATTGAATTGGTGGTTTCTTCCTTCCTTTTTAGTTTTTCTAGTATAAGGGCATCTGAGTTGGTGGATGATAATTGATTTCCCAACGGAGTGGATAGTTTGTTCTTCTTGGGTTTTTTTTTCCATGGAAATGATGAAATTGGTTATTGTTAATGGATTTGAGATGGTGGTGGATGATAATTGATTTCCCATCGGAGTGGATAGTTTTTTTTTCCTAAGTTTGTCTTTTTCCATGGTAATGATGAAATCGGTAGTTGCTGATGGATTTTCCATTTGAGGTATCAAGTGCAATGGGTGAATCCATTGCATTAAATAGATGAATGCACAAATGCTTTATAGTGCCAGCATAGTCAGTGCCCTAGTATCAATGCCGACACTTGTCTTTGCTGGTTTATGGTTTAACAAAATAGCCGTTGGGCATTGAATTTTGAATGAGCCGGCATTGGGATAAGGATAACCGACATGCCGGCACTGACTACCGACATTCTGTCATCTTTCAATTAAATTCCGGCATAAGGGTATTTGTACACAGATACAAAGTAAATTAGACACTCTAACCCGGCATAGAGTAATATACTACAATCCACGCCGGCACCAGTAGGCAATTGAAATATGTTTACATACTAAGCCGGAACTATAATTTATTTCGAACGTAATCCTTGAAGTAACTGTGAAATAGAATGCCGGCATATGGTTCTGGTACGGTTTATCATAAGATGACAATGCCCGTACAAGGGAATTTCTTTACAAAGATTGGGCCAAATATGCAACCAATACCGGCATGGTTTCAAAACACTATGAAACGCCGGTACAGGGAACCAACATTCAATCTATAATAACGACTATGCCGGCATTTGTTAAATTCAAAAAAAAAAACGGCTAGTTTTTTGAAAAATAAGACCGTTGGAGATTTATTTCTATATAATACCCCCATTCCTTTGGAAAAATCTACACAAACCACCCACCAAATAACAAAAATCATTCTCTCAAGAAAGCAAGCACGGTTAAAGCTTCACAAGGGATGGGGATTCATCATCTACCTCTATTTGCAAAGTAAGTAGATTTACTAACAATATGATCTTCACTACTATGACGCATAACTAATATAATCTTCTCTTATAGAGTCATCATTGCAAGTGTCAAATTTGAAAGTCACATTCTCATCTAGCCATGGACTGTCCTTTTATTTATTCAAAGTGTAGAAGCTGTGATGGGACACGCCGGTTTTGGATTGCAAAAACTGATGATACTGAAAATGGAAGAATGTTTCTAAGGTGTTTGAATCACCCAGAGTGTGATGAGTTTCAATGGTTTGACAAAGCTCATTGAACTATCGAGAGTCAAGAGAAACCACAAGGGCCAATGCAAGCCTATCGATGGGTGTGATGGGTGTTATACGAAGGGAAAGGAATATGTTGAAAGAGAAGAAGAACCAATGAAGATGATCCTTGAAACCCCCATCCCGGATGATGTCTTCGAAGAGATTCGGGAAAGGATCAAAGGTTCCGCAATTGTTGAAAAGGGATGGAAATATATTATCTTTAACCAAATGTTATCCATTCCATGTTTTTTAGCATATTTTAATTAAAAGTTTCTAATCCAATGTAATAGATTACTTAGGAATAAAATAAAAGATCATTCGAAATGGATTTATATTCCAAACTAGCATAGTACCGGCATAAAAGAATTCAAGCTTACGGTCAAAGTTTCGACAACTATGAAAATTTGAAAATATCATAAAACGGCATAGATTTTAGAAAATACTACTATGCTTGGTACCTTCCAATATCTATACAGAACATGGAATTTTAATCTTCTTGTTCCTAGGTATGGTTTTATAAATAATTTCATTGCCGGTATCAAGGACCGGCATTGATTTATAATTATCTTGCATGCCGGAATAGGTACCAAGCCTGTTGAACCTAAACTTATCTATGCCGGAACAATGATCGCAAATAAATCTTGCAAGTATAAACATGTTCAACATAAACCAATCACTAGAAATCAAAACATGTTCAACATAAACCAAACAACTGGATTCTCTGCTATTAAATGTTCTTAATCCAGGTATCATAAACCAAAAGTAAACCAAACAACTAAAGAGTTAACCACGAGGTACAAACGAAAACAAGTTCGAAATTGTTCAAGAAGTAACAACCACCATCCAAAAAAAAGAAACACAACTAAAGAGTTAATCACTTGGTCTTTTACTTCTTTTGGGTCGGTTTGTTCTTAGTTTCCCCGAACAAATCTTTTGCACTATGGTCGGTTTCTTCAATTTTATCAAGCTTTTCCTCGACTTCCTTCATTTCTTCAAGGGATAGCACATCTCCTTCCTGGTACTTGCAACCCAAAATCTTCTTTAACTTGCCAAGCCGACGCCGCTAGTTTAATACATCAAACACATAATTATTATACATATAAGATTATGTGTACATTAAACGACTAAGCAATTAACAATACTTACTAGCAATCCAACGGTCTTATTAAGTTGGGTCATCGTAGGTGGTGCCTGTGCGGGAGTTGGAACGGGAGGGTTTTTCTGTGTAGGAACTAGGACGTCATCCGGGCGGACGACATAAGGATGTGACCATTGCAGGTAATTTTCCATGTAGTCGGCATCAACTTCATCACCGTTTTCAGCAATCTCCAACTTCTCTCACTGACTAATATCTACCAAACGACGTGGTTCCCTATCACTCTAATCTGTTGGGTCCGGTTTTGGAACATACTCTACACGCAACCGATTTTGAGTTGAAAAGCACCGAGAAATGTCAAGATCAAAACATTGAAAAGAGGCCGTCTTGAAATGTGCTAATTGCTTATATCCAAGTTGGCGCATCACACGTGTAGGATTAGCCATAACGTATCCTTTTGGGTGGAACAACGGCCCATGGTAAAATGCAACGTTACCAAACCTCAAAACCTGGCGGTTTCCTATAGCCTCCTTGTAAGGGTCGAACACAACATCTTTGGTCTTCATTGCATCCAAAGCCAATCTCATATCGATCAGTCGACCTATGTTACCGGGCTTCGGAGTATTGTTGAACTCGTATCTCTTAGCTATAGGCGTATCGGGTTCTGGAAGGTCTATGATCTTCAAGGAGGGGTAGAACTTGAACAAGGTTGGTAAGTGTTCATAAGCACACACCTATTCCAATGTGAAGCAATAAGTTTTGTTTCTAAGTTCACGATAAGGGTACATGTGAACAATATACATAATAACATAAGTTTAAAAACAAAATTACCTGCAGTAGAGTGAAATTCCCGACAAATTGGTTGGTTTTAGCCTTAGAGGCCCTTCTCATCTTCGTCATCAAATGTGCCATTACCGCGGTGCCCCAAGAATAATTATAGACATCTTCCAACAGATCCAAGTACTGAAGGTAGTTCGCACTAACCATGTTGCCATGGTGTCAGGGAATACCCTAGTGCCCAAGATGTATAACAGGTATGCAGCGGTAGTATAACGAATTTGTTTAGGGTCCCATCCATCCTCCAAACTTCCTTTCTTTGTGTTTTCAAAATTCTTCTTAAGCAGCGTCAACTTGATTGTCTTTGTCTTACCAGACGTGGATTCATAAAATCTCTCCACAAAAGTTTTGTAGTCCCAACCAAACAGCTTGTTAGTCAGACCGTGCAACTTCGAACATTCTAGGTCCAGAGACTCAACTCATTCTGCAATTGATTTGCCGATAACATTCAAGCCTAGAATGTTCTGAGCTTCTTCAGGGATGAAGGTCATCTCCCCAAAAGGGAAGTGCATGGTATCGGTTTCACCATGATACCTTTCGACGAAGCAATTGACAGTAACACAATCAGGCTTCACGTAATTTTCAACCAAAGCATATAGACCAGTATCCTTTACTATTTGTTGGACCTCTTCACATTCGTCTGACAATTTCCAATAATCCGCGGCTTGGTTTCGGCAAACACGCACAACCATCTTATGATCCTACAATTGAAGACAATACAATTAAGAGATTTTATGCTTCAAAAAAAAAAAAATTAAGAGATTTTACATAAATACACAACAATACATATGTACAAGATATAAAATGCTTACATAGGTTTGATAGATAGTACGAGCCCACGAGTGTTTGTATCCAAATAGTGTTTTTGGTTCCGGAGCTTCACCCAAAATTCTACCATGTTCAAGGTCATGTATCATGTCATTAATATGAGGAAGGTGGGAACCTTTAACTTTCACTTTGACGTTGCCCTTCTTGCCATTGCCTTGTGTTGGTTGTTGACTTGGCCCTCCAACTTTGCTTTGGCTTGCTAATTGACTTTCCTCTTCATCTTGATCATCGTGCTCACGGTTTGCAAGTCGACTACGGTCACCACCACTCTCCCAAATTATCCCTCTTGTATCAGCCCCCAAACGCATCTTACGACCTTTATCTTTCCCTCGAGGAGGCAGAGACTGAGGAGTATCAAGACCGTCCTTCCTTCTTCTCTTAGTGACAACATCTTTAGTTTTTCTTTTGTTAGCTTCCTTGGCTTTTGACCTATATCGTAAGCACACGAAAAGCAATGAATATAAGACAACTCACCTTCAGTTTTAGTACCGGCATTGACTACCTTAAAATAAACCACGCCGGTACAATGTTCCAAAGATACACATTGACTATCGGCAGTCTTCTTGGTACCAAATGCCGCATACAAAGCAACCTAAAATCTATGCCTAGGTATTTGTGACAATTTTCCTGTATGTTTTAAGTCTACTACCTAAGATTCTCGAATTATTACAAAGAATGCCTTTACCCAAAACCGGCATACAATGCAACCAAAAATCTATGCAGTCTGGTGACAAATTCATAAACTCTCTGTATGTTTTAAGTCTACTACCCGGCATACACGAATTATTATCAAAGACTCATTGGTACTAAAAACCGCCTTTGTATTCATCCTAGATTGAATGCCGGTAGGGAAAATTCAGTTCTGGTGAATGCAGGGTTGGAAACCGTCTTGTATTCATCCTAGATTGAATGCTTAGGAACACAAAACCCGTCTTGTGTTCATACAAATTTGATCTTTGTACTCTCGAAACTCAACTGTTTGAGTTAGGGTTCCCGATTCTAACCTAAACCCATTGCTATAAATCGATTTAAACACTCATAAACTAGTTCAAAATCACCTACCTTCTCACAGAAGCCATGCTTGCGAGGGGTTGATCGTCAGAGAACGTTGCTTCTTCGTCTTCTTGCTCTTGAGCAAGCTTAGCAATTCTTTGTTCCTATTTTTGTCGAGCAATCGATTTTGAGTTCGATTGGGCATTTGCTTTCTTTCGTGGAGGCATTGTTTATGATTCGGGTATGTTAATCGACGAATTTTTTTTTGAATCGACGAAGAACGAATGAAGAACGATGAAAAAAAAATAATTCAAAACCTGACCCTAAGAGTGCCGGAACTGATTTGTGGAGAGTGGGGGATAAATGAATTTGGTTTTTAGATTTTAAGTTTTAGGGGAAAGGGTAGTATGGTCTTTTCATAATGTTTTTTAATTAATTAACCAAAGAGTATTTTAGTATTTTCATACCCAAAAAACACCTCTTAACACACACCATGGGTTGGGAAAAGTAATCAATATCTCCCAATTCTTTTTTATATCCCCCAATTTCGCGTTCAATATAATTTTATGCGGTATCGGTTTTGATTATAATATTTGGGGAATATTACTCTTTTGTGATGGAGTTTCAAAATTTATAAATTAAGTATCTAAATTAAAGATAAAAAGTCTAAATGGTTGGTTGAATTCAAAACTTTTTAAATAAAAAAATAAATAACTCATAGACTTTCGTTGACTTTTTCCGGTCGGTATGACTGGAAATTTTCGAGTATGATGACAATTACAAGTTTTTTCCCCAGAAATGAAGGTTTATGAATTGCTCTTAACGTCGGTATTATTCATGTAATGAATACCGTGTTGATTGTTGTTAATGAAGAACATCAACAATTTTCGGCATGGTAACCAACCAATACTCAAGTTATCCATGCCGACTGCTGATGGTATTTCGAAAATGAGAAAACAAAACTATAATCAGCACGAACAAAATTTATATAGAATTAGGTTTGAAATAGGAGGTAATGAATTATGGATTGGAGCACAACTTGTTGCCAGCCTTCCATCCAATAGTTGTAAACTCCTTGTTGTTGATTAAAAAGAAAAAAAAAAAAGGGTCAGTCGTGGGTTCTAAAATAATTAAAGTACTCATCAAAGTAAATATTGCTAAGTTTTTGGCAGGATTGGCTGAGAGGTCGAATATCATAGTCTCAATGGCAATTCATTTCAACTTTAGAAATCGATATATATATAACCCTTCTATGAAATAATTTAAGCGGGTCTTTAGTACCGGGAAATAACATGGACAACATGATCGAGTTATTGATCTTAAATATGAGTCAATTATTTTATACGAAACATAGGAAAAGAAACTTCATATTTCCTATATAAACATAATGAGGAGGGATCCCCTCACACTTTTATTATCACACTATCTCACACGTTGGACGTTATTTTTGCAAATAAAAACCAAACCGTAATGGATATGAAGCTAATATTTTGATATGTTAGTATTAAAAAGCTCCACGTTCACACTGAAAATGAGTATATTTCGAGACGTATAAAACCACCATCTACTACTTTGAAAATGAGCCGTCGAAAATCATCATATATTTGGTCGTCGAAATTAAGACCGATAGATTGTGAGGTTTTATATTTCGGAATGTCCTCATTTTTGGTAGGCATATATAACTTGGTAAGATGAGCATATCCACAAAATATTAGCTTCAAATCCGTTTTTACTGACAAAAATACGTCCAACGTGTAAGATAATGTAAGAATAAAAGTGTAAAGGGATACTTCCTCATAAATAATCTGCCAAGTATCAAGCAAAATCCAAAACAAGAGGGTAGACACACTATCAAGTGATAATGCTAGGTTATGGTTGCTTGTCTTTTTTTTTTTTTTTTGTGCATAATATTTTGAGGTGAAGGGACTGATTTGAATATTTGTTTCTGACTAATTAAAATACAAAAGAATGGCATTTTCATAAGACAAATTTCTACATCAAATCTCAGTCATCCCTTCTCAACATCTCCAGTAAGAAATCACTCCATGAATCAATAGGACCAGGCAAACACCAATGAACACAATCATTATACGACGTTACATTCTCTTGTGGCCAATGCCCATAACTACTTGGATGTCCATCCGGTCTCATAAACATTGCATGTGTTGTATTAAGTAGCCTAAATTGCTTTCCATTCCTCTTTCCCTCTTCTTCAGCAACCTTAAATTCCTCCACTTGAGCGTTGTACAACCATAAAGCTCCATAGTCCAACGTGATTTCACTACTCTTTAATGGCTTCTTCCTTACACAATTCGCTCCTTCATTCCATATTCCATTCTCAAAATGCGCAGGTGAAAATGTCCTCAAGTATGTCGTACCTTTAAAATTCGGTGAACTATTTATTGCTTTGAACGCTGTTTGAAATGCCTTTCCATAACCGTAAGACAATTCAAGACTTTGGACACCGTCCTTCAAACACTTAAAGCAGCCCACGAGTTTATTGTTTTCGTAAAACATTGTGGGACGGAAGAACCATTGTCCAGCAGAGATGATTATGTAATCAAATTCATCGATCTGGGTTGTCCATTCTAAGTCGTATTCGTCTAGGTATAAATTGATGAGCCCGGTGATAGTCGTCCCGTTGACTTCTGCATGTGTAGTTCTTACTAAATATGGTGTCCAGAAAACGGCAATAGTAAAATTGTAGCTGGGATAATACCATCGTTGGAATTCTTGCTCTTCTGTGTATGAAACGTCTGTTGGTCTCTCCACCTGTTGATAATAATCAAATCAATCAAATAAACATTTATTAAATTTTTTGGAATCCTATTATTGGGCCTTCAATCCCTTGGGGATTTGGGGGCTTATAGGATATCTAACATCATAAGTTTGGATATAGGGGACCTAACTATATGAAAAGTCAAATTTACCCTTACCATATAAATATATTACTTATAATTTAACTTTTTATTAAAAAAAATAATCTTTTCTTCTTCTTTTCTTCTCTTATCCTTTATTTCATCATGATTTCATCGTATAATCATTAAAAAAACTTAAATTTATTATTCTTCTATCTTCTTCTTCTTTTCCACTCACATCATGATCATTCATCGCATCGTGAGGAAGATGATGATCATAAAAAGCCAAAACCTATTATTTTTCTTCTTCATCTTATCCATCGCATGGAGATGATAAAAAAACAAAACTAAGAAAACCCACCATTTTTTTTTTCTTTTGAATGACTTAAAAATTCGATTCGGTTAATTCGAGTAAAAAAAAGACAGTTTCTAAAAGTATGAACTCCCAGTCGTTATACAGTTTTAGAAGCTGTTTTTTTTCTTTTACTCAAATTAATCGAATGGAACTTTTAAGTCAATCAGAAGTAAAAATAAATAGTGGGTTCTTTTTTTTAATCATCTCTACGCGATGGAGAAGATGAAGAAGAAGAGAGGAAGAAAAATAATAGATTTTGGTCTTTTTATTATCGTCATCTTCATCATGATTCGATGGAGAATCATGATGTGATGGAGAAAAATAAGAAGAGAGAAAAGAATAATATATTTAAGTTTTTTTTAATGATCATCATCTTCGGCATGATGAAATTTTGATCATCATCTTCATCTTCATCGTGATGAAACGAAGGAGAAGAGAAGACGAAAAGATTTTGTTTTTTTAATAAATAGTTAAATTATGATTAATCTTAATCTATATCCTAATCATTATTAATTAGCTAATCAAATTGGGGGTACTTTAGCCATTCTTGAAAATAATTGAATAAGGGGTTATAAGAATTACTACTAATGACCTAGTGAAGCACAAAAAAACCAACCGGGGTGCAGCCCCAATAACAGGATTCGTTCTCTGACCGTGCCCAAAAATAGTGTTCGTGCACTGTGCAGCATCACCACCCACCATATCTAAAATGGTGGGTTTAGAATTTAGATGATATCTCTGTCATTCATACCTATGCATGGTTGGTTGCGCTGTAGCGTGTGTAGTAGGCTCATGAGGTTGTCATTTCGGTTGCATTATGAAGTTTGGATTTCGTCGACTATCCAGTCCCCACCCATAGGCTGTAGCTAGAAAAAGCCTTTAATTGGGACTTGGAAATGCAAGGGGTGTTCAAGTTCAATTCATGGTGTAGGTATGGATAAGTCCGGGACCATATGCTAATGTTGACATCTCTAGAAAAAGACGATGCAAAGGGCGTAATGCATTATTGAAAAAGACGATGCAAAGGGCGGAGCGCATTATTTGACATGTCTGTCATACAGACTTGAGTTACAAATTGGTCCCACGGTTGGGTGGAATTTGTATCGTAGAATGCACATACTAATTCAACAAAATTGCTCCTGGGAAATCGGTTTCAATTGCTCCTAGGAATTTGATCCATTTTCTTAGAATACTAGTCTAGTAGTACTAGGACATGCCACTTCAAAGATAATCCCTCTACAGTCTATAAGAAAAACTCGTCTAACATATCAGTGATTGAGTGGCATCTAGACCAGTTTCATCAACAGTTGTAAGACACTGCTAGATCAAGCAACCAATCATTTGCAGGTACGATAACAACTGGCCAATCTAGTTAATTTATATTATTTTATTATATTAGAATCACTGCCTAGTTGGTTGTGATATTTGTAGATCAAAAATATTCAAATATGGGAGTAAAAACAAAAACAAAACCAAAACCATAAAGCATGTTAAATTTTATTGGGCTGTTGATATAGTTGGACTCTGATATACGGTGAGAAATGAGGCGGATTAGTTTACAAGTTTGGTGTAAATGGCATTTCTTATGTATTAAATGAAATGCTCCAAATGAAATGAACTAAGCCATATCAAATTGTTGATATCAATGAAAAATTAAAGTTATCGGGTGACCAAATGACACATAACTACTTAAGACATCAAAAATTTGGTTTCTTTCCGTTGGTATCAAAAACCAAATTTTTTTATATTGTGATAAAATTAAAGTTTCATTTTTTTTTTTTGGGGCGTAACTCAGGTTACGATGACATTTTTACCCCGTCATCAGATTTAAGTTCCAAATTTACTCTAACACCACACTAAATTTATAGGGAACACCACACTTTATAGTGATCAAAACAATAAAGAAAAAAAAGAATATTTAAAGACGTCAATCGGACACAAAACTTTTAAACATCATGTTGTTAGTCGAGTCTTAACAACCCAAAAAAGGAAAAAAGATAGCCGACTCTCGACTACACACCTAATAAAGGGTCCATCATCTTTCTGGATTTGAAGTCAAATTCCATACATCAATCATTAAATCATTAATGTATGTATATGATAATAAATATTTTAAGAGCAAATCTAATAGTAATTATTTCCTCTTTAAAAAAAGATTATTAAGAGATGAAACTGCCAACTTACCCATTATCAAATACTAATATTATAAATGTGTCCCCATTAAATTCTAATAATAAAACTAAAAACTTAAAAACTAAAAACTAAAATCAAAATCAAAATTAAAATCAAAATTATAAAACCAAAAACTTAAATCAAAATCAAATTCATTTTCATCTCCATTTCCGTCTCCAACCGATTATTCTTCTCTTCTTCTCCCATAATACGAACCATCTTCGATTGTCATAGAAGCAGATGAAATTGCACGAATCGAGTACTTTTTTTTAGCAACCCAATCCCATAAATTAGGTTTTAGCAACATCTGATCACTCAAAATTCAATTTTTTTGAAATCAAAGTGTCTGGGTTTATTAGAATCGGTTTATGTCAATGTACTTATGAACCGATTTTATTTAGAAACGGATTTTGTTCATGCCCACAAAGACCGATTATACTGAATGTGTATTATGGTTGGAAATATTGAACCAGAATCGGTCTATATATGTTAATGTCCACATAGCCCGATTCTGGTATGGAAGAGAACCGTTTTTTTCTGTATGTTTTTTTGGTTAGAATCAGATTATATGTGTGTCCACATAACCCGATTGTCAACCTTTGGTTTCTTAACCGCTATGCCCATAATCGGATTATTTAAGGGTCCACATGCCCAGATTGTTATCGATGTTCTCCAAAATCGGTAGATATGGTACACTACATAAACCGATTCCAGGTTTGATGTGATGAACATCAACCTTAATCAGTTTATCTTTGATGCACACATCAACCGATTCATTCACCATGTTTGAATTTTTGCACAAATCTTGAAATTTTATCTTTATGTTATAGAGCATGAAATTTGGAATTGAACACAAAAGAATGAGGTCATTCCGACATCGGACGAAGAAGTTATAAGCAAAACAGTTTCATGAAATGCCCAGTTTACAATCGGTTTATGTAGGCATTAACATAAAACCGATTAAGCGGAAAAAAATCACAGAAAAACTCATAGAATTTTACTGATCGGTCCATGTTCTAAGTATTATTAAACCGATTGTAAGAATCGGTTTATGTGAGCATGAACATAAACCGATTCTGGATGACCTTTTTAAAAAAAAAAAAAATCACGTTTTTATGAAGAATCAAGATTAGTTATTTTTAGTTTAATTTGATTAAACATCATTTAATCACCCGATTAACACTAATTAATCAAGGGGTAAATTAGTCATTTTTAAAATAATTGGATAAGGGGTGCTTTTTTTTTTTAACTTTTCAATGACTTTTTTTGTCCTATAATCATACGCCCAAATTAATTGGGATAGGCCCCAATTTAGCCAGGTTAAAAAATAATCTACTAAATTTAAATCAGTTTGGTTGGTTGTTAATCCGCTCTATGCGATAATTAGCTGAGAAAAATATGAATAAACTCTTAATTCATTATTTACCTTTGAGAGGAGACACAACAAAGACTGCATATGATTTCTTCCAACAGAATCTCCAACAAACGCCAAAGCTTTTCCACGGACAAGCTCCAAAAACTTAAATGGATCGAAGATAGGCAGTTCACAGTCATTTGGCTTCCACCTCCACTTCAAGAAATCAGTATCCGGCCGGCCATACTTCATGCAGTTTTGATGATTATGTATGTGATTACATGTTGTATTCGTGTAATATGTAGCATTTGGATTCCAAATCCATTCTCCTTCAAAAATGTTGCAATTCGGATTCCCATACTTCAAAGTCGTCAAAGGAGAAGTGTGGTGGTGAATCTGGTGATGATGAATAACTACGGTGACAAGAATTAAGGTTGATGCTATTAGAAGAACGAATTTTGGTGTATGAATCAGGAGAATCTTGATGGTTCCACTGAAAGAAGAAAGTTTAGAAGTGAAACTCATTCATTGATATTTGTGAAGAGAAGTAAGAAGGAGAGAGTGCTGAGAGCTATTGCTATATAAAGTAACGTACCTACAATCATAGAGAATAAAATAAATATGTGGTGGTAATGAGAGATTGTTGAAAGCTATTTGTATCGCTGGTTACGAAACTACGGTTGGTTGTACCCTAGTTAGTAATTATAGAATAATTAGAATGATTGAGCGAACGTATCTGGCTTAGCGATATCATATTTTTATTGTTGGAATGTTATTTTCGAGGCATATACACCGTTTTACTGGTTGCATAACCAAATTAGTGGATCATGAACCAAAATACGACAAGATAAACATTATCATCTTTTGTGTGGGAGGGCTCCCGTGATTCGTTATGCATCCTTTTTTGTTGGAATGATATTTTTAGGCATATCTACCTCCGTTTCGAGAAAAAGATACTTTCACGGTTTCATTTTGCCTAAAATAGGCGAAATTGAAAAAGTGAAAGTACCACTTTCTTGAAAAGGGCGAAATATCACTTTTCTGAAACGGGGTGAAAGTATCATTTTTTCTGAAACGAATTGAAAGTATCACTTTCTGCACTTTGTGCGAAAGTATCACTTTTTCCTCAAACAGGCGTATCACTTTTCTGAAACGGGTTGAAAGTATCATTTTTAAAGCGGGTTGAAAGTATCACTTTCCTAAGCGAGCGAAAGTATCACTTTTAAAACGAAGGAAAGTATCACTTTTTCTGAAATAGAGCGAAAGTATCACTTTTTCTGACACGGGGTGAAAGTATCACTTTTTCTAAAACATAACGAAACTATCCCTTTTTCTGACACGGGGTGAAAATATCACTTTTTCTAACACGGAGCGAAAGTATCACTTTTTCTGGAACGGGGCGAAGGTATCACTTTTCCTGACGCGGGGCGAAAGTATCACTTTTTCTGAAACAAAGCGAAAGTATCACTTTTTATGACACGAGGTGAAAGTATCACTTTTTCTGGAACAGAACGAAACTATCACTTTTTCTGACACGGGGTGAATGTATCACTTTTTCCGAAAGCAGAAGCGAAAGTATCACTTTTCTAAGCGGGTCGAAGGTATCACTTTTCTTGACACGGGGTGAGAGTATCATTTTTCCTGACATGGGATGAAAGTATCACTTTTCCTGACACGGAATGAAAGCAAAATCACTTTTCCTGATTGCATAATGGCTATGCATTCAATTCTCAAAAATTGTTGCGTTTTAGAAAGCTACAATTGAAGAGAAAGATGGAGGTGTATTATCGTTCAAGTAAGGAAAAATAGATACATAAAGAATTATGTGAAACGGCTACACCAAAAAAGAACCTCACTAAAAGAGAAGGGCGTTTTCGGTTTTTCAGGTCCTAAAGACTACCACCAAACTATTTCCAATCTTTTTATCAAATTGCAAATTTGTGTTAGGTTTCATTTGACAAAAAAGTGGCCATAAAAGAGACTCCCTCCTTTCGGGCCCTCGGTCGGTCGGCCCAATCAAACTTCGTGTGAAAACGCATTATTCTCCATATATAGCTTCACGAAATGGCATTTATAGGTTTTGGGACTTAGGTGCGGCTGTCACAAAATGTTCTTAAGGTTATCTATTCCAATAAGGCTATAGTTTTTCTTTTTTTTCTTTTTTTTTTATCGAAGAAATGAATTAAATAACTAGGAATTATTACATGTGGGTATCTAGTATCCACAAAGACATTTAGTAAAATCTAGTTAAGAAAAGGTGGGATAGTTATTTGTGAGAGGTTTCTCTATTGGTTGTCATCTGCTGCATCGTTTGTATGCCGCTTGGTATCCTTTTAGATAGTTGTGATGGATATTGCAATGTGGGATTTGTTGTATTTAGCAATCATTCCTGAAATATACCATGGAGGTTCAGCGGAGGACATTATGAAACACATCAGATTTTCAGAGTTTGTTTCAAAAAGAATCTTTGGCCATTGTCTTTCTGTCGCATTTCTAAATGTCATTAATGAGACTCAAGTCTAGACTATTGATGTTGTGGTTATTGATGGTTGTGCAAGAGCCATTACAGTTCTCGCTTAGAATCCCTACTAATGATACCTGCTCCTGTAATATTTGGGTGCCCCTTAGCAGCTCCGTTGGTACTGATTTTTATCCAATCCCCTGGACCAACATATTGAGATAGTTGTTTTTGTTTTGATATTTCTTCTTTGGGTTACCATGGGTGGTTCCCGGGGAATAGCAGGAGTGTGATCTTGTTAGATCATTGCTTAGTTGAACTCTCCAAGCGTTGGTATGTCAAGTTTGGTTGTCATATTTCAGTTCCAAAACACGAAGATGCTTGATTTGATTACTAAAGTCAACTTTGTTAAGTTAGACTTGGAACATAGAAATGTTGAGAATTTCTCATGTTGCTCATGAAGAACCTGAAGACATATCGGCATCAACGAACACATCATTCTTCAGTCCGAGGTTCGTAGAAACAAACTTGACTTGTTCCATTTCTATCTTTGTTCTTTCAAGTCAGTATTTATTGAAAACATAATATACGAAGTATAGTTTGTTTACTTGTCTCTATTATCAGTGACTTGATTATTATACTTTGATCAAAGTATCAAGGAATGATATACTAGTTATTTCTTACAACTTGAGTATGTGGCATTACAAAGTATAATTGTCTATGAACTTCGTGAATCAGCATAACACTAATTGGTAACTTGTTATTATTTAGTGTGTTGAAACTCCGGAATGAATTCAACCCTTGGGATTATATATGAAGGAATATCATAAACATAACATGAGGAAGTAGACTTGCGAAATTTTGTTTCATGGTCAAAATAGAATTCAGGAGTAATCCATGACCGATCCCAATTATAAGGCCGGGTACCTAGTAAGGACCGATCTATTGTGGCAGGGCCAGATCCTAGGATCGATCTCGAGTGCCGGAGGCCAGATCCATGACCAGATCATGTTTGAAATTTAATCCAAGATTACATTTTGATATGTTTGGTGATCTTAGGGTTTGTACAAACATCGAGATGTACACTGATTAAACTTGGAATGTTCAAATAATGTCAACACAGTGATTGAACTCTTTTTACTTAATGTTCAAGTATTTCCTTTGATACTAAAGGCGAGATTCCAAAACTGAAATTCAAATATATTTTGCATAATTGAAAATATATGCTTACCATATCCTAGAGGTTTGCATATCTCTAGGTACTATATTTGTAAAGTATATGCATGTATGCTAGCTAATATTAGTTGTCAACTAAGAGTGATTTCGGTATATTATTAGAATGGAATTTATCAAAAAAGAAAATATACATTTATTGCATATCTCAAGGATTTTCGGATTTGGTAATTCCTTGTCTTCCAAATAGGCCTTGGTAATAACACTATAAATTGTGGAGACTGTGTTCTTACAAACTCATCCCTTGATACACTTTCTAACTGTTTTTGTGGGAAGCCAACTCATTGATAGAGGAGATTAATCTAATTAGGTAAAATCTCTTGCGTTGCCTCCATGTAAAATCTTCTTTTTGATCAAGAAGCTTTTAGCAGGTTTTTTTAGTGGGAAACTAAATCGTATTGCTATTCTAGTTTTCGATTATTGATTTGATTGACTAACGGTATAGTCATCCTTGATAGATCAAACTTGATTATTCCATGGTCCTTCTCTTTTGATATAAGGATACTCAAGTTTTTTTGAGGATTGACTATTCCAGATCTCGTGATTCAAGATATGTAGATAAAAGTATTGATCGATCAATGTTACCAGACTCTGTTCAGTGCGTATTTATCATTAGTAGGAATCAAGTTGTTTGCCTAGGTTACTTTGAAGATTGAAGACTAGAAGAAATTTTCTTTTTGGCATTATGATCTTTGTGATAGGTTTTGCACACTTGATTCTCTGGGACCCAAACAAGTAGTTTATTTCGGTACACATCATACTTTTTGAAAAATCGAACAAACTGTCTAGTTGCGTCTCATCGTAGAGTTGATTGGATTGTTGAGTTATATACTTATTTGAACTTTATCATAGAAAGTCAATTGTATGTTGAGCTTTTTTCTTCTAATACGATTGACATGTTTTTATTACAAAACTTCTAGATGTTTTGATGTCCAAGTTACCAGATGAAGTATATCTCAGAAATTAATCTTTATCATTGAAAGTCAATTGTATATATCTAGGGATCTGACTCTAAAAAGATAGGCTAAGATACTCCAGAAACCCTAGAAAGGGACAAAAACCGTTGTATCCACGATAATAAATAAAATATATATGCATATGGAGATTCGTCCATTGAGTAAGAGTATACGAAAATTGGATTGTTATTTTTTTTCATGCATTCAGACGATTATTTGTCTATTGTAAAGGGTATTCAAATATCTAATATATGAAAGTTCAATATGACACATGATTGTATACTTTAATTTGACATAAAATGTTAGATTCTACCTTGTAATAGTTTATTTGGTTTGATTATCAAAAATTGGATTGTTATTTTTTCAAGGATCGTTACAATAGCAATACCTTTATCGTTAAAACAATGCTAGGTTGAACTCACAAGCTTGATGTCAATGTTAGTTTATCAAAACTATATCTTGATTTCTAGTCTACTAAGTCAAGTCTCGGACTAGGTTATAATTTGGTAGTTGAGTATCAGACATCACCCTCGATGACCGAAAATCGACGAAGACATTTATAGAACTTCATTATCCAGGTACGTGAAGACTGAACCATTCTATTTTAATCTCTATATTACCATTCTATCGTATGAGACTATATCGTATGACTTACAGTAGATTTATTGCAAAGAAGAAATTTTGAGTCAATCTTGTCTTGTTAAACATCTCGAAATATGATTCAAGCATAGATGTTCAAATGTCCTTAACAATATTAGTTTGAAACGATTTATTATTCAAGAATTAATTTGTGGATCAATTGAAAATTGCCTATGCAATTGATTTTATCAGTTGGGAATGTTGCAAACATCAAAAGAGAGAAACTATGAACTTCTGATATTTCGGCTCAGGGTAGGTTGGCGAACCAGTTCGCAACCCATAGATATCTGAGTTTCTAAAATACGAGGGAAGGTTGGCGAACCAGTTTGCAAACCGTAAGTTCGATTGAGGACAGTTCACGAACCGTGGTGATCTGAGTTTTCCAAGTTGGTGTAAACGGCTAGCAGTTGGCGAACCCGATTCGCGAACCGAGTCCATATGATTTCTTTATCCGAGTAGGGTTGGCAAACCGGTTCACAAACCTTAGCACCATGACTCGTGACTGTTTCACAACGGTTGACGGACTGTTTCACAACGGTCCCAGTAGAATATAACAGATGTTGAAAGACTTCTTTTTAAATATGTTTAGCATTGCTACGACTCTCATAAACACCTCCACAGCATAATTGATCACTAAAATACTTGGGTGTGTGTATAATGAATAAATTCTTAAGTGTTTAGATGAACATCAAATTGCTTATAGTTCTTAAGGCATATTTGCCAAAGAACAATCATTAGACATGGTTAATGCTTAGGACCCTTGTGTAAATTCTTCTAATTGATTTCAAGACTAATTCTCACATGCTTACTTGAAACCCTAATAGTTTAATATAAACAAAGAAAGTGTTTATTTGATTTTCATGTTATCTTAGCTTGAACTCTAAGCAACCCTCATTCTTGAAAAACTATAAATAAAGATGCTCTTTCAACTGAGAGAATTAATCCCACACTTTGTTTCCTAGTTGATTGTTAGGGTCGCCATCTATTGACTTAGGTATCCTCTGAGAAACTTAATTAGGTCTACAACTAAAAGACCTTTTTTAGGGATTCGTGAAGACATGTCCGACTATCTTTATCTTGATAGTTCGTGTATCCTGATCTTGATTTTCTGTTATCGAGGTTCTCGTAATCTCTTTCAGGTAAGATAGATAGAAATTGCAAAGTTCTCTTCGTCTAAGACTTTGTGATTCCTCAAGATAGATATCTGAAAACTATTCTTAATTGATAAGTTGAAGATTGTTCTTGAGAGGTATTAAATAATCCAGGCTTCTCATCTAAGTGAGTGTAAGTGTTCCGGATTTGTGAGGTTTGCTAGGTTTATCTATTACAAACAGATTTCCAAGCCTTGATCTTTGATCAAAAGGGAAACTAAATAATCTTATTTGTTAGAGGCAGACTGGTATTAGAAGTCTTCACTTAGGTTGAAGCAACTCTTAGGATGTAAAGGAGGTCATCTAAGGGAACCAATTTTGTATAGTCTTGCGAGGTTCAAGAGACGTAAGGAGCACAATAGTAACTGAATCGCTTTGAGGGTGGATTCGGTCTTAACTACTGATTGAGAAGAGATTGAAATATAATTTCTATACACATATTATCAAGGATCATTAAGTTGGTCTACTTGCGTTTGTATTAGGTTTTGTCCATACAGGTTGCCAAACGAAAAAGTTGGTGGTGTACTTGGTACCCTCTCATTTTCACCCATTTACTTTTTTATTATTGTTGTTAATCTAAGCGAAGTTCTACAAGACAATCAAAATAAGTAAGGTACATACTACCAAAGTAAATAGTATCGAGTTGTTGACGGCCACCAGCCGAAAAGTTAGATATGATATTCCCCTTTTCTGGCAATTCGGTCGAGCTTTAGAAATTAATCGATATAACATTTCTATGCAAGAACCTTAACTGGTATGCATATTGGGAAAACATGACCTCGAATTATTAATCTTAGATATGTAAAAAATAGATTTTTTTGGTTTTAAAAGAAAAAACTTCATATTTGCTATAAATCCTCAGCAAAATATCTAGCAAAATCCAAAATCAGAGCTAGATAAAAAAAATTGATAAAAGCATCCATTTTCATTACTAACCTTCCAAGATTACACATGGATATAAAGTTGAAGTACATCAAGGGCCAAAGAGTAGCAAGTAACATCATATTGTGCTAGTACATAGTTCAATATTTCGACAAGAGAAAGAGAAGAAATCCCGAGTCAACGACTAACAACGAGCATGAAAGATCCAATTAAATCGGAAGAGGATGGTCTTTAGAGACTAAATCTAACCATTGTTTGAGTAAGTCGAGCTCCTTTGAAAGAGGAGAAATTTTCTCCAATAGTTGTGCGGAAAAAATAGTTGTGCGGAAAAAAATAGATTCTGGTGATCGGAAAACATCACCATACTTCAATACCAGTAACCAGATGATAGAAAACCATTAATGGAAAAGAGGGACGCTATAAAAGCGCAAAAAGAATCGTTGTAAAAACATCTTAAACATTTATTCTAGCTAACAAAAACTAATAAAAGTTTAAAAATCTAAAGCTGGCTTTGTTCACGGAACAAACATAAAGCCTAAAAACATCTTAAACCTTATCCATTCTATTCTCACTAACTAAAACTAATAAAACTTTAACTAAATCTTTATTTTAACCTTGTTAATTTATTATAAAGATTTTACCCTCGAATATTGCATTTGTTTCTTTGTTTTATTTCGCTATTTTAATTTTTTATTTAAAATAATAAATACAATAATAATTAAATTATTATATAAAATAAAAAATATTAAAATAAAAAATGAAAAATGAAAAAAATTGGTCAAAAGTTTCTTTGTTTACTTATATTTTATTAATATATTAAAATTAGAAATATAATTTATTATAATAAAATTGTATTAAAACTAATTTTGAAATATGTCGTCACTACATCACGGAGAGGAGGAGAAGAGAGGTTTGCCGTTTATGAAAAATGAGAGAGATAAAATTAAGTATTCGGATATTAGATTTTGTGAACGTTTTAGGCAAAACTCGAAAAATGAAAAATCTACTTTTTAACTTCCATGATAAAATAGTCTTTTTGATCATAATTTTTCTACCCGAAAGGTTTCGATCATAATTTTCATCTCCAATTGTAAGTGCTTTACCTTTGAAGGATGTACTAAATATACAGGTAAAACTCAACACTTTAGTCCAACTCTAAGTGCAATCCCAATAGTACTTTCGTTTTCATGTTTGGCTTACAGCAAGGGTTATGGGTAGTCTCCATTTGGAGATTAACTCTTTGTTATGAAGGACCCCTCGCTCAAATGAACGAGTGAACTCACTATGGGCAAAGAAAAATAAAAATTTTCTGGGCATTCGAGCACTCCTAAAATGGAGACGGTCTCCCGTGAGAAGAAAAATTTGAAACCAAGCGGGGCAATCCGAGCCCTTAGTAAAGAAAAAAAAACAATGGTCCACAGTCTCCGTTTGTGTCTTAAAAAAACTCATCAAGAACTGCTGGGACAATCCCTATTCGTAAAGAGAAAAAAAAAAAAAAGGCGATTCTGTCCGGCCATCAAGACATTTTTTTTTTTTTATAAACGGAGACAGTCTCCCGTTTGTGTTCTCTTCTCTGTGTGATAGTTTCCCCGTCTAAGTATTACACTCCCAACCACACGTTCATGCGAACGAGTGTATGAACGTGTTTGGGGAAAGTGGGGTAAAGACTACCCATAGCAACCTCTAATCTGCTAAAATTGGTAGTGCACTCCTTCATTTGAAATAGTGACACTACCCATAACCCTTTCTCTCAGTAGCATGTACAATATGTCGATTCTTTTTTAGAGACCCTATATTGGTGTATTTAAGTTAAATGGAGGGTGAACAACAAATAAAACGCTCCCGAGACATGAGCACTTTAATTAGTACTGATAAGTTTTTGGTGAAGGGACTAATATGAATATTTCCTATTCCTTCGACAAATTCAAATACAAAAGAATGGCATTTTTATAAAACAAAATTCTACTCCAAATCTCAGTCGTCCATTCTCAACATCTCCAGTAAGAAATCACTCCATGAGTCAATAGGACCAGGCAAACACCAATGAACGCAATCATTATACAGTGTCACATTCTCTTCTGGCCAGTGTCCATAACTACTTGGATGTCCATCTGGTCTCAATAACGTTGGCTGTGTGGTATCGAGTAGCCTAAATTGCTTCCCATTCTTCTTTCCCTTTTCTTCTGCAACCTTATATGCGTCTACTTGAGCATTGTATAAGGATAAAGCTCGTTCATCTAACTTAATTTCGCTACTCTTCAATGGCTTCTTCCTTAGACAATTCCCTCCCTCATTCCACATTCCATTTTCAAAATGTGAAGGTGCAAATGTCCTCAAGTATGTGGTACCTTTAAATTTCGGTGAACTATTTATCGCTTTGAATGCTGTTTCAAATGCCTTTCCATAACCGTAAGACATTTCAAGATCTTTGACACCTTCCTTTAAACAATAAAAGCAACCCACAAGTTCACCGTTTTCGTAGAACATTGCTGGACGGTAGAACCAATGTCCAGCAGAAATGATTATATAATCAAACTCATCAATCTGGGTTGTCCAGTCTAAGTCGTACTCGTCCAGGTATAAATTGAAGAGGCCAGTATTAGTCGGTCCGTCTGCTTCTGCTAGCTTTGTTCTTACTAAATGTGGTGTCCAGAAAGTGGCAATAGTAAAATTGTAGCTGGGGTAATTCCATCGTTTGAATTGCTCATCCGTTGTGTATGAAATGTCTACTGGTTTCTCCACCTGTTGATAATACCCAAATCAACCAAATAAACATTAATTAATTTCTCTGAATTTCATAGTCTAGTTACACTATTTTTAGGGTGAAATATAAATGGTAAATAATATCAACCAAACATTGTTACATGTCTAAAACAAGCTATCCCAATTCTTATTTCACAAAGAAACAACCGAAAATGAATTCCTATGAGATGTGGCCCTTGAGGTCGTCATTTCGATTGCATTATGGAGTTTGGATTTCTTCGACATTCCCATCCATAGGCCATGGTTGGAAAAAAGCCTGTAATTGAGGTTTGGAAATGCAAAGGGGTGTTCAATGGTGTAAGTTTGGATAAGTACGGGACCATATTCAATGTTGACACATCTAGAAAAAGACGATGCAAAATTGCAAATGGCAGTGCATTATTTGGCATGTCTGTCTGTCATAGAGACTTGAGTTATTGGTCCCAAGATTTGATGGGTTATTGGTCCCAAGATTTGATGGATACTACTGTTTCAATTGCTCCTAGGAGTCTAGGACATTGATCCATTTCTTAATAATACTTGTCTAGTACGAGTCATAGTACTAGAGTATCTATACTAGTGAAATTCCCACAGTTTCCTAGAATACTAGACTAGTACTGTACTATGACATGCCACTTCTAGCTACTTCTGGGGTAGTCCCTCCTCTGTAAAGTATTAGCAAAGCTCGTGTAGCAAAAAGTTTTCCATAAACCAGTGGTGTGAGTCTAGTTTCATCAACATTTGTAGGACACAGCTCGATCCTTCTCGATCCAGCAGTATCATCCAATCAACCTAGTGAATTATTTACTTTTGCACTTATAATCACAACCAAATATGTTGATTATTGTTGATTGTGAATCTGTGATGCCGGTAGATAAAAAATAATCGAGCAATATATGAGCAAAAAAAATTCCTTGAAAGAACAAGGTGTGTTTCCATTTATCAAAAAAATGCTGGTAAATTTTTTTGGGTTGTTGACGGGAAGTGCTACACCGACCGCACTTTCTCCCGAGAAAAATCCCGACAGGGGAGCCAATGGACTAGATCTGTTGCTCTAGACTATGGGATATATGCAATGGAAATTGGGTCTTACTGTCTCTCTGTCGGGATATATATCGGGAAAAAATTCTCAGTAGAGATAGCATTTCCGGTTGTTGGCGAAGTAGGATACATGATAAGTTGCCAAGCTTTGTGTAAATAGCATTTCTTGTAGGTGTAACTTAAATGCTACATAATGGCATAATGTAGCATCAACTAAGCAACCAAACTACTTTAAGACGTCAATATTACACAAAAACAGCAAGTTAACAGTCGAGTCTTGACTAAGACTACACACCTAATAAAGTGTTCATCATCTTACTTGATTTCATAATAATTGAAGCCAAATTCCATGCATCAATCATTATTCATTAATGTATCTTCATAATAATTGAAATAAAGAATTATTTTATTTCTTTGGAAATTGTATTTTTTGTCTTATTCTGCATCAAAAACAACAAATTTTGTTCATAATTGTTGTTTTCAATGCAATAAATCAAACAAATCTTGTTTCCAATGCAAGAATTTGTTGTTTTAGTGAACCTTAACATGTATACGGGTATACAAGTTAACAAGACCCTATCTATATATAGGATAAATTAATAAGAGAAAATCTAATAATTCTTGTTCATTTAAAATTAAAGCAAATCTAGTAATAAATTTAAATCAGTTTGGTTGGTTGTTAATCTACTCAATACATTTTCAGATGATTAGTTGAGAAATAATAATAGTATTACCTTTGAGAGGAGACACAACAAAGACTGCATATGATTTCTCCCAACAGAATCTCCCACAAACGCCAAAGATTTCTCTCGGACAAGCTCCAAAAACTCAAACGGATCGAACACAGGTAGTTCACAGTCATTTGGCTTCCACCTCCACTTCAAGAAATCAGTATCCGGCCGGCCATACCTCATGCAGTTTTGATGATTATGTATCTGATTACAAGTAGCATTCGTGTAATATGTTGCATTCGGATTCCAAATCCATTCTCCCTCAAAAATGTTGCACTTCGGAGCATTCCCATCCTTCAAAATCGACAAAGGAGTATTGTGTTGATGATGATGATGAACAACTATTGTGACGAGAATTAAGGTTGATGCTATTAGAAGAAGAAATTTTGGTGTGTGAATCTGGAGAATCTTGATGTTTCTACTGGTAGAAGAAAGTTTGGAGGAGTTATGAAACTCCTTCATCGAAACTTGTGAAGAAAAGTGATGTTTTCCGTTCGATTATTAAGAAAGAAAGGAGGGACTAGAGAGTGTCGAGAGAGCTATAGTAGTATGTCTATGTAAAGTTAACGGACGTACAGTATAGGGAATAAAATATATGCGGTGGTTATGGGTGAGAAGACAGGTCTCTAAACAAAGCTAACATCGGTGGTTACGATTGATTGTATCGGTGGGTGTGATGGTGCATTTTTTCTGTAGCATAAGTCAAGAAAATCTTAATTATATGGATGTGATGCAGATCTAGATCCAGCTGTAAACAATATTTATTTCAAAGTATTAATATGCAAAAGTTGAACATGCTCTGACAGGACAAGGATATACGGGAACGGGACCCCGCCCTTTATCTCGGTTAGCGAAATTAGCAGTCCCTTTAATTGCTGTTGGGTTTTGACTAGAAAAATCTTTTGCAAACAAGAAGACCACTGGGTCATACGGCTGAACTTTAATCAATTGCACAATTTCTATTTCCTATGATTTTTTATTTTTTTTAAGGTAAAATTTCATTCCAGAAGAATTAAGCAGAGATAAGGGTCTATGTTACGTACGAAGTATAGCCATCTAATATCTGGATATTCACCCTTTTGAAATTAGATTCACACGATGAAATGTATTTTTATAGATTTCGGAACTTAGATGCGGCTGTCACATACTCTGAAGGGCATCTAAAACTACGACTTTCAGGAGTGTCGAGTGTACATATTGGCATCAGAGCAAATTGGAATATGTCGTGCGTTGTGTTGTGATTTTTTATCTCAAAAGCTTAAAATAGTTGTTAGAAAATTGAATCCACATGGTAAATCCATGTCTAGTATAACCGGCCAGGCAAGTGATGCATAATGATTGCGCGTTACAACGTCGGCCAAGTCAGTGATGCACAAAGGTTGTGCGTTACTGCATAGACTGTCAAGTGCTAAGATAGCAAGACCTTGTAGGGCTACTGACGTGCAAAGGTGGCGCTACACTGTAAAGGACATTGGCTAAATAATGAAGCTTATTGGCCGACACAATGAAGCTTCATTGAGGGAAAGGCAAGGCAAAGCCAAAGTGACAAGATGCTGCGATGTTGGCATTAAGGCATATCCATGGAATTGAGTTGGCCCAAACTTAAGGATGATGCAAGAAGGTAGAATAGGCCAAGAGTTGGTCTATGCATTAGTTCAAGGATGGCCAAAGCTTGAGTAATGCAAACAAGCTAGTAATGCGACAGTGTCATTGCTATTGTCGAGCAAATTGACTAAGTGAAGCATATGACGCATGAGTAACCAGAATTAATGAGCTAAGAATGTGGCCGAGGTGATTGTAGCGTAACAGTTGTGCAATACGAAGGCCAAGTTCAGTAAATCGCAACAGTTGTGCAATACGAAGGTCAAGTTCAGAAATGTGCAGCATTGGTGTAATATGGCTCAGATGGCGGTTACCAGTTGGTTGTTAGCTTCACAAGTGTGCCAAAGGAGTGAGACAAGTTGGAAGGGTTGTGAAATGAGTTTATAACCTTAGTAGAGTGTCCACAACCGTTTTGGACAAGTGCAACATCAATTGGCTAGACAACACAAAAGTTAGCAGTTGAAAAACAATGTAGGCGGTTATGGAAACTACCCCATTGGACACATGACTGTTCCATGCATGTGCAAGTGTTGTGCACGGTTTTTGGCTATGTAACTACTGTATAAATAGTGTAAGAGGCATTAGAAACCAGTAGGAGAGAGTTGGTAGAGATGTAGTCTCATGTTTGAGCCTGTTTTGGTCCATGTGATGGCCAAGTTTTGTAATCTTCCTTTAGTGCAATAAAATGGGTTTGTTGCAGTATAACTTTGTGTTCATTAAGTTGTTGATTTTAGATTGTTTAAGTAATGCATGGAAAACCTCTTATGCTTATGGGGGCATAAAGAGTTAGAGAGAGGGGAATAAAGAGTTAGAGAGAAAGAAGATGAAGCCTTCCGTTGCATAAAGCCTTAAGAGTGAAGGCAGATGAATACTTTGATGGAAGTACGCAACGCTGAGTACTTGTGGGTGAAGTTGATTCACTGAACCACATAATATTACCGGTCATGTACCATGAAAATTTTAGGCGATTAAATGGGCATGTGACAGCAGGTATCTGAGCCGTGTTTTGGGACACAATTCTTGATTTTTCTCTCTTTTATTCAAGTTGATGTCATTTGTTTGTCGAATTCAGTGAAGAATTGTTTGGGTTTCATTAGTATGGAGACTAGAAGAAGTTTGTCTTGTGTGGAAAGATCAATTGGAATGAACTTTGAATCTTGAAGTAGCAACAGGACATGATAGTTTATAACAAAGGTGTCAAAATTCCTGCCCAAAGTGTTAGAAGAACATGCGAGAATCATTAGAAACCGGGTTTTCAAATGATTACATGACAAAACTCAAGAGTATGCTGACTTTTATGGTGCAAGTCAGATGTTTAAGTCCATGTTTCCCACAAGTATGCAAAGATTACGCATTTGGAATGCATATCTTTGTGGTGTTATCAGTAGTGAGTACATTACAAGTAGTAATGAGAATTTTGCGAAAATTCCTGAATGAAAAGATGTTGTTGGCCATTGTAGTGGCAAAGAAGATGGAGAACTTATATATGCGATATATTTGAAGGTTTCTCATCATGGCCAAGTTGGTGGAAGATTAAAGTTATCTCTTTGGAATGCATGTACCTTGGTGGTAGTGCAAAATCTGGTTGCGAACCGGCATTTTTTGTGGCAATGTGATACCATGAAAGAAGAATCTGATGGCCAATTCTTATATATCAAAAAGCTTATGGAAAGGCTGAAGAAATAAGCGCAAGTTAGGGAAAAACCGATACAACACGGTCTTGCGTTTGCAAAGTGTTCTTCATTGATGCAAGATGTGCACAAGGAGTGTGCTTACACCTGGTTTATGAATGAGATCAATTTGCTTGGACAAGAGATTCTAAAGATCGGCATTTGATCATAACCACAAGCGGATGTTCTTGTCGACTAAAAATCAGTATTGCTATTAAAGATGATTTTGGAGAAGGAGAAAGACAAGAGTAGACAAGTGTGCATGAGCAGTAAAAATGAGTTCCAAGTTGGAAGAAGAATGTAGCATTCTTGCTTCAAGGAACGTAGGTAGTGGGTACCTCATTTGCAAGGATTGTGGCCTTGTTAAGATTGTCGATCTCTTTGGTGATGCTCAGAATCACCAAGTTAACTCCAATTCAATTGTTCAAAGGTGCACAAGTTTGTGTCAAAATGTTGGTGCTAATTGGCATATTCTAACCGTCGAGAACAAGTGTGGCCTGCAAGCCAGCAAAAAAGGTAGTAGTTGAAGAAGATTAGTTGTGATTAGGATAAATGATAATAGTGGTGATGCATAAGAATGTATGTGGTAATTCTTGAAAGAAAATCTTCATGAAAGCTAAAGAAACATGATAGCCTCAGTAGTTTGAAGGAGTATTCAACTAAGTGTCAATTATATTGTGCTTCGTTATGGGAGTGGCATAAGAACGTTGATAGTTGGAAGAGTGCATGTGGAAAAAAGAATTGCTACATTGGGGATAGTAGGTGTTGTCTCGCTTCCTTGTTTGTTGCTTAGAAGAGAATATGAATTCAGTATTGCAAGACTTGTTAGGTCTTACAAGTTGCAATAAGTTGGCGCGAGTATTTGCTCAAGTTTGAGTATACTTTCAGTTTGGGTTGAGTGGACCTTGGTTTTGGGAATTGTCTCTCTATGTAAGGTAGTAGTAAATGGGGGTATTTGATATGAGAATTCTTGTCTCTTTCGTTCGAAGTAATGCTAGTTCGCGTGGAAGATGCTACATAACATATTAAGCTAAAATACGTTATAGAGGACGCTGAAAGTGAAAGAAACAAATAGAGTTGGTGGCATATTCGAGTTTGTTGTTGAGAGTTATGTGGAAGTGCGACGGCATTTGGCAGCGATAACATGGAGTAACGCAGCAAGAATGAATATGTAAGTCCATCAAGTATATGAGTAAAGAGTAACTCATAGTTAGGAAGAACAAGATTTTTTTTCCCGCCACATTAAAGCATGGCAGTTTGAAAGAGAAAGTGAGGCTTTGCTGGTTTCAAAGGCGCGTGAAGAGGATACTGAAAAAGCGGGGGTAGAACAACCACACCCAATATTTCGTTAGCTAATTTGTATGAATAACTTCAATATAATTCCAAGAGAATCAACTAGACAATCAGACTCAATCAAGGAAAATATATCCAAGAGTTATATCTATGTTTCTCAATGTAATGGGCAAATCAAACAGATAGAATCCGCGAGCCTGATTATTATGAGAAACGACTTGAACGGTACCAAAGACCAATGTTCAAGTGTCAATCAATTTCAATCAACAACCAAAGGTTGTATTTACCAATTGATTGAACTACAAACAACCTTTGATATTTCAATTATATAAACAAATATAATGCGGAAAATAAATAACACAGACACAAGAAGTTTTGTTAACGAGGAAACCGCAAATGCAGAATAATCCCGGGACCTAGTCCAGATTTGAACACCACACTGTATTAAGCCGCTACAAACTCTAGCCTACTACAAGTTAACTTCGGACTGGAATGTAGTTGAGCCCTAACCAATCTCACATGGATGAAGGTACAGTGTGTTCCTTACGTCTCTGAATCCCAGCAGGACTCAACGCACTTGATTCCCTTAGCTGATCTCACCCACAACTAAGAGTTGCTATGACCTAAAGTCAAAGACTTGGTAAACAATCTGTCTCCCACGGAAAAGTCTATTCTGTCACCCACAAAAATACCTACGAATTTTTTGTTCCGTCGTATGATAAATCAAGGTGAACAGGAACCAATTGATAATCCGGTCTTATATTCACGAAGAACATCCTCGAAATATCAATCACCTCATAATAACTTAACTATATGGTAGTAGAACAAGTTATTGTGGAATCACAAAGAATGAGACGAAGAGCTTTGTGATTACTTTTTATCTCACCTATCAGAGATAAATTTCGAGCAAATCTTAGAGAATATAATACTCAATACGATAGAACAAGTAAGATCAGAACACGCAACTACAGAGAAAATAGTTGGGCCTGGCTTTAGAATCCCAATGAAGTCTTCAAGTCGTTTACCTAATATGGTTTTAGGAAAAACCTAGGTTAAAGGAGAATCGACTCTAGTCGCAACTAGTATCACACAAGAGGTGTGGGGATTAAGTTTCCTAGTTGCTAGAGTTCTCCCTTATACAGTCTTCAAATCAGGGTTTGATAACTTTGTAAAAAAGTGTTAGAGCACTGCTCGGTCGAACTCGCATTCGATGTTATGTCAAGCATGTTTGTCAATGTTAGTGATCAAAACTATAAGTCTTGATTTCTAGCCTATTTATAAATGTCTCGGACTAGGACATATATTGTGTAGTTAAGCTTAGACTTCACGGCGTTCATCAATTGAAGATAAAGAACTACTAAGGGGAGCTTGTGGAACTTCATCGACAAAAGGTATGTGGAGACTTAAACTCATCTATCACTTGGAAAGTCTATTTCTACTCTATCTCCTATATTGAGACATAAGTCGTCTTACGATATAGTTTTCTATATACACATTTGAGATTTCGAGCTGAGTTTATCTCGCTTTCATATTTCTCTAAATATGTGTTGGAAAGCTTTCGCTTCGACCAAGTTCATCTTATATTATGTGAAAATTTCCGAGTAACATCTTACATGGTTTGTGTGATACAATCATTTGGTGTATTCTTGGAATGTTTCGTTATGATTATTTCAATAACTTGAAAATTGCTTTGATGCTAATAGTGTGTGAAAACGGCTATTTTGATCCTCTAAGAAAGTTTCAATGATTGAAATAAGAGTTTTGAACACTTAACCATTATTGGATATGTCATGTTGTGCACTCTTGCACATATGTAATCCATGACCGGGAGCCATAGTATGGACATCCGTTTGCGTACCTATTGGTTTGATAAATCCGGGAATCTAAGTATGCATACCCGTTTGCGAACTGGTGTGCAGGTTCATGTCTGATAATTATTGTTGGGATTTAAAGTTCGCGTACCCGTTTGCGTACTGGCGAAACCCAATCTTAGTCCGGGTATTTCAAGTATGCGTACCCGTTTGCATACTTGAAGGTTAAAGTTCTAAAATCGGTTATGAACATGAACATAAACATTTATATAATAAGGAATGCAATCTTTGCAAATCGTGGCTATAATGCTCATGATTGATTCGAGTGAATCAAACCGATTTTGCTTCAATTGTGTTCTTGTATAATTCTATGAGAATATAGCAATTGAACAACTCTTTAACTAGTTTCATTTGAGTCATTTGAACTAGTTATGGTTAAGATGAATAAGGTTGATATGAGAGTAATCATATGGCTAACCTCGGTTAACTATTTGTGAACCAACATGGTGTACACGTTTGGGTACGGTTACATAAACCTAAATGGGGGTATATTTCATTTGTGTGTAACAAGCTAAGTTCGATCTAACGGTTGAAAGATATTAGCTTGGTTGAATCAGGTTTTTCATCTAATGGTGAATATTGAATTCTTTTTTACCAAGGTAAATTGGATTGCAAACCCTGATTTGAAAACTATATAAAGGAAAACTCTAGCAACTGGGAAAACTAATCCCCACACCTCATGTGTGTTACTAGTTGCATAACTAGAGTCGATTATCCTTTAACCTTAGGTTTCTATCGAGACCCTGTACGTTAACGACTTGAAAGACTTCAATTGGATTGTGAATCCAGACCCAACTATTTTCTTTGCAGTTGCGTGTTCTGATCTTTACCGATTCTATAGTATTGAGTATAATTGAAATAATTGACTCGAGATTAATTTCACCGATAGGCAAGATAAAAGTAATCACAAACATCTTCGTCTCATCGTTTGTGATTCCATAATATCTTGTTTCGCTAGTCGATTAAGATTATTGTGAGGTGATTGACAATACTAGGTTGTTCTTCGGGAATATAGGTCCGGATTATCAATTGGTTCCTGTTCTCCTTGATTTATCAAAAGACGGAATAAAAACTCTTGGGTATTTCTGTGGGAGACATATTTATTCAATCTATAGACTTTTCTGTGTGAAACATATTTGTTTATCAAGTTTTCGATTTTGGGTCGTAGCAACTCTTGGTTGTGGGTGAGATCAACTAAGGGAATCAAGTGCGTAGTATCCTGCTGCGATCAGAGACGTAAGGAACACAACTGTACCTTGAATCAGTGTGAGATTTATTAGGGTTCAACTACAGACCAGTCCAAAGTTAATTGGTAGTAGGCTAGAGTCTGTAGCGGCTTAATACAATGTGGTATTCAATCCGGACTAGGTCTCGGGGTTTTTCTGCCTTTGCGGTTTCCTCGTTAACAAAACTTCTGGTGTCTGTGTTATTTCTTTTCCGCATTATATTTTGTTATATAATTGAAATATCACAGGTTGTGCGTTAAGATCAATCAATTAGAATATCCAACCTTTGGTTGTTGATTTAAATTGATTGACACTTGAACATTGGTCTTTGGAACCGTTCAAGTTACTCCTCTTATATTCAATCGGGCTCGCCGATTTTATTTGTTGATTGCGGATTGAATTAAGAGTTAGAGATATTAAACTCTTTGATATACTTTACTCTAGATTGAGTCTGACTGTCCAGTTAATTTTCTAGAAAGTATATTTGAGTAAGTCCTCTCAGATTGCCAAACGAATTGTTGGGTGTGGTTGTTAGACCCCCGCATTTTCAATTGGTATCAGAGTAGGAAACACATTAAAGACCTTATAAGTATCTATTTGTAGCAATCTGATATGGACAAGAACATCTCTGATCACGCCCCACCTGCTTGCGGACATTCCAATGTGGTCAAGTGTCCTGATTCCGCTGAGAATTCTGCTTCGAGGTCTTCTTCTAAATCCACACTTAACTGGGAAACTCGTCTTGATGAACAGTTAGATGAACTTTCTGATGAAAGTGATTCTGAAGAAGGAAAAAATGTCAAAGAAGAAGTCTCACAGTACATCATCCTCTTTGATCATCTTCTAAAGAAAAATAAGTCAACATCCTGCTTGACTGAATTTTTGACTCCTCTCTGCATTGAAAACAGAAAACTGAGAAAACTCTTTAAGGGGTATGATTCTGGGTATAGCTTGTTACAAGCTACTCTTAAAGATCGTAACGAAGATAAATGTTCAAAGAATTATGAATGTGATGATCTTCGTCGAAATATCCTTGTGTTAAAAGAAAGTCTTGTAGAAACCAAAGCAAGATATGTCTCTCAACAATATTATTTTAATGTCAGAGAAAAAGCCTTTCTTACCCGAGAAAAACAATTGGAGACTGATCTTAGTACTGCTCTTGAAAAGGTCAAAACTTTAGAAGAGAATTTGAAAAAATTCAATTTTAGCTCTACAAAACTATCATCTATGCTTGGAGCATGTAAAGAACATCGTGATACACGTGGTCTGGGCTATAGAGGTATAGAGGATCCAAGTACTGGCAAGGTGAATTTTGTTAAAGAAAGAGACCTTCAATCTACAGCTGCAGATGTATCTGTAAATAATGTACGTCAGCCTACAAGGACGACTCAGTTGAAAATGGATAAAAACCCTTCTGTCAGCTGCTTCTATTGCGGAAAGAAAGGTCACATTGAAAGTAGATGTCATCTTCGTCTACGGAATGAAAAACTTCACAACATACTCATGTGGATGTCTAAAGAAGTAATCAAACCCATTACTTAGTGTTCAGTCAGAAATTCATTCCACAATCAAGAAAAGTGCTCCAATGGGCCATTTCCTGATTGTAAACATAATATTTTGTCCACTTACTATGGTAAGGAACGATGTTATATGGATGACTGATAATCCTAAAAGACCAGTAAGGAGAAAAAGATATCGAAGAAAGAAAAATTCTTCAAAACTCTCTCCTTCCCTAAACAATGATCTTGCTTATGAAAAAGTGTTCCTGATTACATTCGCATCAATAATCGTGTTTCGGAACTCAAGACTAGTATCAACAGTCTCAAGCTCAAGATCAAGAAGGCGAGGAAAGCAGCTGATCCAGGTAACCCTTGTCCTTCTCCTGATAATTCAGTTATAGGCCAGGAGAGTAAAAAGGAGTGTGTCAATACCACTGATGAACTTCATGTTCATCAACATACAACTTGACTATTCTCTTATGTGTATCCTTTCTATGGACCAATGAGAAGATACACATAACCCTCAAAGAATATACCTTCTTCTTGAAAAATGGTCTGTGTTGTATTGTGATGACATTGATCTTTTTTCTTGTACTTTGCTCCAAACAGTTTTGTTTTAAATTGTTTACCTAATGCCTTCTTAATATACACTAGTTTTTCTTCCTAGAATGACAGTCGAGTCACTTTGTATCAAAGATTTCTATCATTAACTCAAAACTTGTTTGCTCCATCGGTTAACCGACCTCGCATTGGGTCGTAACCATTAATCTGTGCACCCGGTCCGTTACCAAACGTATACAAGAAACCCTTGGTTTCTCTTGTGGAAATTATCCTTTAAATATGTATCAAGTTCTTGATATATATACTGGTACGGTAACGCCAAGAGTTCTTCTGGGTTTGATTGAGCAAGTGCACGATGGAAGGAAGCAAAAAGGAAGACAACTTTGATGATATAACCTTTGAACTTGATGATGATCCCATCTCTGTTATTTGCTTTAAAGCAATTGATCATGAAAAAGATCTTCCAATCCAGATGTCTCTTCAATTGGTTGGAAATATTCTTCAAGATTTTGAGGTCGTGCGTGAACATCTTGAGATTGCATCAAAGAACCTAGTGTTTTTGAAGGAGGAGCTAAAGAAAGCAACTGATGAACTCGCCATTGTCCGTTCCATGGTTGCTGATCTCATCTGAGTTGTTTTATTATGTTTAGTAAATCTTCTTATGAGAATTTATTTCTTGTGTTTATAGAAGAATAACTAGGGTTTGGAATAGACAGGCTATTGTGAGTACACATAGCTATGTCCAATGTTTTCATCTTCACATTTTTAAATTTATTTTTTAAATTCTAAGTTTTTTGGAAGATGATTTTTGCAATTTTAATCTTTATGATTTTATAAATTGCAAATTGTTATGGGATATGTTGTTTACGTCCGTGAACCCGTGACTGTCCCATACTTGTTCAATAGTTATCTTTAGTATGTCGGTATGAAAGTATTGATAAAGATAGAATGAATTTTTGACTAACAAAAGTTAATGCCCTTTATGTCATTATGCAAATTTTGATGGAAGAAAGGATGAACTTTTGTTTCAAAGGATTATGTCTATTATATGTCATTGTGCAAATAGTGATGAAAAGTAGAATGAATCCTTGTATATTCCGCAGTATTGGTCGATCTCCGATCCACATTTTTGTGCACATACTGTGTTGCTCCGTAAGTTCTCTAATGTCGAGCATGACCAATTGAGTTGATCATTTTTGTGGTTGATTCAATTGAGATTTTTGGATTTCAAATTCATGTTTTCATGTGATTTGGTTATATCCAAAGAAATCCTTCTTTTCAAGGTCGCCTTTGTTGTTCTTTCGGGAATGACATTTTGTGGGGAAGAGTTCTTAATTGAACTTGTGCTTAGTTGCCAAATCTTTGTGGGGAGTGCGGCTGTGGAATATTATAGGGGTTATCTTGTATCTTTATAAACTCCTTGATGAATGCATTTAGCTTCGGCTTTATGATTGCATCTAAAATAAGTTGGTATGTTATTCTCTTTTGGTCATGAAGTATCTCTATGAAAATTTCATGAGGATCCCACTAGTTTTCATACCTTTGCCAATTTATATTGATAAAAAGGGGGAGAATTAATGTGTAGTTTCATACAACAAATACATATGGTTTACAGATCATTATGTAAGGGGGAGTGGTTTTCATGTTGAGATGAAGTATTGACTAAGGGGGAGTGATACATATCACCATAGTATTGTTGTCAAATTTGTGATACAATTTAACTTTGATGTTATGTAATAATACTATGACACTGTATGACAATGATCGAGAGCATTTGTTTTCTCATTTTTATCGCTACGGATCTTCAACAACTATGATGCTGAGTTGAACACATTTAGAATCATGGAGTACTTGGAAGTGACAAAGTTTTCGAGTCGTGTTGAAGATGCCAAGGAGATCAAGCATTTGTATGAGAAGCTATAATTTTTAATTATTTTGTAATCCATATGTATTGATAGTTTTGTCACTAAAACTGACAAAGGGGGAGATTGTTAGAGCACTGCTCGGTCGAACTCGCATGCGTTGCTATCTTAACCATGTTTGTCAATGTTAGTGATCAAAACTATAAGTCTTGATTTCTAGCCTATTTTTGGATGTCTCGGACTAGGACATAGATTGTGTAGTTGAGCTTAGACCTCACGGTGTTCATCATTTGAAGACTAAGAACTACTAAGGGGGGCTTGTGGAACTTCATCGACAAAAGGTATGTGGAGACTTAAACTCATCTATCACTTGGAAAGTCTATTTCTACTCTATCTCCTATATTGAGACATAAGTCGTATTACGATATAGTTTTCTATATACACATTTGAGATTTCGAGCTGAGTTTATCTCACTTACATATTTCTCGAAATATGTATTGGCAAGCTTTCGCTTCGACCAAGTTCATCTTATATCATGTGAAAATTGCCGAGTAACATCTTACATGGTTTGTGTGATACAATCATTTGGTGTAGTCTTGGAATGTTTCGTTATGATTATTTCAAAAACTAGAAAATTGCTTTGATGCTAATAATGTGTGAAAATGGCTATTGTCATCCTCTAAGAAAGTTTCAATGATTGAAATAAGAGTTTAGAATACTTAACCATTATTGGATATGTCATGTTGTGCACTCTTGCACATATGTAATCCATGACCGAGAACCATAGTATGCGCACCCGTTTGCGTACCCGTTGGTTTGAGAAATCCGGGAACCTAAGTATGCGCACCCGTTTGTGTACTAGCGTACAGTTTCATGTCCGATAATTTCTGCTGGGATTTAAAGTTCGCGTACCTGTTTGCGTACTGGCGGAACCCAATCTTAGTCCGGGTATTTCAAGTATGCGTACACGTTTGCATACTTGAAGGTTAAAGTTCTAAAATCGGTTATGAACATGAATATAAACATTTATATAATAAGGAATGCAATCTTTGCAAACCGTGGCTATAATGTTCATGATTGATTCGAGTGAATCAAACCGATTTTTCTTCAATTGTGTTCTTGTAAAATTCTCTGAGAATATAGCAATTGAACAACTCTTTAACTGGTTTCAGTTGAGTAATTTGAACTAGTTATGGTTAAGATGAATAAGGTTGATATGAGAGTAATCATATGGCTAACCTCGGTTAACTATTTGTGAACCAACATGGTGTACACGTTTGGGTACGGTTACATAAACCCAAATGAGGGTACATTTCATTTGTGTGTAACAAGCTAAGTTCGATCTAACGGTTGAAAGATATAAGCTTGGTTGAATCAGGTTTTTTTCATCTAACGGTGAATAGTGAATGCTTTGTTACCAAGGTAACTTGGATTGCAAACCCTGATTTGAAAACTATATAAAGGAGAACTCTAGCAACTGGGAAAACTAATCCCCACACCTCCTGTGTGTTACTAGTTGCATAACTAGAGTTGATTCTCCTTTAACCTTAGGTTTATATCGAGACCCTGTAGGTTAACGACTTGAAAGAATTCATTGGGATTATGAAGCCAGACCCAACTATTTTCTTTGTAGTTGTGTGTTCTGATCTTGCCCGATTCTATCGTATTGAGTATAATTGAAATAATTGACTCGAGATTAATTTCTCCGATATGCAAGATAAAAGTAATCACAAACATCTTCGTCTCATCGTTTGTGATTCCAGTATATCTTGTTTCGCTAGTCAATTAAGATTATTGTAAGGTGATTGATAATACTAGGCTGTTCTTCGGGATTATAAGTCCGGATTATCAATTGGTTCCTGTTCACCTTGATTTATCAAAAGACGGAACAAAAACTCTTGGGTATTTCTGTGGGAGACAGATTTATTCAATCTATAGACTTTTCTGTGTGAGACAGATTTTTTTATCAAGTCTTCGACTTTGGGTCGTATCAACTCTTGGTTGTGGGTGAGATTAACTAAGGGAATCAAGTGCATAGTATCCTGTTGGGATCGGAGACGTAAGGAACGCAACTGTACCTTAAATCAGTGTGAGACTGATAAGGGTTCAACTACAGTCCAGTTCGAAGTTAATTGGCAGTAGGCTAGAGTATGTAGCGGCTTAATACAGTGTGGTGTTCAATTTGGACTAGGTCCCGGGGTTTTTCTGCATTTGCGGTTTCCTCGTTAACAAAACTATGGTGTCTGTGTTATTTTTTTTCCGCATTATATTTTGTTATATAATTGAAATATCACAGGTTGTTTGTTAAGATCAATCAATTAGAATATCCAACCTTTGGTTGTTGATTTAAATTGATTGACACTTGAACATTGGTCTTTGGTACCGTTCAAGTTACTCCTCTTATATTCAATCGGGCTCACAGATTTTATTTGCTGATTGCGGATTGAATTAAGAGTTAGAGATATTAAACTCTTTGATACACTTTACTCTAGATTGAGTCTGACTGTCCAGTTGATTCTCTAGAAAGTATATTGGAGTAAGTCCTCTCAGATTGCCAAACGAATTGTTGGGTGTGGTTGTTAGACCCCCGCATTTTCATAAAGCAATCAATATTCACCGTTGGATGAAACCTGATTTAAGATTCAAGCTAATATCTTTGCACCGTTATATGGTCTTAGCTTGTTACACACAAATAAAATATACTTTCATTTAGATATGGGTAACCGTACCTAAACGTGTATATTGAGTTGGCTCAATAACAGTTAAATGAAGTTAGCCATATGACACTTTTGTGTTAATTATGTGCATCTTAATACTTCTAGATCAAATGATACTAAAATGAATATAATTGTATTACTCATAGAGTTTTTCAATTGTTTATATTCTCATAGAAGTATACAAGACACAATTGAAGCAAAATCGGATTTATTCAAAAGAATCAGTTCATGAACATTTAGCCACGGTTTGCAAAGATTGCATCCCTTGATATATAAATGTATTTATTCATAAGTATGAAATCATACTTAACCGATTTTAGAACTTAACCACATAAGTTTGCAAACAGGTACGCAAACTTAAGTTCTGGACTTTCGCCTTTTCCGACAGTTCCCAAACGGGTGCGCATACTGTCGTTCTGGACCGAACTCAGGTGAATTAGTTTGCAAATGGGTACACAAACTTAGTTCCCAGACTTTAACAGTTAAAATCGCATAGGGATATGCATACTTGGTTCCCGGACCTGAATCATTCTTACAACAGTTTGCATACGTGTATGCATACTGTGCTATATTCAGACAATGGTTAATTGTTCTAAACTCCCATTTCAATCATTGAAACATTATTAGAAGACGAAAATAGCTGTCTCACACAAACGATTAACTTATAAGAGATTTTCAAGTGATCGAATGATCAATACGAAACATTCCGAGTCTACATCAAATGACTGTCTCACAAAAATCATGTAAGATGTTACCAGGCGATTTTCACATGATCATCTTTTGACTTTCTTCAAGAATAATGATGAATGTAGTTAAAGCAAAAAGCTTTCAAACACATATTTCGAGAAAGATATAAACGAGTTAAACTCAACTCGAAATATCAAATGTGTATAATGTGAAGTCTATATAGATATGCGATTTAGTCTCAATACGAGATAGAATAGATTTCTGAGTGATATATGAGTTCAAGTCTCAACATACCTTTTGTTGATGAAGTTCCTCCAAGCTCCCCTTAGTAGATCTTCGTCTTCAATCGATGAACGCCGTGAAGTCTAAAGCTCAACTACACATTCTATCCTAATCCGAAACATAACTATAAGTAGACTAGAAATCAAGACTTATAGTTTTGACAACTAAACTTGACAACAAGCTTGAGATAGCAACGCTTGCGAGTTCGACCGAGCAGTGCTCTAACAGATACCTTGTCCAAAGTGACGGCGGGATGTCCCGGGTAGTCCTAAGTCATGACTATACCAAAGTCATGCATTTCAATCAAGGCGTTGCAACAATGCAAGGAAATAACAACAAGATGCTGGTTCTTTGGCATACAAATGATGCAAGTCCAAGAAGGTGAAGTTTTCAATATGATTTGGAGGCCAAATCTAGTAAAAGGGCCGATGTTTGCAAAGTGCAGCAAAGGCTATAGAATGTGGCGCATACCAAGAGTGGTATGGAATCATAGAGTTCATACCTTAAGGCATGGAATGATTTGGCGTAGGCGCATATGATTGAAGAATGAGGCCAAGTTTTGTATAAGTCCTGTTATGTTGCGTGGTGCGACTAAAGTCGGAAAGTGAAGGCATAAGACTATGGCAATGATCATAATTATCAGTTGGGAAGAATAATTGCTTTTGTACACTTAGGCACAAACAATTCATGCGAACTTCAAGCACAATTCATGGAATTGTCTAAGAAGAATTTCAGTTTGCATTTGAGTATTGGTATACGACTTGATTCGGAGTTGGAACGTAGGAGCAATGCAACAACAAAGCTCAAGATCAGTAGGATCAATGGAAAGGTAGTAAAGCTAAGTGATGTTGATGCTAAAGCATAGAAATTGGCTAAGTGTGTTTTGCAAAAACTAGCAAAGATTGCTAAATTCAGAAAGGGTTCTGAAAGTGCATGCAACAAAGATAGAGACCATTATAGCGAGTATACTTAGTTGTGTTCAACTGGGATGTTGAAAAGATTAGGTGGGGGAGGTCTATAAACAGCGAGGAAAGTGATGCATAATGATCGCGCGTTACACCATTGCCGGCCAAGTCAGTGATGCGCAAATGTTACGCGTTAATGCATAAAATGTCAAGTGCTAAGATAACAAGACCCCGCAGGGGCGCCAGTGACGCGCAAAGGTGGCACTACACTATAAAATACATTGGCTAAATAATGAAGCTTATTGTCCGACACAATGAAGCTTCATTGGGAGAAAGGCAAGGCAAAGCCTAAGTGACAAGATGCAACATATATTCGATGTTGGCATTAAGGCATATCCATGGACTTGAGTTTCCCCAAACTCAAGGATGATGCAAGAAGGTATAATAGGCCAAGAGTTGGTCTATGCATTAGTTCAAGGCTGGCCAAAGCTTGAGTACGTAATGCAAACAAGCTAGTAATGTGAGAGTGGCATTGCTATTGTCGAGCAAATTGGCTAAGTGAAGCATATGACGCATGAGTAACCAGAATGAGCTAAGAAAGTGGCCGAGGTGATTGTAGCGCAGCAGTTGTGCAATATGAAGGCCAAGTTCAGTAAGTGCAACAGTTGTGTAATACGAAGGTCAAGTTCAGAAATGCGCAACATTGGTGCAATATGGCTCAGGTGGCGGTTACAAGTTGGTTATTGGATTCACAAGCGTGCCAAAGGTGCGAGACAAGTTGGAAAGGTTATGAAATAAGTGTATAACCTTAGTATAGTGTCCATAACCGTTTGGGACAAGTGCAACATCAGTTGGATAGACAACACAAAAGTTAGCAGTTGAAAAGCAATGTAGGCGGTTATGGAAACTACCCTATGGGACACATGGTTGTTCCATGCGTGTGCAAGTGTTGTGCATGGTTTTTGGCTATGTAACTATTGTATAAATAGTGTAAGAGGCATTAAAAATCAGTAGGAGAGAGTTGGTAGAGATGTAGTCTTATGTTTGTGAGAATAAGACATCATTGAGAGAATGATGGCCTGTTTTGGTCCATGTGATGGCCAAGTTTTGTAATCTTCCTTTAGTTCAATAAAATGGGTTTGTTGCAGTATATCTTTGTGTTCATTAAGTTTCTGATTTGAGTTTGTTTAAGTAATGCATATCAAACCTCTTATGCTTACGGGGCATAAAGAGTTAGAGAGAAAGAAGATGAAGACTTCTGTTGCATAAAGCCTTAAGAGTGAAGGAAGATGCATATTTTGATGCAAGTATGCAAGGCTGAGTATTTGTGGGTGAAGTTGATTCAATGAACCACATAATATTGTCGGTCATGTCCCATGAAAATTTTAAGTGATTTAATAGGCATGTGACATCTAGTACCTAATGGAGTTAATTGGTTTGGCCCAATTAAGTTTATGATCCGTTTAGTTAGGTTAATTTTAATTTGGAAACCAAACGAAAGGTTATCAGAAACATGAAAGGACTTGACCTTTCATAAGAAACCCTTGAACAAAACTCCATGGAGCATCGTGATTGATAAACACATTTTTGTTTCTAAGTTGTCCTCAATTTTCTGTATTGTTGGTACTCGATTTTGCACTTATTTTGGCTTTTTGTGTCTTTGTAGGTGTTTCTGGAGAAATAAGCTTTTGCGGAGAAATTGGCTTGAAAAGTGATATTTGAACCCTCGGAGAAAATTACTAAGGCACCCACATAATTACTGAGGGCACCCCAGGACAGCTTCTAAGGAGAACCCAGCCGAGGTTATGGGGCACCCATCTCCTCCAATTCAAACTACGGTTTTGGCGGGAAAGCTTTGCAGCGGAAGAACATAATTAGGGTTTGCGATTTAAGCTTGGTTCAGTGAGACTAAAGGGCTGAATTTGATGCGCTGGGTTTGTGAGAGCTAAACAGGTTGGTAATCTTGTCAATTGTTTGGATTAAAATTGAATAAAACAACATTTGGATTAAGTTTCGACAAGACCGGTTGTTGGAATATTCCGTGATTTTCTGTTTTGGTTTTGGGAAGATTTTGGTCGGTTTTGGACACAAGATTGGACTCATGTCAACCCGTTTGAGCAAAACATGCTTGGGAATGGCATGGTTTCGAAGAAAAATGAACTGAGTCACGGATTGATGAAAACAGAGGAATACTCGGGTGGTATGATATGATTTCCGGTGATTCCTGTGTGGCTTAGAGAAGTTAGCGTGTGGCTGAAAGGAGTTTCACTCCACCGAGACCTTTAATCAGCGTGTTTGGAGAATTCAGGCGTGTGAAAGAGTTGAAATAGGGAAGAAAATCCCGTATCTTGAATGGAAGTAAAAGAGATTATTCTTGATTGATTGCCAAGATTATTTGGAATTATTAGGATTTATTCTCTGTCCAAATGGGTATATATAGGTGTATGGGATCATAGTCGAGAGACATGGAGAGTTTGGGGTAGAAGTAGCAAGTACAAAAGGCTGCAGTGAGTTGTGGTCGGAGTTCCTGCACTTTCAGGTGAAGAAGAAGACGAAGAATAGATCATTGTTTGTATAAGACTGTCATCTTTTCATTGTAATAGTCGCTCAATTGTGACAAGGATTACTCAGTAACGGCCATAAAGCGTTACGAATCTCTATTCCATTATAATTCTTCAATAAAAACACCTTTTTGAGAAATGAATTATGTTTTTGAGTGTGTTTGTATCATGAGAAGCTAAACCCATCACTGGGACGACGGAGGAAGCTGTTTTTCATCCATGTGGTAATTAAAATTAATTCTTTTATAACTATTTGCATAGAATTTAATTGTTTTATGAATTCTATTAATTATTTGTTATTTTTTCTGATGTCGCATGCTTAGTTTTAATTACTTTTGATGCGTCATTCTTACAACTTACAACTAATGTTTTATGAATTCTATTATTGGCAAAGGATTAGAGTTACAACTTCTATTGTTTGAGCTATTATTGCCTAGAATTAAATTCTGAACCCCATGTATATGAAAACAGTGAAATCCCGAGTCCCAGTATCTATCCATCCTGCTACTATTTTGTGTATATATTTTCTTATTTTTATTTATTTTCATTTATTAAACCTGAAATCAATCTCATCAAGTGTGAGTGAACAACAACCTTCTTACCACTATCTAAAGAAAATTTGATATCAACCCATCAAATTTGTCCATTGATTTCAGATTCATCTAATTAATTTCTTTATGTTAACTATGATATCAACCAACAAAAATTACCTAATCAAAGAGGTACAAAATCTGGTACTCAATCTTTATATGCTTAGGAACAATGGGTTTGTACCTATTTGGAACTTGGCATCAAAGTGATTTAGTTTGTGAAGGTTTGAATGAGTTTTTGGGTAATACTTGAAACCAAAAAGTTAGGGAAGAAGATAGGATGATGTTGTTGTATGATTGACAATGGATGACCGGGAGTTATGGGTACGTGTTAAATTCATATGTTGCATAGAAGGACATACAATTGATTTGATATCAACATTTTCTGGTTCACCAGCAAAACGCAAACAAGATGCTTGTGGAAAAGCCTGAATGACATTTTCTCACTATTTGAAGCTGCTACTGGTTCAACTTTTAAAAATCAATTAGTTAGGAATGGAGCTGATGCCGCCATTAATGGAGGATATGGTTAGAAAATAAAGTTTCTGAAGAGAGGAATATGGGGCGGCATAACCATCGAACAACATATGCAACCAAGATTAATTTCTAGTGGTTGATCACTATTCATTATCCGGGACCATAATATTAGATCTCTCATCTTTCGACACTTGTCTCTATATTATTTTATATAAAATGATATTTTTGGTTTTTCTGTTTTTAATATTTGTTTATTGCAGACGCGTGCACTGCACGTGGTCACTTTATTGGACATTGACGGCACATCCAAGTTAAAGGGGGTTTTACCTATTTCTAATTAAAAAAGGGGGTAATGCAAAATACCTATTTATTTTGGGGGGGAAACACAAATCCCCCTTAGTATAATATATAAATACCCTGCACACTTTAATTATAATCATTAATCAAAAACCTAATGATCATTCTATTGCGTTCACTAGAAATCATTGATTAAGTTTGTATCAATTAAGAGAGTTCATCACTAAAGTTTTGGTTCGCTATTTCTCGAAGTTTTGAGTGCTACTACATCAAGAAGATAATCGTTGTATCCGGGAGACAAACATCGATAATCTGTAAGCACCAGCGCGGATAAATCTGTCTTAAGGCTAGATGATGCAATCCTTGCCTCGACTTAGGTTTGATCTAGTTGGGTTTGCATTCTTCGATCTCCTTCCTCTAATTATTATTGCAGTATATACAAGATTGCCAACAATAATATAACACACGAATATGAGTGATAACTTGCACGGAGAAAAAGGGAACAAAAATAAATATCTATACTAGTTAGTATAAAAATGAGATTCTTGCCATTTAGAGCTCCTTGATACTTGCAAATACAATTTGCTAAGTTGTGATATTTTTTTTCCCCATCAGTTTAGATAGGGAAGGGTAGGAACGGGCCCATCATCCCTCTCATACGGTGCAGCCTTCGTTGCTATGTTTTCAGTGTATTAAGCATTCTCGAATTGAAATGGGATTCGGTTACTACAGAGAGGAAAATAATTAGTCAAAAAAGCATTTTAAACTTAAAGCCGCTCAATTAGAATTATCGAGAATCGTGTCTCATAAGTCATAATATTCTATCAGTGTGTTGGCCGCTTTTTTTATTCCATTTTGATGCTAGCATTTTGGTGTTTCGAAAAAAAAAACATCTATCATCCGAGAAAAAATCTCCTAGAAAAAGGAAAATAAATCAAAGTTTAATGGTTATCTGCTAAAATCAATAATCCAAGATCTCAGGTTCACCATAATATAAAAAATATATTTACTTGAACCTTTTTTTTAATCAGTTTTACTCGAACCTTTCAATCACCACTGCCTCAAAATGATGGCTAAGCTAACCGGTGGCAGGAGTTTCCGCTTCTCCCTAAACCCATAGAAACACAATTAGTTTCTCCATGTTGTAAAAACGTGACCAGTCATGGCTGAATACGACAACATACTTAGCCAAGAACTGGTGGTTCAGAAAATTCGTCAAACACCTTTTATACGTGACCGACAATGAGATGATAGTCGTTGGCAATTATTGAATTCAGAAACAACATTCAAAACTTGGGTTGCTTTTAAATTTGTGAATCAAACCCATCAGAAAAATATTCATCAGGACCTAATTTTTGAAACCCACATGCAATTACAGGTGTAGACTTTGCCCGAGTCTAAAATCTGAAGGACTATCAACTTTAATTATTGGATGAACAAAGATATACATTAACTATGATTCTCTAAGATGAACCTACTGCGTTTTCCATTTCTCATTTTATTGGGACTGAGATGATATCCAGATCAGAACAAACAGAACTGTACAAAAGGCACCAAATTGAATTATACCCACCATTGATCTGGTCCTGAGATAATCTATTACTGAATAACGGTGGTGGAGGAGAAGACTAACAAAAACAGTTTGTTTAATCAGTGTCTCAAAAATAAGTTATAATAAGATGGGGAAAGCAGATTTAACTTGGAAGTTTCAGTGTGTTGGCCGCTTTTTTAATTTTTGCTAGCATCATCCGAGAGAAAAGAAAAAGGAAAAAAGATATACTAGGAGGAAACACGAAAGTGATCAGTGGGCTAATTGTTGGGCCTAGATATTGTTAAGCTACTAGGACTAGGAGGAAACACGGTTTTTATTTCTGCAGGAAGAGAAGATGGGGGAAAGCAGACTGAGTTTAAAAATATACGTGCAACTGACCTTTAAAATTCTGACCTTTAGAATTCACAGAGGTATATGATTGTAGTAATCAAAGTTTGTTTGATGACAACACACAAATGCAAAATTTCAGCAAAACTGACAATGGACATCTATAATACAAAATATAATGGGTTTTTGAGCCACCGACGGACGGATAACATTTTTAAAGACAAACGGATGATCCGACCATCCCAGTCTCATCCCAGCTATTTACATCTAACGCTATATACATTTGTAACCCTCATAATTAGTTCCACAATAATTTTAAAAAAATAATAATGTCCCACCAAAAAAAAATAAATTGGACAATTAAATGTTAAAACCGTATAGAACTCATACATTTACACTCATATTTTATTGTAAAAACAAATAAAGGAAATTATTTGCACCACATCTTTAAAAATATCAAACTACCCAACCTTCATCAACCTACAAGACACAAGTAACATTAGAACATCTGTGGTTACGATGTGTAAATCCCAAGCAACAAATAACTTTCCATTATATATACTCATCGTAAAGGGAGCAATCCAAAAAAAAAAAAAAAAAAAAAAAAAACCAAAAAATGGCTCACTGAAAATTAACTCGAATAAGCGAACCTACTAAAATAGTAGATGATAAGAGATGAAACTACATGTCATGCGTTGATTGCAGCCAAAAAGTGATCGGTGAACCCAATGATGTGTGGTGCACCCACTGTGAGAAGAAGATATTAAAAATGCAGTATCAAGGTGTCATATTTTCTTAAAAATGAGTCATCTACTTATCTCCATAAATATGAACAATAACATAAGTTTTTTTTGATAGAAACTACACTAACCACCTGAATCCATTTCACATGCACGTTTTATGTCCGTTCTGAGGATGAAGACCCGACTGGATCGACGTGTTTGTGGCATTGGACAACGAAGTCCAAAAATTTATTTGATGATTCGAAAAATAATACCGGAATGGAATCATCAGAGCATATGGATAATGAACACAGGACGATAGTCCCTGCGATCGAGGAAGAATTTCCGGGAGGATGTAATAACATTTATTGCTCATCGGATGAAGATTCCGCATAATGGTCTCATCAAAGACCACCAATCTTCGGGAATCGAAAAAAAAATAATCTAAGGCCAAAATAAGAAAGTTTACGTGGATTTTCGTCAAAACTATTATTTTAATCAGTTGGAAGTGTAACCGAATTATAATTATTTGGATGAAAAATATCTAAGATATTCGTAGCTGCAAGTTCTCATGAGTCAAATTAAATCTTATGATAGTGTGTGGTAATTATTAAAATTATTATGATCACGGGTTACGCCACGGGTTACCCAAAAGAATTAGGGGCGACCCCGAAAGAATTAGGGGCGACACTAAAAGACAAAAAAGGTCACCCAAACGTAAATCTAAGCTACCCCTTATCTTCGATTTTTCGAAATGGCCAATATGCCCTTATATATATCGGTAGCCAACACCATAATCGGTAGGTTAAAGGTGAATCGGTAGGTTAAACCAAACAATACCTACCGATTATTGTGTAGATACTTCGGCTAATAATCCCTTTTATAATCGGTAGCTTATTCAACTTGTAATACTACCGGTTATAAGGAGCCCCATATTCAACCTTGAGGCATGGATGTAGCCATAATCGTAAGCCAAATAGGTTCCACAACCTACCGATTATAGGTTGCCCCAAAATGAGTTTTTCTAAAATCCTTCACGTGATGAATTTTGAAATATACCATAATCGGTAGGGTATATAATTATCTAACCCACCGATTATAATGAGCCCCGGATCCAACCTTTGCCATATTTCATAGGTTTTGAGTGTACACAGCCAGCCATAACCACTTGGTTCGCGTTTTGGATGCAGCGTTAATCGGGAGTTAAATATATTACCAAACCATCCGATTATTGGTTGCCCCAAAATGAGTTTTTTCTAAAATCCTTCATGTAAGGGAATTTGAAATATACCATAATCGGTAGCGTTAACAACTTAAAACCTCACAGAATATAAGGAGCCCCAGATCGAACCCTTGCCAAATTCCATAGGTTTTGACCGAGAGAGCCGGGCATAACCATGTGGTTCGTGATTTGGATGTAGCCATAATCGTAAGCCAAATAGGTTCCACAACCTACCGATTATAGGTTGCCCCAAATTTAGTTTTTCTAAAATCCTTCATGTGATGAATTTTGAAATCTACTATAATCGGTAGTATACTCAACTTAATAACCTACCGATTGTAAGGAGCCCCAGTTGAACCCTTGCCAAAATCCATAGGTTAAGAGGGTACAGAGCCGGCCTAACCATGTGGTTCGTGATTTGTATGTAGCCATAATCGTAAGCCAAATAGGTTTCACAAACTATCGATTATAGGTTGCCCCAAAATGAGTTTTTTTTCTAAAATCCTTATTTGCGAAATGTTTAATTTGAAATATGACATAATCGGTAGATGATAAAACTTATACCCTACCGATTATAAGTGGTCAGGGATTCAACCTTTGACAAAAACTATAATATTTGGTAGCCAAAACAATAATCGGTAGTTTCACTCAATAATCGGAAGCAAACTATGTAATCGGTAGGCTGGGGTCTATATATTAGTGTTTGGAAAAAAAATTTGACTCATCGCGAGGTAACTCCCGATTGAGTGAGAGAAGAAGAAGAAAAAGAAGAAGAAGAAGTGGGTATATGTTGCCAACTTCCGATTTTTGCCAACTTCCATAAACATGGATGGGTACGAAGAAGGACGTGAAGTTGTTGAAGTTCAAGGTTCACTACCGTTTAGAGATGATGATTTGGGGTATATGTTGAATGATCCAAACTTTGATGGAGATGAAATCCTAGACGACGCTTTCATGGAAGAAAATGGAGAATCACCCGAGATCGAAGCTCACGATTCATCAAACATACGGGTATGTTGTTAACAAACTCTAATACCCATGTTATCCATGTTACGTGCGTTTGTGTGTGTTTTCGAACGTGAAAATTCGATTTCTGCATGCATTGAATGACATGAACGACATATATTCGGTAGTTAATTTAGTAACATATCTACCGATTATCAATAATCGGGTATATTTTGATGTATTAATCTGCCGAATATGAAAAAATCCCCAAATTGAAAGTTTCATTTCTCATAATCGGAATTTGTCTACATGAATAAACGTCCGATTATTGGTATATAATAATCGGTTGGTTCATGAATTTATAGTCCCTCCGATTATTGAAGCTTTTTTACACAGAAGAATTGTTCATTTCTGTATGTCGTTAATCGGTAGACTATATGCGTACATGACTACCGATTTCTCATAATCGGTTACGTTGTATAGTATTAAATCACCGATTGTATTACAATCGGTTACTTATTATCTAAACTTCCTTCCGTTGCTAATGCATAACTTGTTGTTGTTGTGCGTAGAGGCTTGTAGCGGTTGATGACGATTATTATTCGAGGCCGATACTTCCCTACACTATGCAAACGATTTGGTATGGTCATGAATTATCTTTTCTTTTTCCAATCGTGTATGTTAGATGGTTATGCTTATTATTTTTGTTTTGTAATATGCCCATTTATATATTTGGAAGTAAGAAGGAGGCCAAGGAATGGCTTGTGAACAAGGCAAAAGAGAAGATGTGCGTGGTAGTTCAGAACCGTTGCGTTAAGAATATTCGGTTTGAAATGGTATGTGAGCGAGGTGTGGAGAAGAAGAGTCACGAGGGAAAGAATAATAAGTATGTAAGGAAGACGGAGAGGAAGAAGTACCGAACTCATACGAAGAAGATTGGATGCCCATTTAAGATTGTCTTCTATAAGCCCGGATGGTAAGGAAAGTAAAGATTGGAAAATGTCTAAAGTTGCTAATGGTTGTCACAACCACGATGATCCTGATACTCTTATTGGACATGTAATGGTTGCGAAGTTAAAAACACATGAAATGGAGACGGTGAGGTCTATGCGTATCCAAAAGGCGAGTGCGATCTTAAGTAAAATAAAGGCGGACGACCCGACAACTTGTCTTCTTTATCTACAATTAAGTCGGCCCTAGCTACGATCAAAAGGACGGAATGGGATGGTAGAACGGTCATGCAACAATCGCGTTGGTTAGCCGAGTTACACGACTACACGTTGAGAACGGAAGAAAAGGATGGTAAAGTGGTACGTATTTTCTTGGCACATCCCGAAATGATAAAATTGGCTCAGTGTTTTCATAAAATTGTGTTGAAAGATGCCACTTACAAGACAAACAAATATAACATGCCGTTGTTGAACATTGCTTGTCACACTTCGGACAAAAACACGTTTACGATTGCATGGGGTTTAATGGATCATGAGAACAACGTGAGTTTCATTTGGATCTTTGGAGACGCCGAGGTCCATTTACAATGGGGATGATTTTCCAAGGGTTATTGTAACGGATAACGATCAAGCCTTAATGCATGCAATAGCGGTAGTGTTTCTGAAGCCCGAAACTTGCGTGTATGTGGCACATTCAATGCAACCTCGAACACAATTGCCATCGCCATTTCCAAGCTAAAAAACCAAGGAAGAGTACCAAGAGGTCGAAGGAAGAGGATGAGCGCATTAGTAAATTAACCGAGGAAGAACGAGAGGAAGAGAAGAGGTTATTTGATGAAAAATGGAAGGAGGATAGGATAATTTGGAGATCGTTCATGAAAGCATGGGACAAGATCGTTTGGTCAATGACCGAGGAAATTTGAAAAGAAACTTGAAGAAATTTGAGGAAGAATATTGCAAGGACTACCCAAAACCCGTTGAGTATTGTAAAACACAATGGTTACCGATTAAGGAGAGGTTTGTGTATGCATGGACATATGAATATCGTAACTTCATGAACGAGGCGACAAGCATTGCGGAGGGTCTCATGGCGATTAAAGAAAATACTTCTAGGTAGTCAAAATGGAGTTATTGTCGATCCAAGAAGCAATCCATGAATTCACCAATCGTGATCTCATAAAGATTAAGGATTCTATGCAATTTAGTGTACATAAATTCCCTACGGAACACGAAGGGGAAAGATTGCTTCTAAGGGGCATTGTTCATAAAGTTTCACGTTGGGCAATAAATCACATGATGGAACAATTGAAGTTGTATAAAGCTTACGATGACGAGAATACAGTTTGTGTTTGCAAGGATATGATAGGTATTGGTCTCCCATGTCGTCATAAAATGGGTAGGTACGTTGATGTGATTGACATCAATGATATTCATCCATTTTGGAAGCAATTAAATTTCACTCCAAGCACCCCGTAGTCGATGGTCCGTCGTTCATGGAGTCGGAATTGTGTGCAAGAATAGCCGAGCGTTATGCTACAACAAATGGCGCCAAGAAGCAAATATTGATGCATGATTTGGAGCAAGCTCTTCACTCTCGTTTAAGGGAGGTTGATGAACCTATTAAGCAAAAGGGGGCGGGTAGGCCAAACACCGAAGTGTCGAGGACCATTGAAAGAAAAGAATTAAAGGATCATTTGTCTAATAAAAGAATATTGTGTCGGCATGAGCGTTCGGAAGCCGAATTTGAAGATGAGCCGCAACCCAAGAAAAGAGGTCGTCCAAGAAAGATCAAAATGGAAGTCCAAAGGTCTCTCTGAAGCCTTCTCAAGTAAGTCAAGTCGATGCAGTGGAAGAAGTTATGTTAGTGGAGACCCAAAATAGCTCTGTAGTTATTGATCAAATGAGCGACTCGCAACAAACATACTCAAAGGAAATGGTGACTATAAGAGAGAAGTATGGTAATCTTCGTTGTCCTAGGGATTTTCATGGAAGACCAACACGATCAAGGTATACGATTATAGGCAGTATATGAAACAACTCCCTCCACTCATCGTTCCATTTGTTTTGTCCACCGACGAGGTTGATGGGGATGGCAATTGTGGGTTTCACGTCGCCTCGGAACAAATTGGTTACTTTGGAGAGCGGTGAACCAAGATGTCACCCAATGGCAAAATTTAAGAACTAAGATGGCGGTACAACTAATAAAGGACAAGGATTTCTATATGGAGATGATGAAGGAAGGAGATAGGCACGACAAAGAACTAGAGTTCAAAGACTTTGTTGCGCGTGTAAAGTGCCGAAAGGGATTGAAGACAATCGGATCCAAGTATTGGATGACAATGCCTAAATGTGGATATCTACGAGCGGACGCTTTGAATTGCGTGGTACATTTCTTTGTTCCTCCTAAGTATGGACATTCTAATACGTTTACACCTACAAGGACGGTTTGCGATGAATCGGTTAAAGATAGAAGAATTGTTATGGCATTTGTGAATGAGATGCATTTTATCGGTTTAAGAGTAAAGAGGATTGCCCATTACCTCCGTTGGCTGGTTGGAGCGATTACTTCCCAACGAATCATTGTAACGATTGGTTGAAACAATATGAGACCAACATGTTGGATTGGGATCGCGTCATGAAGGTGGATTTCCTAGGAAGGCCTCTTTGGAATTGGTTCCCTCGGATGATGAAGATCAATGATTGTTATGTTTGAAAGATGTATTTTGGAAAGCCCTTTTGTGGAAAATACTTTTGAAGTCTAAAGCTATAATCGGTAGTTATATTTTTAATATATCAACCGATTATACAAGCTTTTGTAAACAGACTCAATCAATATTATAATCGGTTATTAACTTTTTGAATTTATCTTCCGATTAAAAGGTGACAAAACAACCGAAATTTTTCCCCGAAATCGGTAGATTACATATTATATAAACATCCGATTGTCACCATACTCGACAAAAAAAAAGCTGTAAATTTTTCCCAGAATCGGTAGACAACATATTGAATAAACTTCCGATTGTCACCAAAGTCTCGACAAAAAGTGAAAATCTTCCCGAATCGGTAGACAACATACTTGCATTAACTACCGATTGTCACCAAACTCGACAAAAATAAACCGTAAATTTTTCCCGAAATCGGTAGAAAACATATTGAATAAACTTTCGATTGTCACCAAAGTCGACAAAATAGGTGAAAATCTTCCCGAAATCGGTAGACAATATAAAATAATAACCTCCGATTGTAACCATCAATCAACATTTATACTTGTTACTACGACGGACTTGAGAATTCATAACTTCCATAATAAGTGAATTCTTCACCCTTTTCCACTAAGTACTGTCTTTTTGCGAGTGTCTCTTATATAAACAAACATAAAATAATGTCAACTTCGTTTCAAAGAAGAAAGATTAAACACCCAAGCGTTATACTTACAAATTGTTGGATCGACAAGCTTAAGTGGCTAGTGTTAAACATCCTCTTTTGTATCGTTATGTAATCATTTACCCCTTTTTGGACAAGTCGGAAACGATCATGAACTTGTTGGAGTGATCTTTGCTTTGGATTTCCATACTCTCGCACGAATTGGCTATATACCCTCGCCCAAAAGACTTGGGTGTTAACCTTCCTGCTATGACATCTTCACGTCTTGTTTCACGATACCATGTTTTCACAATGACCAAATCTTCATCTGCGTCAAACGTTGCCATGCTTTTAAGTTGAGAAATAGAATGAGTTCACAAGAGTAGACGATGGAAAATCTATTTGTAGAATACACAATGCTATATATGTGTTGTTTGGTGCATAAATAAGAAGAGTTTACCCTCCTTATATAGATGAGAGTCCCAACGTCTCTATTTTTTGAAAATATGGCCGTTGATGCGTACTTTTACCAGACTGTACTGAAATTGCGTACAATTATTACACTCAATCGGTAGTAAATGTTTGAACAAAGCACCCGATTATTCGTAATCGGTAAATATGTATTTTTATATTCTTCCGATTATAGGATGTTTTGTCAAGAGAGTTCTCAGTTTCATTAGAGTAGTATAATCGGAGGTTTCTCAATATGTATTATCTACCGATTGTGTTTGGTTTTCGAGGCACGGCTAGTTTCTTTTGAACGAACTAGCCGTTGGAGTATAATCGGTAGTTAGATCAACAATTAAAACTTACGAATTTCATAAATATTTTGAAATTCATCACAATATCACCTACAAATCATCATAATTTTACATTGAACTCCCGCAATTCTATTACAAGGTATTGCGATTAGTGTCGTGGACGTGTTGGACGAGTCCTAAACGGATTAAATCTTTCCATCGCCCTAAGGATCTAAAATGAGCTTCATAACGGAAGCTTGATCTTTTCCATCTCCGCCATTCCCCGACAGATCGTTCTATAACCTCATCATTGGTTTCACCCCTCAATCGATATTGATTCACAAGATAAGTTAAATGGACGAATTCTTCACTTGTGCATTTATTGAACCAACTCGGCGAGAAAAGATCAGCGGAGTGACGGTTGTTTGGGTTCTGGTGTGTGGCGCGAGAATTTTTCGTGAATTTTCCCCAAATAACTCATACTCATTATGCCTCCCTGCCTGCGTTCTTCTCCTCGTCTCGGATATAATTGAACATAGCGCCTACATAAAGATAAATCTTCTTCGATCGTGAACTCCGTAGGATTAATTAATGGTTGGGCCATTATGTTGAAGATGATGTTGGAGAGAGTTTAAAGGTATTTGTGTTCCATATAGGGTAAAAGGATACAATCCTTATATAGAGTTTAGAGTTCAACGGCTTTATTTTGTTGGGGCATCCGTATAATCGGAAGTCAAATGAAGTATTATTACTTCCGATTATGCGATTGCCCCAAATTTTGTTTTTGCGAAATGTCATTTTTTTTCGAATTTGGGAACTATAATAATCGGTAGCTAATAACCTACCGATTATACGATTGCCCCAAATTTTGTTTTTGCTGAGAAATGTCATTTTTTCGAATTTGGGAACTAGAACAATCGGTAGTTAATAAGACTTCCGATTATAAAGTTGCCCCAAATTTCTTCCTTGACGAAATCACCAATTTTGGGAATTTAGGATCTACTATAATCGGTAGTCTCGTGAGGTTATTTTTCCTACCGATTGTTATAGAAGCTTGGATGCGCGTTATGCACAAATCGATATTAATCGGTAGTATAATATCGTTACTAAGCTTCCGATTGCTTTATAATAATCGGGCACAAAATAGCTTCCGATTGTGTAAGGGCATTAACGTATTCTCCGCGTTTTTGGACATCCCTTAACGGTGTATATGGGTTGGGAATAAAAAAGTCGCCCCTAATTTTTTCGGGGTCGCCCCTAAAAATGCCAGGAAAATTATCCCTTCTCATGCCGTGCCGTTACGTCACGGGTTATTTCTAGTAATACACAACCGACTAGGCAGAATGCAGGAGCAATATGTCGGTAATTAATTGCAGACCTTTTTTTTTTTTTTTTTTTATGGATGATTTCAGGTTGCAGTAATGAGGCGAAAAAATGGATGATGGTGCTAGCTATATATGGGGAATCCCAGTTAAAAGACAATACGAATAATTAGGTACTGAGCAGTAGACAGTAGTAGATCAAAAAAATTTGATATTATCTATACCACAAGAAATGTATATCAAAGAGGCATCCACAATTAAACCAAACCAGGTGCATAAGATAGCTAGAATTAAGTTCATCCCATTACCATCTTCTTGAACTTCTTCCTAACTTGTGGTGTAAGTACCGGAATTTAGTGAAACTAAGCTCTCCACGTAACTCCACGATCGAAGAAGATAGCCAAACCTATCAATGCCATTGAATTGCAAATACCTAATTTTGTCCTTGTTTTGGTCATATAAAACGAAATCTCGTTGAAGTTGTATTAGAATCTCCCCATTTTCTAAAGACCAATTCGTGATTGACTGTTCAAGAAATTTGGTAGTGGTGAATTTCTTAGTCCAAGATTCTTTCGCTCCATAATTTTGCATGACCCATACGTCAACTCGAAGACCAGGGACAAGACAAACTAAGCAAAGGGAATCACCCAATGCTCTAAGTTCACAATGATCGTATGGATGTAGCACAAGGTCTTCTGGGAAAGGTAAAATCCTGAACTTCTCATTGCTGATATCAAAAGAAATTATGGCTTTAGGGATTTCTTCAGTGGCGGTATGGCATGACCAGTGAAGGGCACCATTCAGATGCAAACCTCTTGGAGGACCAGTCATAAGCATACCTTCTGGTTTAGGAAAACAACAATTATAAGGGATGCTGGTATCGACTCTTCTCCATGAATTTGTTTCTAAAGTGTATACATGAACTTTCTCTGATATACATACTAACTTGTAATCATTAATTATGTTGTCGTAACCAAACCCATACCAATCAGTCGACCAATAAGGGTGGCCTATAATTTCTTTATATTCTTTAGTTGATGGGTTCCAAAGAATCGGTGTACGACTCCTAGGGGAGCCTAAACAAAGCAAGCCACCACAAGATCCCAAAAAATTAGTGTAAGAACCTCCAACTCCATTCTTTTCTTTTATTGGATTATCCATTAGAACAGCTCCGGCACACTTGCATGCTGTCGACGATAATGATGCTGACGCTGTTAATATTGAAGCATAACCTACGGAATAATACATATCTTCATGAGGGAATTTAATATCTCTAATTATGATTCTAGGGTTTTTGCTGCTATGACTAAGGTGATCCTTGATGAATTTAGGGCTACAAAGTAATTTACGCCAATTCCTACAAACGGACTTGAAGCATAAAAGGGATTTCACTGGTAACCTAAATAAAATCTCTTCTTGGATCTCTTGGGGAAGGCTTGACATTGTTGCTCGCTCGTGGGAATTAGGGTTTAAAGATTTCACGTGGAAGTGTAATCTACTTTGGTGTCGTGGTGAACATGGGATGGGGATATAAGTACTAATCCCACGAAATCACAATCTCGCATAAATCATATCCAGATTCCAGGCCCTTACGTATTGTTTCAGGCTTTTTAGGCGCATAGTCATTAGTTATTCATAACCCAAATAACTTTTTAGGCGCATAGCCATTAGTTATTCATAACCCATATAACTAATTGATTTTGAAAGAGCATGACTAGTTAGGGGCCTTAAGATGCAAGGTCTTTTATTTTCCATCGTGTCCCCATACCCACACAAAACTTCAGGCTCCGGGCACACAAAGGGAATTTTGGTCGTTTATTGATTGCAAGTGGCATCAAGATTTCTTCTTTAAAAAGAGAGGATTGCGAGGTTATTAGCTTGACACAAAAGAGAACCCAACTTTATCTTTGGCTGGATTTCTCCTCAGAGTTGGTTTAAGTATAGTATTATTTCTTTTGCTTTACAGATATTTTACAACATTGAGAAATATTGATTGTAATCAACCTTTCTTCTCCAAATTAATTAATTAACTCAACAAAGGAGATATATTTATTTTTATCAAAACAACTCTAAGCATGTCGATCTCACACAATATGTAATTATATTTTAGAACATTAGTCTTGATAAATTAAGGCAATTAACTGACCAGATCCAAGTACTAATTTAAAGTAGCTTTTGCTAATAGAACACGTAACAAAGTAGCTAAAAGGGTGACTAAATAATATATGCTAGGAAGACAAAATCCAGTAAACAGTGGGAAAATGGAGCTTTTGCTAGTTAAGGCAATTAACTAGTTCCAACTACTAATCAAAGTAGATTAGACCGTATGTAATACAAATTGTATGTCTGAGTATTCCAAATCCTCACTTTTGCGTACAGCTGGGAAATCGAAAGCGTAACACTTACTCCAGTAGTTCTACATTGTAAAAGCAGCAAAACACTGCACAGAGGGAATAAGGCCTTCTTTTGGATTACGGTAGGGCGTCAGAGTCCCATATAAGGAAACAAGAATTTTATGTCAGTGTCACAGACAGAACTTATATGAAAGCATTTCTCTCTCAAGAAGAAAAGTATATACGTACCCCATGCATACATATCAGACCCCTTATCATACCTGATTTTCACTAACTCACAGTTCAATCTTCATCTTAAAAAATTTCCACCACCACCATGTCTGCTAGAGAATTAAGTATTGGTGGTGGTCATGATAATCGATCTCCCGACGAAGAAATTATAGACATTAAAATGTTACTTAAAGTACTCGTTGAATCTCATACTAATACTCGAAATGAGATGATGGAGATCCTAAGAAGCAGTACTAGTCATTCTAAAACTGATAAAGGAAAAGACAAAGTTGTCGAAAACCCACCATCACCAGCATCATCCGATCATCAAAAACAGAAAGGTAAGTAATTATTAATTAATCGTTCCGGTGGGGAGTGCGAATGATATCCAACATTAATTGAACACTAACCAATTGGCAGGGGCGGAGAGCAATCAATTAGTTATTACTAAAGGGTTTTTTTATGCATATTTTTACCAAAAAAATAAGTTCCAACATTTGCTCTTCTGTTCATGTTTTGCCCCCGTGCAGTGGGAACTTTTTTTTATTGCCCCTTCTTGCCTACGATCCTGCCTCCGTCACTGCCAATTGGTAAATTATTGTGTAATTAAGATAAAATTCTTTAGTCCAAATTTCGTGAAATTGGCGTGCATATATATATATATGCACATACGTGCCTAATTGTCATATCATTAACCTATTGATATCAGGAAAAAATAATGCGAACAGTAGTACTGGTAAACATGAGATTGCACAGGTACCTGGTGGTGATGATGAAGAATACAGGCAGCCCTCTGAAGTTGGTAATGACTCACTATGCATATGCACACAGCACACACATGTTAAATTTTTATTTCTTAGTTTTGATATATTTATTAATCGTTTTCACACTTCTGCTGCATCTCGTGTTATGAACTAGACGAGGCAATTTATGTTCCTGGTAGAAACGACCAACTATACGAAGCACTAAGACTCGATGACTTGGATCAGGCTAAGGAGTTTCTTAAGAACAATCCTGACGCGATTAATCAAGCAATCACACATGATTTGGGTACAACATTGCATTTGGCTGTATATTGGAATAGAAAGACAATATTTATAGAGGAGATTCTGAAACTGATGACACCTAAAGTACTTGAATATAAAATATCTACTAATGGTAACACAGCACTTCATACTGCTGCCAGCCGTGGAATCATTAAAGCTGCTGTAATGATGGTGCATAAGAACTCCAAGTTGACTCAGATACGCAATCACGACGGAAGAACACCACTCGAATATGCTCTTTTTTTTGTTACATCTGGGCAGAAGGAAATAGTTGAGTATCTTTACTCAGTAACAAGAGACGAGGAGCCTAACAGTCCGTTCTCGGGTCCTGATGGTGCTAGGTTAATATGCAGCGCAATTGATGCTAATTTCTATGGTGAGTAATCAAAATTAATTAAGCTCCGATCATTGAATCTCTTTCTTCTTATTTTTTAACTTAGCTTAAATATTCTGCTAGTAAAATTTCTTGCTTCGTTATATGGTCAATGCGCGAAAACTAAATGTATGTTTTGTTTGTAGATTTGGCATTTTGTCTTGTCAAACGGTTTCCTAAATTGGTCATGGAGAATTCACCACAACATAATATGTGTGGATTAGAGTTGTTGGTTCGAAAGCCGTTTGCGTTTCCAAGTGGGACTAAGCTGACATGGTGGCAGACCCGCATCTATTCATGTTAGTTTGTCATCACCCTAACTCCATGTTGTGCATATCAATTAGCAAAGCAATTACCATATATTTGTTGTTAATTGAATTTTTCCAAATGCAACAGTAATTCATGTGGACATGAATATGACATACGTCCAACCGGCCGAGCCAAACGCTTGCCAGTACTCCTCAGAATTCCGTGAAAGAGATGACGAAAACCCTCCGGAGTATACCCAAGCAGAGGAGAGCTTTTCCTTAACCAGACATACAGGAATCCTCATGCTTTGCTTAACACGAGGTTTTTTCTTTTTCGTGAAATAGCTAGCCCGATACATTCAAATGCGACTTGGCATTCTGGAAACCATATGAATTGTCGCAGACTATAGAGATATCATCTTAATGCATGATGGTTTGCTTTGACTCTTATTTCAGTGCCTCATCTTAAAAAATCATACAACCATAAGTTGATGCACCTACAAGCAACTATATTGCTCAAACAAATGTTGGTGGAACTTCGTAATGCAAATAGTACTCCTGAGATAATAAATTTTTTCCAATCTAAGCCCGACATCATGAAGATAGCTATAAAGCATGGAATCATAGAATTTGTAGCCGAGTGTCTTGAACAGTTCGATTACCTAGTTTGGCAGAAGATAGCAAATCAAACAATGATACAAATGGCTATAGCAGAGCGTAACGACATAATAGTGAGTATGCTATGCGATTTTGGTGACACATACGGAGAAAAGTTTAGTCTGCTTTCTGAAACAGATGGTGACGAGAATACCATCTTGCATTATGCTGCCAAGCTAGCACCTCCTGTTCAACTCGATTTGGTGTCTGGTGTAGCTCTTCAGATTCAACGAGAATTACAGTGGTATAAGGTAATTAAGGGTACGAAGATCATGTTTTTAATATAATATGCTACACTACTTTCATGTTTTTATTTTCCTAAAAGGAGCTCATCTTTTATGATATCAAATGTAAATAGTATTTACTAAATACTACTCTCCGGTGCAGGGGGTAGAAAGTATTATGCCGAAAAACGATAAGTTCAAGAGAAATAAGGAAGGAGATACAGCTCAAGTTGTATTTACAAAAGAACACAAAGACTTACTAAACGAAGGGGAGGTTTGGATGAAAGATACATCCGGATCGTGCATGATAGTGGGTGCCCTCATTGCTACAGTAGCATTTGCAGCTGCTTTCACTGTACCAGGAGGTCTTATTAATGACTTGGATACCTCTAATAATGGTTCCCCAATTCTCTTGGGACGGGTGTCATTTTCGGTGTTTGTGGTAGCTGATGCCTCAGCTTTATTCTCTTCTATAACATCGGTGCTCATGTTCTTAGCGATTTATACATCAAGATATTCGGAAATGGACTTCCTTCTATCTCTACCACAAAAGTTAATTATAGGGCTTTCGACACTTTTCATTTCTATGGCCTCAATACTTGCAGCTTTTTGTGCATCGTTGTATATCGTGGTTGGAGAGAAGTTCCCGCAAGAGCTAGTTCCTATAGCATTGCTTGGTTGTGCTCCTACGGCCTTGTTTGTATGGTTGGAATTACCATTGTTTTATGAAATGCTTCGTTCTACATATTGGGTTAGCCTATTTCGGAATCACAGATATATCGATCCTAGAATTAAGAAGAACCACAACAAAAAGAAAGAAAATATAGTAACCCGAGTCAGGTCTTTCTGGTCACTATGACTAAGTTTGTTAGTCCTCAAACAATGGATATTTTTGAGACGTCACATAATTTCCTTCTTGTTTTAGTAGAGATTAATCTCTCTTATTTCTATCAGTAACACTCTTGTTACACTCTGTATACGTTAGCAATTACTTTTGGTATATTTTAATTTGTGTCCAATAGACGTACGCGTGTTCAGTTTTTTTTTTTCTTATACTAAAAGAAAATTTTATTGATCAGTTTCTTCCATGTAATACAAAGTCATCCTCAATCCATTTAACAATATCAGGAGGATAATTCAAGACATAAGAGAAACTATTAGCTTCAAGTCTAGCCTTTCTTGCTAACTCATGAGCCACACTATTACTTAGCCTATTAACTAATTTGCAAAACCAAAATTCATTGTTTGTAAACTTGTTCCTAACTGAGAGAAATAACTGGTGGTTAAACCAATGCACTTGAGGATCTTCACTGTGTATTGAGTTCACCAGATTTTGACAGTCATTCTCAATGATTACTTTATGAAATCCATTATCTTCAATCCATTCAACAGCTTTGATCAGAGCTTTGCATTCAAAATTTTCTGCTCCAACTTCAGCTGCCATTTCCTCCTCCAAGTGATATCCTTTCGCTGCTAACGCATAGCCTGCATGATCACGCACTATTAGTCCAATAGTACCTTTTCTTGTTTCATAATCATAGGAAGCATCAATATTAACTTTTATGTAACCTATTTCAGGTGGAAACCAGATCTTTGGAAGGATAATTCTATTCCTAGGAACACTAGAGGATGTACGCGTGTTCAGTTTGTATTGTTCTATCTGGAGTAAAGCTTGTCATGTGTTGTAATTCTCTTTTCTTCTGCTTGTCTTGTGTGTGTATAAAATATTCTGCTTGTTTTTTTTCTTCCTTAATGATAAATAATTTTTTTACCAATTCTATTATGGTATCAGACAAAACCAAGGGTTTTCAATCCATTCAGATTCTGCTTTCCGCCATCTCTGCAAATTCTTTCTGGAAAGACGAGGGTACCCAAATACACCACAATCTTTTATTTGTCCACCTATAAGTCCTCTTACCGAAAGTGATTGTCTATGGACAAGGTCGAGACAATGCAACAAATCGGTTCACACTTCGTGTGATTGTCTATGGATACGAGATCGAGACAATACGACAACAAGATAACTTGTGTGATTGACTATGGATACAAGATCGAGACAATACAACAACGAAGTATGATACTTGATAATAGGTTCGGACTTAACCAAACTCTATAGGATCACTATCAAGTATAACGGAGTTAATGTTTGTGTAATTTACTTCAAATTATATAAACAAATATAATTGCAGAAATAGAAAAGTAAATCCACAGCAAGATTTTGTTAACGAGGAAAACTACAAATGCAGAAAAACCCCGGGACCAAGTCCAAAATTGAATACTCTTAGAATTAAGCCGCTATACAAAATCTAAACCAACTTCGTATAGTTGAGATCAAGCAACTACCCCTAGTTCACTTAGTTTCCTCAGTATCCCTGCGCTTCCGACTTCAATGAGTGCATGCACTGGGATAATTCCTTTGGATCGTATTCCAAACAGTAAAGGAACAACAAATCTGTTTGGTACCCAGATAAAGATATCTCAAGTCATATGCAAAGGCTCTTCCGTTTAAGCTAATAAAGCCCGGTTAGATCAATTTATCCAACAACTACCGAAGTAGCAGAGTTTAGATTCACACTCAATCAAAATAATTCTCAAAGAGATATATTGAGAATGCCGATCTCACGCAATTAATCAATCGAATAAATCTGATTCTAGTTGGATCCTAGCCGATCAAGGTTTTTGCAACACAAAGATATGAGAAACCAATAAGAAATATTCTTCGTCTTCAAATCTTCTTTAATCTTCAAATTAAAACCTGCACAACACCACTTGAATCTCTGGTGATAAATCACGCACAAAACGGAGTCTTTAACAATGGATTATCACAAGATGTCTTTTAAATCTACAAAACGATTCTAAAGATCCCGGGCGATACTTGATCTAGTTTCGTGAATCTTATATCAGAAGAGAAGATTCTCAAGAGTAAACAAACTAGGTGCAATCAAAGTTTCAACAACCTTTAGTCAATAAAATCAATCGAAAACTAATAAAACTGCAATTATCTAGTTTCCCACCAACGGTACTCGTAGAGCTTCTTGATCCCACAGAAGTCTTTAAACGAGCGGTCGTAAGAGATTTCGCCTAATTAGCACTACACCAAAACAGCCAATTTGGGACGGATATAAACGTTGCAATGAATTTGAACAACGCATATATCCGTTGGGAATATGGCGTAGAATTTTTTTTGCAACGTATATAAACGTTCGTCAACAAGTTTAGCAACGTTTTAATTTGCAATTTCGGCAACGGATTCTTGAATTTGTGCAACGGATTTTAAATTTGTGCAACGGATACATTAATTTAGGCAACGTATTACACTAATTTGCGCAACTTTTATATACGTTGCAAAACTATTTACAGGTGAAATATAAATAAAGGCCGACTATAGTTCCGACATATTTCTGCACCTGAATATATATTCAGTAAGATTTACACAAGTTTTTTGCAACCTAACCTACTGAAACATATCCAAGTACGCCATCTCTACCGAGTAAAATTGCACTTGCATCCACAATTTCATCAACCTGGCAGTCAAAATCGTCATCGTTTGGAGGCTTTGCGCTATCAACAATGCCTTTGCAACTGCACTTTTCCTGAATTTCTTCAAACTTAAATAGTAATAGGATTGTGAGAGGAACGTACTCTCCTGTATTAGAAGATACCAAGTTAGTATAAATACTTCCTGATGTGAACCAATTCGAAGGAACCAAGTAATCCCCCTTTGAAAGAATCGTCATTTGTAAGGGGACAAGACTAATTGAGACCCCCCGTGAATAATATTGAAGCAGGGGTGGTAACAGGAACCACAACAAGAAGGTGATTTAATATCTAAAGAAGAACACAATTTCAGGTAAAATTCAACTCAAGAGATAAAATATGACAAGTTCTGCATTCATTTAGTGATATATTCCTCTAGCTTCTTGTATAATCAGGGGAGATATTTGCAATAATGGAGATGTGGTGCAGATATCTAAGCCTCTACAAGAAGCGGTGAAAAATAAAAAAAATAGCTCTGGAGATTGTGCATTAAGTAAGCATATATCAAACAATTATACAAGGGTATGGGATTTAAGATAATAAAGCTAGAGGAAAGGAGCTGAGGTATCTGTGTTGCAGGGTAAAGGTATTACTTGCAAATTCATTCCCTGCTGCTCGTGGCAACAAATGGAGCGCAAACTAACTTTAATTAGCCAACTATAATTATTATATTATATATATAAGAAATGGATAAAGACAAACAAAGAAGAGAAGTATTGTACTAAAACTAAGATGCATCAGAAACCAATGAAGAAACAAACCTGTATACTACTCCAATATTTGTTGTTAAAGAACGAATGTTTTGAACCTGTAAGAAAACAAATTACAGTATCACTATCTGGATGTAGAAATGTACAAACAAGTAGGAACCAATCTAAAGTGATAAAAATGAGGCTGCAGGACCTGGAAGAATATTTGTGAGCAGGCAGCTGCTTGCTGAGCTTGTGTAAGTTGAAGATACACGATCATCTGTATGTTATGAATTTTATACTTTAATTCTCCAAGGTCTGTCATTTTTCACATTATAACTGTTACCGCCAACGGCTCCATTAACTTTGCCAGCAAAGATGTGCCTACCCAAAAACGAACCAATCGGCACATGTAAAAACTCCCTGATCAAAAACGTTAACAACAAAATGTATGATGAAAAAAAAATGTTCCAACAAACGAGAAGGAAAATGAGAGCTTACCTTGACTTAGATTGAAATGAATCATAACAATTCATAGCACGTTGTACTACCCTTCACCAACCTATCTACAGTTCGAAGTTCAACCTACAACTGCCACAAAAGATATAGGGACATGCATAGCAGTTCAGAAAAAACATGTTCAGTTCCAGGATACCAATTCTCATAAAAGAAAGACATTTTTTTAAGCAGAAAATAAAGACTTGAAAGGCAATCGAAACCTAATTGTACCTCGTTATAATGTTGGCATTTTCCTTTCAGTAAATGCATATGAATCAAGCTTCTAACCCAATTTCCCTTTCCATTTCCATCTCTCAGAGCTATGTCTAACTGTGCAACAATATAAAAATTACAGAAAAATTACCAGAAACACCGATAAGTTCCTTGTTCAAACAATGTTTTAAACTAGTTAAGTTCTGAGCAACAGGGTGAGAGTGACGATGAACATCCAAATATATTTGAACCTGGAGGTAATTTTTTCAGGATAGCAATTCTCAGAAAAGAAGGAAATTTTTTTAAGCAGAAAAGAAAGACTTGAAAGGCAATATAACCCAATTGTACCTTATAATGTTGGCATTTTCCTTTCAGGAAATGCATATGAATCAAGCTTCTAACCCAATTTCCATTTCCATTTCCATCTCCCAGAGATATGTCTAACTGTGCAACTGTATAAAAATTGCTGAAAAAATTACCAGAAACACCGATAAGTTCCTTGTTCAAACAATGTTTTAAACTAGTCAAGTTCTGAGCAATAGGGTGAGAGTGACGATGAACATCCATATATTTGAACCTGGAGGTAACTGATATTGTTATGAACCAGCCATACATGATATCTTATAAGAACACATGCTTCACAAATACACAATTGAACCAAACATGAAACAGGTCACTGGTCAGTCTGCATTTCTTTCCACATCAAAACGCAACCACACATAACTATAAGTATGATAATACAAAATTCAGATTCAATAGCCTGGATTTACCATAACTCCTGAAGTTAGATAGCACCCTCAACTCAATCATCATCATCATCTTCTAAAGTGGTCAAAACTGAAATAAACAAGAGAAAAAAAAAGGATAAAAAACATTACAAACCCTATGAATTATAGATCTTAGCTCAGACCCTACGAAGAGATACCTAACCAGCACCCAAACGAAAAATTAAGAAACCTATAAATCTTAAACCTAAATGATTCTATCTAATTATAAATTCCTGAATAAAAACTGAACAAAAATAAACCCTATGAAATCAATACAATACAGTAGCGAAACTCAAGACTCAAATTCATGAAAATCGAGAAAATAGTTTGTTAGGGTTTCTGATGGAGAAATTACATACGTATCTAGGTTTTGAAACGAAATTGGGATTATCAATGATTGGGTTTGTTTTATGAAAGATGGGTTTTGATTCTTCAGATTAGGGTTTAGGAGAAATGGGTTTTAGTTTCGAAATTTTGGATTTGATTTCGCAGATCTCAGTTTGGGTTAGAAGAGAAGAAGAAAAAAGAGAGAGGATGAGAACTCGAGGAAAAGAGACAGGATAATAGAAAATAAGAAAATAGAAAAGAAATGGTGAATAATAAGTTTTATAGACTTTTAAGCCCTCAACCATTTAAATAAATTACAAGTGTGTCCTTTTTTCTTTTTTTCTTTTTGGTGATCAGTGTTTAGTGCAACGCAATATATTTATGTGCAACGGATTAAGGTCCCCAACGCGTATATACGTTGCACACCCCAAAAACTACATGTTGCAAAATCCTGGATTTGGTGTAGTAGGGTACTTTCCTCTCCGGATAGACGGCTCCACCAGAAACAGCAAAAAGATGAAGTTTGCCTGGTTCTTAGGATAGTTTGCTAGAAATGCAAACTTAGGTATTTATAGACCAAGGATGTTTGGACACCAGGGAATTTCCAAAACCAAAAATATTCTCAAGATATGCAATGAATGGCAAGATTTGATTTTTATAATTCCAGAAAATGCTTGTCCAATATTTCCGAAATTTCTCAATAGAAAATCTTCAATTAGTAAATGCACATTACTAATTTTTATTCTCTAGAGATATGCATTTAATTGCTGGTCATTAAAAGCATATATAACCAAAAACCTTAATTAAAAGATTCTCAACTAATTTCGGTCCATGATCTCATTGAGTACTAAGGAATATCTTTGAACAATAAATGATAAGAGTTATTGTTCGTGTTCAAAGTATGTTGACATCTTTTCTATGTAAATCCTCTTTCATATTTACATTCTTGGAATCGGTTTTACCACACTTCCAAACAAGTTTAGAAATGGTTCACCTGTATTCCAAGACTAATATGTGATTGTCAAATATCAAATCACATACATAGGTTCAATCGGTTCTACCAATCACTATACCTTAATATGGAAACACTTGTGATCGGACACACAAGTTACCATGACCGGTTACATCAGTTACCAAGATCGGTTACATCAATTACTGTGGATCTGTTACCATATACTCATGGTATTGCTTGTGATCGGTCACACCGATCCACTAGGATCGGTTACACCAATTACCAGGATCGGTTACACCAATTACCAGGATCGGTTATACCAATTACTAGGACCGTTTACACCAATTACAAGGATCGATTACACAACACTCTGTGAACGGTTACACCAATTACTAGGATCGGTCACACCAATTAAAAATATCGATAATTTCATGTTAGGTGATTACTTTGGATCAGTTACACTAATTAATAAAAACCAGTAGAAGATCTCTGGAGAACCGTTTACTTCTCTTCAATAGAAGATCTCTAAACTGTATTGTGAACAAAGAGACTGACTTGTCAAGATCTTCATCATCGATGAATCATCCTCAGAGACATAAACACTTTTACTTTGTCAAGAAATTCAGTGTTCTTTTGTGCTTTGAAGGCAACATCCTTTCCGATTTTGGATGTATGCTCATGATCAAAGATCTTTAGCTTTCCAACCAACGTGTTTCTGGAGAGAGCATCAAGGTTATTTCCTTCAATGATGGCATGCTTCTTAGAATCGTATCTAGATGGCAAATGATCCAGAATTTTCATCACAATGTCCTTTTCAGGAATAGTCTTACCCAATGCAAAGGATGCATTAACAATTTCAGACACTTTGTGATTAAACTCATCAAATGAATCTTCATCTCCCATACAAAGGTTTTCCCAGTCGAAATTTAGGTTTTGAAGCCTAGCTTCCTTTTCACTTGTATTCCCTTCGAATACGGTTTCTAAGATATCCAAAACATCTTTAGACCGAGTGCACGTAGTCACATGGTGCTGAAAATCTTGGGTAATGGCATGTATGATGACATTCAAACCGTCGGAGTTTTGCTTTGCAGCAAGTATCTCGGCAGCGTCATATGCACCAATATCCTTTGGAACGATCGCATTTCTTATTGCCACAACGGGAGCATCATAGCCATTAACTACATAAACCCATGATTAAAAATCACGCGCTTGAAGAAAGGAACGCATTGCAATTTTCCACCACAAGTAATTTGAGTCATCGAAGACTGGTGGTACGTTTATAGAGATAGCACTTTTGTCAATATCAGATCGCTACAAACACAGACTTATGAGGTCTTTAATGTGTTTTCCTGCTCTGATACCAATTGAAAATGAGGGGGTCTAATAACCATACCCAATACTTCGTTTGGCAATCTGAGAGGACTTACTCCAATATACTTTCTAGAGAATCAACTAGACAGTCAGACTAAATCTAGTGTAAAGTATATCAAAGAATTTAATATCTCTATCTCTTAATTCAATCTGCAATCAGCAAATAGAATCTACGAGCCCGATTGAATATAAAAGAGTAACTTGAACGGTACCAAAGACCAATGTTCAAGTGTCAATCAATATAAATCAACAACCAAAGGTTAGATATTCTAATTGATTGATCTTAACGCAAACCTGTGATACTTCAATTATATAACAAAATATAATGCGGAAAATAAATAACACAGACACCAGAATTTTGTTAACGAGGAAAACCGCAAATGTAGAAAAACCCCGGGACCTAGTCCAGTTTGAACACCACACTGTATTAAGCCGCTACAGACTCTAGCCTACTACCAATTAACTTCAGACCGGACTATAGCTGAACCCTAATCAATCTCACACTGATTCAAGGTACAGTTGCATTCCTTACGTCTCTGATCCCAACAGGATACTATGCACTTGATTCCCTTAGTTGATCTCACCCACAACCAAGAGTTGCTACGACCCAAACTCGAAGACTTGATAAACAAATCTGTCTCACATAGAAAAGCCTATAGATTGAATAAATTTGTATCCCACAGAAATACCCAAGAGTTTGTGTTCCGTCTTTTGATAAATCAAGGTGAACAAGAACCAATTCATAAACCGAACTTATATTCCCGAAGAACAACCTAGTATTATCAATCACCTCACAATAATCTTAATCGACTAGCGAAACAAGATATTGTGGAATCACAAATGATGAGACGAAGATGTTTGTGATTACATTTATCTTGCCTATCGGAGAAATTAATCTCGAGTGAATTATTTCAATTGTACTCAATACGATAGAATCGGGCAAGATCAGAACACGCAACTACAAAGAAAAGAGTTTTTTTAACCTACAGGTTCTTGAAGAAACCTAAGGTTAAAGTAGAATCGACTCTAGTTAATGCAACTACTAACACACAGGAGGTGTGGGGATTAGGTTTCCAAGTTTCTAGAGTTCTCCTTTATATAGTTTTCAAATAAGGGTTTGCAATCCAAGTTACCTTGGTAACAAAGTATTCAATATTCACCATTAGATGAAAAACCTGATTCAACCAAGCTAATATCTTTAAATCGTTAGATCGAACTTAGCTTGTTACACACAAATGAAATGTACCCTCATTTAGGTTTATTTAACCGTACCCAAACGTGTACACCATGTTGGCTCAGAAATAGTTAACCGAGGTTATCCATATGATTACTCTCATATCAACCTTATTCATCTTAACCATAACTAGTTCAAATGTCTCAAATGAAGCTAGTTAAAGAGACGTTCAATTGCTATATTCTCATAGAAGTATACAAGAACACAATTGAAGCAAAATCGGTTTGATTTACTCGAATCAATCATGAACATTGTAGCCACGATTTGCAAAGATTGCATTCCATATTATATAAATGTTTATGTTCATGTTCATAACCGATTTTAGAACTTTAACCTTCAAGTATGCAAACGTGTATGCATACTTGAAATACCCGGACCAAGATTGGGTTTCTCCATTACGCAAACGGGTACGCGAACTTTCAATCCTAGCAAAAATTCTCAGACATGAACCTGTACGCCAGTATGCAAACGGGTATGCATACTTAGGTTCCCGGATTTCTCAAACCAACAGGTACGCGAACGGGTGCGCATACTATGGTTCCCGGCTAGGATTACATATGTGCGGAGTGCACAACATGACATATCCAATAATGGTTAAGTGTTCTAAACTCTTATTTCAATCATTGAAACTTTCTTATAGGATGACAATAGCCGTTTTCACACCCTATTAGCATCAAAGAAATTTTCAAGATATCTTATCTTATCAAGAGTACAAAACAAAGCTAGGCTAAGTTTGCCTGTCTGAGTGGTGGTCAGGATTTGTCCGTGGGAAAGATAAATCAAGGGATGTGGTTCTCCTGACCACCCCCTACAACTCGCACACGTGGCATTAATTCCAATATTATGAATGAAAAATGAATACTCAAGTCAAGATATGGAATTTCAAAAATTATAATGGGGAGGTTCGAACTCATGACCTATTGTGTCATAAGAGTGGCCTCTAACCAGTGTTCCACCTTGGTTGGAATTGATAGAAAAGATAAATCAACAGTGGTGGTTTGTTCAACTTAGATACCATAATTGCTTTATTAATTAGTGTTTCACTAATTGCACATAATAAATAATCTATTCATTATAAAGTGTTTTATTAATTAGTGTTTCCCTAATTGCTCATAATAAATGACTAATCATTTTTTAATTATAAATATTTTCTTAATTAATTATAATATTTATTTCTATTAAATAATTAGAAGAATCAATAGATATTTTCTGCGACAATGAGTAGTGGAAGAGGTGGAGGCCGAAAGATTAGTGGTGGTTAAGGGCGGAGCCAAGCACAATTATATTTATTTTTGTTCTTTTATCGTAAAATGGGATACAAAGTCCATTTTTCACATGTATCCAACTTGCCAAGAATTTTTTCTCCCTCTCTCATCAAAATCCTGGCTCCGCCCCTGGTTTGTGGTGGAAGAAGTAGTGACGGTGAATACTAGTGAGTAGTGATGGACAATATTAATTTTATGTTGTCGTTACAACATCGATAACATCGTAGTGTGGAAGATGTGGTTGGTTGTTTTTAACACTTTTGATAAAGAAAGGTACCATATATTTCAAGGATGATATCATACAAGACAATATTTTCATGATCGTAGTTGGATCACCCAAATGTTACTGTAATGACCCGTCCCTCCACCGATACTGTCCCCACTTAGCCACTGCGGTTATCCGGCAGTATGGGGTTTCAACGGGCATCGTTGCGGTTATCCAGCAGAAACTTCCCGAGGTCACGCATCCTCGGATTGCTCCTTGAGCACGCTTAATCGCAGAAGTTTTACGCCAACTCTGGAGTAAATTGTGCTGAAAAGGCCTCGGTGTTAGGGAAGGACAAATCATTACCTATATTCCTTTCCATCGGCAAACCACTGCCGAAATCGGGGTATTACAATACCACCACCTTAAATTGGAGCCGTCCTCGGCTCCAGAATATATTCGCAAGCCCAGATCTCCGACGTTCCCTGCCCCTCATGAGAAACACCTGGACCAACCTGTCCAGCCTACCTTCCCACCCTCGGCAGGTAACCCGTCGTCGGCTCTGATACCATTTGTAATGACCCGTCCCTGTTATCTTTGGTACTATATCGGATAAATCATGATTTTTTAATATTAAAATAAAATCTATTGCAATACAAAAAAAGCATATATACACGGAAAAAAAATAATGAAACTAATCGATTGACGAAATTTTGTTCAATCTAAACCTCATACATGGCATTTGTGATTGAAAATTAGAATTGCGTCCAACAACCTACATGGGATGGGCGGCAGTGATGGTGGCAGTGGTGGAGTCAAAAATTGACATTGAGGAGGCCTATTTATTTTTTTTAAAAGAAACATGTAAACTTTGGTGGACTAAACCATAAATATATATGGACAAAGTACTATTTATAAAATAAACTAAAAAATTTATGTAGTTATTAAGAATTTAAGGGGTTAGAGCCAGGTTAGTCAACCCTTGGCTCCGCCACTAGGTGGTGGTGGATAAAAAAAGTGGATTCATATGGTTTTATGGTGGTGGCGGGTATTGGTGAACAAAAACATATTATGCTAATTTCGTAACGCCACAAAATGTGTAGCGTTATATTATAAAGTATAAAACGTGGTTGATCATTCTAATGTTAAAATAAACTCGATAAAACACATGTCCATTTTAAAAAATTGGTGCAATCAATTGCTATGTTATGTAATAACTAAACGAACGACACGAATCAAGATCTAAACATATGAAATTATTTATTATCGATTTGTTTATGTAAAGAGTGGTCAGGATTTGTCCTTGGCAAAGATGAATGATTAATTAAATTTCTATTATAAATGTCCCTTTAATAATCTAACATAAATACATAATTTTACTAAAAAGTATATTAATTCTAATGGTGGTAGTGGAAGTAGGGTTAGTATAAGCGGTGGCGGGTGTTTGTGAATGGTGGGGGCGGTAACATTACTATTGGTGGAAGAAATAGTGGCGGTGGATGGTTTTTATGGTGGTGCGGGTGTTGGTAATAGTAGTGTATAATAATAGTTTTTGCTTTTTAGTGAGTTTTATTGCATTGTGAAAGATGTAATTGGTTGTTTTTAGCACGATTGATAAGGACAAAAACCAAATATTTCGAGGATGATACCGGAACGTATAAGACAATATGATCATGACTGTTCGATCACCCGTATTATATAAAGGCAATTGGTGTACCCGCGTAAGAGAACATTATCGCTCTCTCAAGTACTATTACATTCTTTTTCCTGAAAGACCATCAATGTCGAGTTGTTTCGGGACAACTACCTACAAAGACAACAACTTTCACTCAATTCCCGATAAAAAAACCTTATTGACCGGGAAAATGTATTTGCATTCTAAAATATTTGTTTGAAAATTATGTTTGTTCATCAAAATCATCATAAAAAAACTCTAAATCATAAATCTAAATTTCGTCTCCGATGTTTATATAATATTTTTTTATATTTTACATTCTCAAATCATGCGACCTCTTGATGACAAATCAACAATATCAAATTACGGATCAATATGTATAGGTTTCATTCACTGGATTAGAAGGTAGAGTAGACACAAATGGGTAGATCATACGCAGAACATGACTGAGAATACTTCAATAATTTGGTCAAGAGATAAGGTCAAAATTAAGATTAACTTTCTATAGGACTAATTAGATCGGCTTCGATAGGAGCTGACTAAAATATGGATTAATAATAATTTTCACGTAAGACAATTTCAAAACATAGTTTGGCTAACTCTACCTATGTAAAGAGTGGTCAAGATTTGTCCTTCCTCAATTGCTATGTTATGTGAAAAGAAGGTGATATCTAAGATTGAGGTATAATTCAAATCTATTAGATTCATACCATTTACAATTGGATGCCTTGAAAAAATTGACGTGTTGTTATTATTATTACAGGCAAGGGATACATTGACCACACTTGCGCAAATAGATCACTTCGAAAATGATTGGTGTTGCCTATACTGTCTAGAATGCAACGAGGAATTTGAGGAAACAAGGCACCAGAAGCAATGTCCGGAGTATTTTGGATATAGTAACTTAGACCCGATGTAATACTTATGTTTTTTTTTTTTTTTTTAGTTTTTCCACAATCTATTTATTTAAGAAAAATGAACATTGCAAATACATAACATCAACAAAAATTAGACAGATTGCGTTTGACAATAATGGCTACTGATGGTCCGGAAACGGAAAAAGAAAGGAATTGTTGTAGAAGAATTGTTGGGATATACAACGGATTACTTGATACGAATGAAAGAGGTATAACTATTTCGATTCTGAAATCACATAAAGTTCACAGTATAAGATGACATCAAGTTTAAAGTTAGTAACAAACATAATATGGATAACTAAAATGTTAAAAAAAAAACAAGATATATGAACTTAGAAAGTCGTGGGACTTGAAGAGGCCAATTTTGAAAACTACAGTCTTAGAAAGCAACGATCCACAATACCATAATTTTTTTTTATAAATATTCAACGTAGAATATGTCAACTTTTGGTAAAGGATCTATTGACAATCGTTTAATTTGAAATAGGATCATGGAGTACAATATGTGTTCAAGGTTCTTTATGAGGTAATGTGTCGCCAGATTGTATTCCAAGTGAAGTGACAAAATGTCCAAGACTTTTTAAGTTACCAAAGCCTTCGTTAAGACGAATTGCTGGGCACAATACTTTATTGAAGATTTAATGGCAGAGGTTCGCATATATACAATCCCTTCGAAAAGGTAATGGGTACACATTTTAAACATTGTCATCTAATGGGTGTTGAAAATTACAGGAAAATGATGTCACATTGGATAGTTTGTATCATTCGTTCGATGCAAAAAAAATACTATTCTCTGCCTATTTGGAGGATCGACAACATGACCATGATAGATGAGTCACCGGAGCGAAATAGAGCATGTGGAGACTTTTATGGACGATATTGCTTAGTTGATTTCACCGAGATGAGCGCTGCCGATGACATATTTCCAAAAATATTTAAACTTCCATGTTCATGTAGAGCATTATCTCATTATAAGCAATGAACCTAAATAAAAAGTGTCTGGAAGTTAAGATTATATTTCTTTCATTTGAGCAAATCTTCGGCGGTAAAATATTAAAGGAAAAAACAAAGTAAAAAAAAGAGAGGAAAATCCCAACTATTTTTATGACAAACACATATTAAATCATAAGGAGTTGATAAGTATTCGGGACACAAATTATACGATATATTAAAAATGAACCAACATCATGGCCCGTGCCGTTACGGCACGGGTTAAGGGCTAGTCAAGAGTATAAAGCACAGTTTGGCTAACTTTGCCTATGTAAGTGGTGGTTCAGATTTGTCCTCACAAGAGATAAATCTAGGGATGTAATCGTTTGTCATAAGTGATGGTTGTGATTTGGATTAGAATGCATCTAACGGACATAATTTATCATGTCATTAAGGTTCCATAATTATTCATAATAAATACTCTATTAATTTTCTATGATAATGGTTTATTAAATGTCAATTTAAAAATGATAATATATAAATTATTCTACTTCATAATAAATACTTTATTAGTTTTCCATGATAATATTTTATTAAATGTCAAATTAAAAATGATAATATATAAATTATTCTACTAATGATGATAATAAATATATTTTTATGATCTAATACTTAGGATTAGTCCTGGTATTGTCATGAGCTTTATAAAACTACTTTTCCGATGTACGTTATCGTGCTTAAAGCTATGGAAAAAAATAATTGAATGGTTGCCGATATACGTTAGTGTGCTGCGAGTTCGGTAACAAAAAAAAAGCAATTGAATGGTTGCAAATTATAAGTTAAGGATAAAACTATTTTAAAAGCGACCAAATTGTGTCTGGCAAAATATCAGGTTCAGCTATAGTTAGTGAGAAAATGATAGAAACAGACATATATCTGAAAATTGTTTACTCTATTTTATTATATGCATAAAATAAGTAAATTTTCTACTGTTTGAGTACATATATGTAATATTTAATTTACTATTAGTATTATTACTAAAAAATATTATTTTTCATAACCACTTTTTAAAAATCAATAATTTTATTAATATTTATTATTGATAAATAAAAGTATATTTCAGTGATACGGTATAACATAAAATGTTGTTTGAAAATAAAAAATAATTATCTTTAAAGAATAAAATATAACGAATAAAAATTGGTGTGATCATATATAGATTCAAGTATAATTTTTGCCAGTTATAAAAAAGATCGGATAGAATTGGAAAATAAAATATGAAATTGGGGTGAAGTGTAGTATTTGCTTTTGAAGCTTTTAAAAGCTCCTTCTCCCCCACTTTTAAAATTGATAGATTTTGGAATTGTTTTGCATAAAAAACACTTTATGAAATCTTTACCAAACACTAAGATGAAAAATATTGCTATAAATATGCTTTCAATATACTTTTTTTTTTGAAAGAAAAAAAGCTAAACCAAACTTAGTTAGATTATTAGTGGACCATAGTGACGGTGGCAAATATTGGCGCTCACTGAGTAATTTCACATCGTCATACGTATTTCTTGATCAATGGTTCAATGTTATTTTTATTTAGTGATTATGGATAACAGAGCTTATTGTTATTAGGTTAAGTACTTAACGATTTGACTTACTAACTAATCATGGTTTTATTATTTTTATGCAACGAATAACCTCACATTTGGAAGCGTAATGTCGTAGAATGTAATGTCCTGACCCTCTATCGATAATGTCCCCACTTAGCCTCTGCGATCATCTAACAAGTATAGGGTTTTCAATGGTCACCACCGCGGTCATCCAACAACAGCTTCTCGGGAGGTCACCCATCCCGATTACTCAATACCGAGCATGCGTATCTATAGAGATTTTTCGCCAACAATGAAGCCAATTATTACGAAAAGGTATCGGTGTTAGGAAAGGATAAACAATTACCTATATTCCATTTGACGAATTCTACCTACCGAGTCGGAGTACTATAATACCACTAACTTAATTTGGAGTCGTCCTTGGCTCCGGAATATGTTCAATCCTAGACTCTGGCATTCTCACTCATGAGACCCTTTTCCCGACACAATCCGTCAAGCATACTCTTTCACCCTCAACAGGTTGGCATTTTTTTTCACTCATGGGATTTCCTTAATGTTTTGGTTCCACTCGGTTGTTGGAGTATGTGGCGCGATAAACCACATATGTATAGCTAGGGATAGTCCCTCATGAAATAAAGATGAATACATGTGGAGCTTAATAAGCTTGGGCATCTCCATACATATCACCGAGGAATTTTAGTTAAAAACGCCACACCTCTTATCCCAAGGTGGTCAAGTGGGGTTCGGGGGTATGTGGTCGGGCCTGAGTAGCGTATGATGGTCCGTGATGATCCTAACAATTGGTATCAGAGCCCATGGTTGGGCTACTATCCGAACATTAAATTGGTTGTGGATGTCACCCGGTTTAGCGTGCAAGTGGAATCAGACTCAAGGTGGAGCAGGCAAGGTCCAAAGTTGAACTGGCGCTCAACGTGGAGATAGTGTCTCACCCATTAACTTGGATGGAGAAGGGTTATAGATCGGCAAGGCAATGCTCAAGGTTGAACTGGTGCTCAAGGTGGAGTTAGTGTCTCACATATTAACTGTGGAGCAGGGTTCTAGGTTGGCAAGGAAATGCTTAAGGTGGAGTTAGTGCTTTCCTTCTCATTAACTCAAGGTGGAGTATGAATCTAGGGCGCATAGTGATAATAATAATGATCGATGGGTAGCTTATACAGACGGTAATCATATGGTGGATTCTGATTGGACTGGTAAAGTGCTTTAATCTCGCAAAAGTGGAGGTTGTTGGAGTATGTAGCGCGATAAACCACATAAGTATAGCTAGGGATAGTCCCACATATAAGAAAGATGAGCATATGTGGAGCTTAATAAGCTTGGTCATCTCTTTACGTAACACTAAGGCCTTTTAGATTAAAACCGCACACCTCTTATCCCAAGGTGGTCAAGTAGAGACATCATCGGTGATATGTGGTTGGGCCCATAGTAGGTTACTTTGGTCCATGAATATCCTAACATCGTTCACTAAAAAAAATAATTTCGATATAATTTCATTGCTCGCTTGAGGATACAACTCGAAAAATGAGAGGCATAATATAAGAGGATGTCAAGGCGGAATTGCCAGAAAGGGTATGTGAAGTGAAGAATAAAATATCTATAAGGTTTTCCTTTACTTTTGTAATGATAAAAAGGGTGAACTTGATATTAATACATATTATATTTAATATTCATATGTCGGAAAATACATAACTGAATAAAAATTATGCCCATGCCGTTACGGCTCGGGTTAAGGCCTAGTACTAATATAAAGAAAAGAGCTCTTTTTGGTAGGAGACCCCCTAAATTACTTAGTTGTCCCCATTTTTTACATATTTACATAAATACCATTGTTTTAAAAATACATCAAAATTTTAAAAACATAATAATCTCTCAAAATATACAGCGTATTTTTGTAAAATTTATATATTTGAAAAGCTCTTTCAATTATCTACGTAACGAGTACAAATAAGAATATTAAATTTTTGTTTTAGGAAAAAAATTTCATGACTTTTCAAATTTAGTATTGTTGGATGAGTAAATTTCAAGCATGTGCATCGCACATGCGTCCTTACTAGTTGAAATAATCATAATGAAACATTCCAAGACTACACCAAATGATTGTATCACACAAACCATGTAAGATGTTACTAGGAAATTTTCACATGATATAAGATGAACTTGGTCGAAGCGAAAGCTTGCAAACACATATTTCTAGAAATATGTAAGCGAGATAAACTCAGCTCTAAATCTCAAATGTGTATATAGAAAACTATATCGTAATACGGCTTATGTCTCAATATAAGAGATAGAGTAGAAATAGACTTTCCAAGTGATAGATGAGTTTCAGTCCCCACATACCTTTTATCGATGAAGTTCCACGAGCTCCCCTTAGTAGTTCTGCGTCTTCAAATGATGAACGTCATGAAATCTAAACTCAACTACACAATCTATGTCCTAGTTCGAGACATCTATAAATATGCTAGAAATCAAGACTTATAGTTTTGATCACTAACATTGACAAACATGCTTGAGATAGCAATGCATGCGAGTTCGACCCGAAAGGTGCTCTAACAATCTCCCCCTTTGTCAATTTAAGTGACAAAACTATCAATACATATGGATTACAAAATAAATAAAACTTTGTAGCTTCTCATCCAAATGCTTGATCTCCTTGGCATCTTCAACACGACTCGAAATCTTCGTCACTTCCAAGTAATCCATAATTCTAAACGTGTTCAACTCAGCATCATAGTTGTTGAAGATCCGTAGCGATAACAATGAGAAAATAATTGCTCTCAATCATTGTTATACAGTGTCATAATATTATTACACAACATCAAAGTTCAATTGTATCACAACTTTGACAACAATACTATAGTGATATGTATCACTCCCCCTTAGTCAATACTTCATCTCGACATGAAAACCACTCCCATTTACATAGTGATCCGTAAGCCATATGTATTTGTAGTATGAAACTACACATTAATTCTCCCCCTTTTTGTCATTGGTAAAGGTACGAAAACTAGTGGGATCCTCATGAAATTTTGATAGAGATACCTCATGACCAAAAGAGAATAACATACCAACTTATTTAGATGCAATCATAAAGCCGAAGCTAAATGCATTCATTAAGGAGTTTATAAAGATACAAGATAACCCCTACAATATTCCACATCCGCACTCCCCACAAATATTTGGCAATAAAGCACAAGTTCAAAAAGAACTCTCCCCCATAAAATGTCATTCCCAAAAGAACAACAAAGGCGACCTTGGTTTTACAAGAAAAGATGGATTTCTTTGGACATAACAAAATCACATGAAAACATGGATTTGAATCCAAAAATCTCAATTGAATCAACCACAAAAATGATCAATTCAATTTTCCATGCTCGACATAAGAGAACTTACAGAGCAACACAGTATATGCACAAAAAATGTGGATCGGAGATCGAACAATACTGAGGAATACACAAGGATTCATTATATTTTTCATGACTATTTGCACAATGACATATAATAGACTTAATCCTTGTAAACAAAAGTTTATCCTTGATTCCATCAATATTTGCATAATGACATAAAAGGCTTTAACTTTTTTTTGTCAAAAGTTCATTTTATCTTTTATCAATACATTCATATCGACATAATAGAGATAACTTTTGAACAAGTATGGGATAGTCACAGGTTCACGGACGTAAACAACATATCCCATAACAGTTTGCAATATAAAAAATCATAAAGATTAAAATTGCAAAAATTATCTTCCAAAAAACTTAGAATTTAAATAAATAAATCTAAAAACAAACGATGAAAACGTTGAAAATAGCTATGTGTACTCACAATAATGGCTATTCCAAACCCTAGTAATTCTTCTAAAAACAAAAGAAATAAATTCTCATAAGAATATTCCTAGACATTGAGACCTCTGAAGAATTCTTTATCGTCCCCGAACTCCTTGTCGTCAACAGCCATAGGTACATAAGGTTCGTGAAGAAAGGAGTCAATTCCAACAAACCTTCTAGGCTGATGATGTCGAACCATGGGCTTCTGAATTTTGAGAGTTCTCATAACAAAAGCCTTTATTTGCTGAATCTCCTTCCTTGTTTCCTTCAACTCTTCAAGAACACCAGAAAACTTCTGAGAATTCGAAGGAACCGCTCTTAGCTTCCTCACATTCCTTCTTTTTCCAAAGTTGGAGGTAACGGAGATTTCTCTTTTTCCTTCATGATTGATGGCTTAACAATCATATTAACATCTTTTCCATCAGAAGACATGATGCTTGGAGTATCCATACGTGTATGGCTTTATGGGACGAAATCACAGTTTAAGCTCAACAGACAGTCTTAAGATGAAAAGAGTTTCAGAGAAGGAAAAGGAATGTAGGGTTATGGAACCTTTAACCACACAGGTTCGCGCACGCACAATTCACAACCCTAAAAAGAGTGGAATTGTCGAGAATAACCCTCTTTTATTGATTAAACAGGGAAGTCCCTTCCAATATCAACTAGATATGAAAGAATTCCAATTTTGCAAAACACAACAAATCTAAGAAAATAAAAAAATATTTTTTTTCTTTTCTTAAAGCTTAAGGTGTGCACAATCTTGTCTCTTTTGATCAGGCACATGAGACAAGATGCACCAAAACAACACAATTAAGTTGTCTTTGCGGTGAACAAATGATCATCCACCATAACCTTTTGAAAGAAATTCATAGGACCATGTCTATCAAAATGTTTAGACCATACTCTCTTTTCTAGTGGTCTTGTCTTTTCTTTGGAAACTAACTTCTTTGAAGAGGATAAAATCTTACATACCTTAGCGGTTTTTTTGAACAAGTTTGAGCTTGTTTGCTAACCGATTTGCTATTCGTTGAAGTTTATTGACATATCTCATCATGTGTTTGTACTTGAAACACTTTGAAAGTTCATGACCTTTGAGTGAACAATAAGAGCATGTCAACCGATAAGATGATTCAGACTCCCGAGATGTGCAAGCTGCTAGACACAGTATAACCTGAAAAATCAGACAGAGAGTTTCCAACGAAAAGGTCAATTTTCTCTTCCAGTTGGTTGTGTCTCCTTCTGAAAGAATATCAAGATTGATGTATGTATTTGTTGATGGTGGTTTTAAACAAGGGGTAAAATCGTAAAACCCCATGACCTAGTGTTACCCGCAACACATTAACTAAGAGCATTTAACTCGTGTGTAAATAATTAATAGGGGTATTTTTTCAAAATACCGTTAGGGTTTTCGACACAAACCCTAATTACAAAACCAAGCCGCACATCTGCGCACCATGGCAACAATGCCAAACCAAGTCGCATACTCATGCACCATGGCAACAATGCCAAACCAAGTCGCATATCGCGCACCATGGCAACAATGCCAAACCAAGCCGCATATCACGCACCATGGCAACAATGCCAAACCAAGCCGCACTCCGCGCATCATGGCAACAATGCCAAACCAAGCCGCATATCACGCACCATGGCAATAATGCCAAACCAAGCCGCACCCGCGCACCATGGCAACAATGCCAAACCAAGCCGCATATCTGCGCGCCATGGCAACAATGCCAAACCAAGCCGCACCACTCACGCACCATGGCAAAGAATGCCAAGCCGCTATGCCTTTGGCCCACGCCAAATATAGCGCCCTAGGCTTGCAAGACTTGCAACTAGGTCAACATGGCCGCACGTGCCATTGGCACATACCAACACGTGTCGCAAGCAATATTTCCAAGCCGCTATGCCTTTGGCCCACGCCAAATATAGCGCCCTAGGCTTGCAAGACTTGCAACTAGGTCAACATGGCCGCACGTGCCATTGGCACATGCCAACACGTGTCGCAAGCCATATTTCCAAGCCGCTATGCCTTTGGCCCACGCCAAATATAGCGCCCTAGGCTTGCAAGACTTGCAACTAGGTCAACATGGCCGTACGTGCCATTGGCACATGCCAACACGTATCGCAGCCATATTTCCAAGCCGCTATGCCTTTGGCCCACGCCAAATATAGCGCCATAGGCTTGCAAGACTTGCAACTAGGTCAACATGGCTGTACGTGCCATTGGCACATGCCAACACGTATCGCAGGCCATATTTCCAAGCCGCTATGCCTTTGGCCCACGCCAAATATAGCGCCATAGGCTTGCAAGACTTGCAACTAGGTCAACATGGCCGTACGTGCCATTGGCACATGCCAACACGTATCGCAAGCCATATTTCCAAGCCGCTATGCCTTTGGCCCACGCCAAATATAGCGCCCTAGGCTTGCAAGACTTGCAACTAGGTCAACATGGCCGCACGTGCCATTGGCACATGCCAACACGTGTCGCAAGCCATATTTCCAAGCCGCCATGCCTTTGGCCCACGCCAAATATAGCGCCCTAGGCTTGCAAGACTTGCAACTAGGTCAACATGGCCGTACGTGCCATTGGCACATGCCAACACGTATCGCAGGCCATATTTCCAAGCCGCTATGCCTTTGGCCCACGCCAAATATAGCGCCATAGGCTTGCAAGACTTGCAACTAGGTCAACATGGCCGTACGTGCCATTGGCACATGCCAACACGTATCGCATGCCATATTTCCAAGCCGCTATGACTTTGGCCCACGCCAAATATAGCGCCATAGGCTTGCAAGACTTGCAACTAGGTCAACATGGCCGCACGTGCCATTGGCACATGCCAACACGTGTCGCAAGCAATATTTCCAAGCCGCTATGCCTTTGTCCCACGCCAAATATAGCGCCCTAGGCTTGCAAGACTTGCAACTAGGTCAACATGGCCGCACGTGCCATTGGCACATGCCAACACGTGTCGCAAGCCATATTTCCAAGCCGCTATGCCTTTGGCCCACGCCAAATATAGCGCCCTAGGCTTGCAAGACTTGCAACTAGGTAAACATGGCCGTACGTGCCATTGGCACATGCCAACACGTATCGCAGGACATATTTCCAAGCCGCTATGCCTTTGGCCCACGCCAAATATAGCGCCATAGGCTTGCAAGACTTGCAACTAGGTCAACATGGCCGTGCGTGCCATTGGCACATGCCAACACGTATCGCAGCCATATTTCCAAGCCGCTATGACTTTGGCCCACGCCAAATATAGCGCCCTAGGCTTGCAAGACTTGCAACTAGGTCAACATGGCCGTACGTGCCATTGGCACATGCCAACACGTATCGCAAGCCATATTTCCAAGCCGCTATGCCTTTGGCCCACGCCAAATATAGTGCCCTAGGCTTGCAAGACTTGCAACTAGGTCAACATGGCCGCACGTGCCATTGGCACATGCCAACACGTATCGCATGACATATTTCCAAGCCGCTATGCCTTTGGCCCCCGCCAAATATAGCGCCCTAGGCTTGCAAGACTTGCAACTAGGTCAACATGGCCGCACGTGCCATTGGCACATGCCAACTCGTATCGCAGGCCATATTTCCAAGCCGCTATGCCTTTGGCCCACGCCAAATATAACGCCCTAGGCTTGCAAGACTTGCAACTAGGTCAACATGGCCGTACGTGCCATTGGCACATGCCAACACGTATCACAAAAGCCATATTTCCAAGCCGCTATGCCTTTGCCCATGCCAAATATAGCGCCCTAGGCTTGCAAGACTTGCAACTAGGTCAACATGGCAGACGTGCCATTGGCGCATGCCAACACGATCGCAGCCTTATTTCCAAGCCGCTATGCCTTTGGCCCACGCCAAATATAGCTCCCTAGGCTGGCAAGACTTGCAACTAGGTCAACATGGCCGTACGTGCCATTGGCACATGCCAACACGTATCGCAGGCCATATTTCCAAGCCGCTATGCCTTTGGCCCACGCTAAATATAGCGCCCTAGGCTTGCAAGACTTGCAACTAGGTCAACATGGCCGTACATGCCATTGGCACATGCCAAACACACACGCTCGGTAGCCTAACTTGCAAACCGTGCAACCTACCACCAAGGAATTCCGCACATGCCATTGGAACATGCCAAACACACACGCTGGTAGCCTAACTTGCAAACCGTGCAACCTACCACCAAGGCATTCCGCACATACCGTTGGCACATGACACACACGCCACTAGCAGCTCTCCTCGGCATTACCACTTACGCCGAGGTGCAACTCGCAACGAAGCCCGCATTCCGCACATGCCACATGCGTCCCTAGCAGCACCATTTGCACGCAAGATGCAACCAACACTCGAGACATCAACACAAACCGGGGGATGCTTTCTAGGGTTTTGGTTTGGCGGTCACAAAGATGCGGCGTACTACGCTCACATTAAGAAAGCGTGAAAAGGAATAAAGCGGTCAAATAAAAGAGGAAATAATGGTGAAAACGTTTTCACCCATTAACACCATGCGATTACCACCTCCTCCCATTATTTCACCCTTTACTCTCTTCCTTCATGAGGTCAGTACGTTTCAAATCTCGACTTGTATAAATAGGTCTTACCTATTTCCACCCAGTGACGACAAGTCTCGGTCGGGAGAAAAATACTACACTCTCGGAAAAGGCAACTTTGCAAGCTCTCCAAAAAGCTTTCATCTCTTGCAAGCTTCCGAAGCTTCCACTTTCTCGATACAAGTCGAGACACTACTCTCTCTGAATTGTTCTGGTCTCAACACCTTTCTTTGCTTCCTCCCCAAATCAACCCTTCTCCTTCACTTTGGACCAAAGCAAATCCTGGAACGGCCATTTCTTGGTTTTAGGCCGGACTTGCATGTATTGATCGCTCGAATCTATAAAGTGCTCACATGCAGCACATTTGTTTAGGGTTTTAACCAGGTTTCTCACTCATCTACCGACCACCTGAAATCGGCGAAACGATTTTTATCCATAAACAATTGGCGACCACAATGGGAGGATTGATCTATCGGCTACAATATCGATTGTCGATCTCGTTCTTCGACCCGGATGTCAAGATGGTAGGGGAAGGCGACTCAATCCGACTCAACTACCGATGACCGGTTACTAGTTGTAAAAACTACACAAGAAAACCTGGGACTTGTTTGAAGATGATATTACTCAATCGCCAAGATGCTACCGTGATTGGGGACTTGGCGCGATGCTACCATGATTGGGGACTTGCGACTCGTCAAACTCAATTGCCACAACCCTGTTATCGGGTTGTTAAAACTACACCATGAAAAATCTGGGACTCGGCAAGACGCTACCAACAATTGGGGACTAATCGCGATGCTACCAACAAAGCCGCCTTGCTACCAAAGAAAGCCGCCTTTTACTTGGAGAGAGGCGTGTTTGCAAGTGAGTAAATTTAGACTGCGCAAGATATACGAATGGTTTTTAGGCTCTTAGTAAAACCATTATACTACTGAGTATTGTGCCTATTGCTAGCACACACTTTCATAAAAGCAATATTCCTTTCCTAAAAACATAATCAGTCATATTATCAAAACCATTCATCCCGAAAATAATCCAATATCCCAAAAGCTAACATTTATCTATCAACCCAAGAAATCCGGAAGACAAAAACCATAAACCGGGCGCTTTGTTTGCCTTTAAAAAAAAAAAAAATTTCACCCGTATACCTACTTTGACAATAACAATTACCTCACTATTAGCGAGCGTTACTACGGTGACATTTGAAGAATTATTTATGATGAAGTATTTCCACAAGTTTATGAAAGGCATACCTATGGCTACGGTTTACACCAAAGACAAGAAAACAATAAAACAAATTGAAAGAGAAACATTTGGAGTACATAGTCGGATATGCTTGCCCACTTTGTCACTACCGCTCACCGCTTACACCATGACGTGATAACAAAGATACGAGGTAAAAAGGGGAGCCAACCCATTTCATAAGCATAACACTTTTGAATTTGAATAAGGAAAGGATTTCCTGTTTGAGCTACGTATGGGAAGAGGCAACTGGGCCCGCAGGAACAAGTCCAAGCCACGCCAAGCCAGCACCGTGCCAAGCCAATGGTCCACACCATACCGAAATCCAAGTCAGTGCCCATTCCAAGACGATCCAGCGCCTACCAGACGCGTTTCCCGGATGCGCTTACCTGACGCGCTTGCCAGACGCGCGATGCCGCGCTTGCGGCGTTTTCCGTGGCGCTTGCCGACGCCGCGTTTGCGAGGCAGCTTTTGCCGAGCACACATGCCGCACGCGCATGCCAGCCAGCGATACCACACTCTGTGCTAATCATTCGCATCCTTCCAACGCTAACATCTTGCGTCCTTCCAGCACCATCCTCGCCCTTCGGAACAACGCCATGGCTCCGGCGACCGTGATTAAAACCATGTCATCTACTGCGATACACTTACGATCACCAAACCGAGACACTTCCGCCACCCCAACGGTTCTTCAAGCATGGCAGCTCCAATCGTCACCAGAGACGCTACTCCACCATCAGGGCAAGATACTGGAAGATCCGGAAGAAGCCGACCTCCTTGTAGCGCTGTTGATTTGATGAAAAGACAAAATATACTTCAGCAGGACGCGCGTTTATAGATGAAGAGGCTCGCGTTGCTCTTGAAAGCGACCGTGATGAAGGGGATAAGCAATCCAATTTCGTCACACGTGAAGATCAGCAAAGACTTCTCCAAAATTGAAAGCAAGGGAAATCAACAACTCTCCTGAGTTCACGGAGACCCTTCCCTCGTCAAGACCCGCACAATGGGAACTTCGCCCACAAAGTCGCATCTATGATGAAAACAACATTGTGAGATTCTATGTTTCTCCAAGGCGTAGCGTCAAGACATATTTGCACCCCTCAACTGCACTACATCAGGAAAGCAGGCGTTTTCATCCAGGGAAGCCGTTCCCAAACCCCAACCTCTCATATGAAGCACGATCGATAGATGGAACTGGGACTCCTCTTTCTCTTGAGGGATGTCGAGTTTGACAGAACGTGGACGAGGTCTCCTTCCACTTCAAAATGGTAACCGTCAAGGCTCTGAGAGTTGCAAGACGTTGTTTCAACGTTCTCTCAGTAGCTCCGCATCAACGTTCTCCCAGTAGCTACAAATCAACGTTCTCTCGTAGTAGCTACACATCAACGTTCTCCAAGTAAGCCAGCATCAACGTTTGCTTCAACGCCACTCCTTCCTGCAAAGGGTCATGCCGCCACACTCCCCAGCCAGAGCTTCACCGCAGTAGCAATTACTACAAGGATGGAAACACGTAAACCATACTTGAGGACGGAAGATATACATGGGATCCCTTCACTATCTAAGCTACGAAGAACAGTCCACCAAAAATCCGTACCCACAACAAGGTCCTCTACTCTTCAAGGGTGCAGCGCAAGAACATCATCACCTCTCTGTATGAAGACGCCTTCAACACTTTACGAGGCCGCGGAGGATCCCGAGACGCACTATCCGAATATGTCATCATGTAATTTCGAGCATCCCGGTGTCACATCCAGAGAGTACGATAGGCTTATATCAAATCCCGGAGGGGGATTCAAGGTGATATAATAAAAGTAGGTCATGCATGGAGACTACCATCGTAAGATGCTTTCACTCCCTCAACCAAGTTATTACCGATTTCAACATCATCACTATCGAGGTTTTACGAGCCACGGGAATTTCTCAACATGAATCCGTACATGTGCACCTAAAACTCCAAAAGCACGCGAGTTAGGTTACATTCACGTATTCATACATTCCATCATATCAAACCGAAGTATGACCGGGACTTCTCGTTGCATCCCATTTCGTAAGATAGATCCCTAAATCAGGCGTCCTCCAAGTCTGCGGCGGTCAACAAGGACGGATTCGAAGGAAGGGGAACGACTAGGTCATCCTCGTCGATAACACTCCACGCATGCTCCAACAGGATATCTCCGCACAAAGGGAAATTTTCCATTTATACAACAAGCGGCGGTAAAGTGTACGACAGTCCACCAAAGAAGAAGAAAACATACCGGTATGATTTTCTTAACCCGAATAACCTTTGTTGGGATGCTCATGCAAGAGTCGACCTCGCCTTCATCCGGAGAACTCCGACTGGTTAGAAGATGATTCGAATCTGCGTGACATGACAAAGAGAGAAATTCAACAAGAAGAACCTTTCTCAAACGAGGGAGATGATGCGATTGCGTTGAGTTTGAATACGTAATCTTTAAAAAGGAAATGAAGCAATGAGGGACATAACGCTTCCGCATTTTTGGCATGAACGATGCCCTAATCGAAGCCGCGCGTTAAGGAAAGGCAAAATAAGGAAACTTTGATATCTGTATAAACACCTACTCCCTCCTTGTTCACACCGATCCCATCAAGTCACGCCTGCAAGCACGCACAGCTTCCACATTGCGCCGGTCCCACCAGCCTAGCACGCCGCTTCCCAACTCACGCCAACTTCCCAACATCGCCCAAGCCGCACCCCACCCCACCAATTGTGCCGACTTCCCAATGGCCTCCCCAAGTCACGCCGCAAGCACGCACAGCTTCCACACCTTGCGCGGTCCCACCAAACCAAAGACACCTCGCTTTCCCAACTCACGCCAACTTCCCAACGTCACCCAAGCTACACCGGCCCCACCAATTGTGCCTCCTCCCGATTTGTGAAAAACTACCGAGGCAAGGATTCCAAATCCTACTTATAAAAGGTCGATGCCTCCCCTCAATTCTCTTTACTTGGTTTGTTGTTGCTAGTTTGTCACCATCTTATGCTTACCTCATAACAAAGCCCCCGTTCCGAGCTAAGCGGGGACTTAATGTTGATGGTGGTTTTTAAACAAGGGGTAAAATCGTAAAACCCCATGACCTAGTGTTACCCGCAACACATTAACTAAGAGCATTTAACTTTCAGTGTAAATAATTAATAGGGGTATTTTTTCAAAATACCATATTAGGGTTTTCGACACAAACCCTAATTACAAAACCAAGCCGCACACTGCGCACCATGCCAACAATGCCAAATCAAGTCGCATACTGCGCACCATGGCAACAATGCCAAACCAAGTCGCATACTGCGCACCATGGCAACAATGCCAAACCAAGCCGCATACTGCGCACCATGGCAACAATGCCAAACCAAGCCGCACCCTGCGCATCATGGCAACAATGCCAAACCAAGCCGCATACTGCGCACCATGGCAAAAATGCCAAACCAAGCCGCACCCTCGCGCACCATGGCAACAATGCCAAACCAAGCCGCATCTTGCGCGCCATGGCAACAATGCCAAACCAAGCCGCACCCCTGCGCACCATGGCAAGCAATGCCAAGCCGCTATGCCTTTGGCCCACGCCAAATATAGCGCCCTAGGCTTGCAAGACTTGCAACTAGGTCAACATGGCCGCACGTGCCATTGGCACATGCCAACACGTGTCGCAAGCCATATTTCAAGCCTCTATGCCTTTGCCAACGCTAAATATAGCGCCCTAGGCTTGCAAGACTTGCAACTAGGTCAACATGGCCGCACGTGCCATTAGCACATGCCAACACGTGTCGCAAGCCATATTTCCAAGCCGCTATGCCTTTGGCCCACGCCAAATATAGCGCCCTAGGCTTGCAAGACTTGCAACTAGGTCAACATGGCCGTACGTGCCATTGGCACATGCCAACACGTATCGCAGGCCATATTTCCAAGCCCCTATGCCTTTGGCCCACGCCAAATATAGCGCCCTAGGCTTGCAAGACTTGCAACTAGGTCAACATGGCCGTACGTGCCATTGGCACATGCCAACACGTATCGCAGCCATATTTCCAAGCCGCTATGCCTTTCGCCCACGCCAAATATAGCGCCTTAGGCTTGCAAGACTTGCAACTAGGTCAACATGGCCATACGTGCCATTGGCATATGCCAACACATATCGCAAACCATATTTCCAGCCGCTATGCCTCGCCCACGCCAAATATAGCGCCCTAGGCTTGCAAGACTTGCAACTAGGTCAACATGGCCGCACGTGCCATTGACACATGCCAACACGTATCGCAGCCATATTTCCAAGCCGCTATGCCTTTGGCCCACGCCAAATATAGCGCCCTAGGCTTGCAAGACTTGCAGCTAGGTCAACATGGCCGTCGTGCCATTGGCACATGCCAACACGTATCGCAGCCATATTTCCAAGCCGCTATGCCTTTGGCCCACGCCAAATATAGCGCCCTAGGCTTGCAAGACTTGCAACTAGGTCAACATGGCCATACGTGCCATTGGCACATGCCAACACGTATCGCAGCCGTATTTCAAAGCCGTTATGCCTTTGGCCCACGCCAAATATAGCGCCCTAGTCTGGCAAGACTTGCAACTAGGTCAACATGGCCGTACGTGCCATTGGCACATGCCAACACGTATCGCAAAGCCATATTCCAAGCCGCTATGCCTTTGGCCCACGCCAAATATAGCGCCCTAGGCTTGCAAGACTTGCAACTAGGTCAACATGGCCGTACATGCCATTGGCACATGCCAAACACACACGCTGGTAGCCTAACTTGCAAACCGTGCAACCTACCACCAAGGCATTCCGCACATGCCATTGGCACATGCCAAACACACACGCTGGTAGCCTAACTTGCAAACCGTGCAACCTACCACCAAGGCATTTCGCACATGCCGTTGGCACATGCCACACACACCACTATCAGCTCTGGCATTACCACTTACGCTCGAGGTGCAACTCGCAACGAAGGCATTCCGCACATGCCACATGCGTCCCTAGCAGCACCACTTGCACGCAAGATGCAACCAACACTCGAGACATCAACACAAACTGGGGGATGCTTTCTAGGGTTTTGGTTTGGCGGTCACAGCATGCAGCGTACACTACGCTCACATTAAGAAAGCGTGAAAAGGAATAAAGCGGTCAAATAAAAGAGGAAATAATTGTGAAAGCGTTTTCACCCATTAACACCATGCGGTTACCACCTCCTCCCATTATTTCACCCTTTACTCTCTTCCTTCATGAGGTCAGGGTAAGTTTCAAATCTCGACTTGTATAAATAGGTCTTACCTATTTCCACCAGCCGACAAGTCTCTGGTCAGAGAAAAATACTACACTCTCGTAAAAGGCAACTTTGCAAGCTCTCCAAAAGCTTTCATCTCTTGCAAGCTTCCAAGCTTCCACTTTCGATACAAGTCGAGACACTACTCTCCCGCACTATTCGGTCTCAACACCTTTCTTTGCTTCCCTCCCCAAATCAACCCTTTTCCTTCACTTTGTGACCGAAGCAAGTCCGGAACGGCCATTTCTTGGTTTAGGCTGGACTTGTACAGATTGATCTCTCGAATCTATAAAGTGCTCACGTGCAGCACATTTGTTTAGGGTTTGAACCAGTTTCTCACTCATCTACCGAATTTACCGAAATCGGCAGAAACGATTTTTACCCATAAATAGTATTGTAGAAAAATCAAAATCTTCACAAAGAAGCGCAACACTTGTTTTTTCGTCTTCATCGGAATCATAGTGATCAGACATTTCATCAAGAGTTGCAGCAAGACCTTTGTTCCCAGTGTATTTTCTACGGTTTGGACAATCATTTGCAAAATGACCAAAACCTTTACACTTAAAGCATTGTGGCATATCCTCGTCATCAGCCTCATCAGCATCCCTGTTTTTAGGAGGAATGCGATTGTGAGGTTTAACTGATGATATGGGTTTGTCTCTGGAGAACCGTTTACTTCTCTTCAATAGAAGATATCTAAACCTGTCTTGTGATCAAAGAGATCGACTTTTCAAGATCTTCATCGATGAATCAACCTCGGAAAATCATGCTCAGAGACATAAACACTTTTACTTTTGTTAAGTAATTTAGTGTTCTTTTTGTGCTTTGAAGGCAACATCCTTTCCGATTTTGGATGTATGCTCATGATCAAAGATCTTTAGATTTCCAACCAACGTGTTTCTGGAGAGAGCATCAAGGTTATTTCCTTCAACGATGGCATGCTTCTTAGAATCGTATCTAGATGGCGCCGATCCGAGAATTTTCATCACAATGTCCTTTTCAGAATAGTCTTACCCAATGCAAAGGATGCATTAACAATTTCAGACACTTTGTGATTAAACTCATCAAATGAATCTTCATCTTCCATATGAAGGTTTTCCCAATCGGAATTTAGGTTTTGAAGCCTAGCTTCCTTTTCACTGGTATTCCTTCGAATACGGTTTCTATGATATCCCAAACATCTTTAGACCGAGTGTGCGTAGTCACATGGTGTTTGAAGATCTGGGAGGTAATGGCATGTATGATGGCATTCAAACGTCGGAGTTTTGCTTTGTGAGCAAAGTATCTCGGCAGCGTCATATGCACCAATATCCTTTGGAACGGTCACATTTCCTGTTGCCACAACGGGAGCATCATAGCCATTAACTACATAAACCCATGACTGAAAATCACGCGCTTGAAGAAAGGCACACATAACAACTTTCCACCATAAGTAATTTGAGACATCGAAGACTGGTGGTACGTTTATAGGGATAGCACTTCTGTCCATATCAGATCGCTACAAACACAGACTTATGATGTCTTTAATGTTTTTGCCTGCTCTGATACCAATTGAAAATGCGGGGGTCTAACAACCCCACCCAACAATTCGTTTGGAAATCTAAGAGGACTTACTCCAATATACTTTCTAGAGAATCAATTAGACAATCAGACTCAATCTAGAGTAAAGTATATCAAAGAGTTTTGTACCAAAGACCAATGTTCAAGTGTCAATCAATTTAAATCAACAACCAAAGGTTGGATATTCTAATTGATTGATCTTAACACACAACCTGTGATATTTCAATTATATAAAAAAATATAATTCGGAAAAGAAATAACACAAACACCAGAATTTTGTTAACGAGGAAAACCGCAAATGCAGAAAAGCCCCGAAACCTAGTCCAGTTTGAACACCACACTGTATTAAGCCGCTACAAACTCTAGCCTACTACCAATTAACTTCGAAATAGACCGTAGTTGAACCTAATCAATCTCACACTTATTCAAGGTCTGTTGCGTTCCTTACGTCTCGATACCCGGCGGGATAGTACGCACTTGATTCCCTTAGTTGATCTCACCCACAACCAAGAGTTGCTACGACCCAAAGTCGAAGACTTGATAAACAAATCTGTCTCACACAGAAAAGTCTATAGATTGAATAAATCTGTCTCCCACAGAAATACCCAAGAGTTTTTGTTTCATCTTTTGATAAATCAAGGTGAACAGGAACCAATTGCTAAACCGGACTTATATTCCCGAAGAACAGCCTAGTATTATCAATCACCTCACAATAATCTTAATTGACTAGCGAAACAAGATATTGTGGAATCACAAACGATGAGACGAAGATGTTTATGATTACTTTTATCTTGCATATCGAAGAAATTAATCTCGAGTCAATTATTTCAATTATACTCAATACGATAGAATCGGGCAAGATTAGAACACGCAACTACAAAGAAAATAGTTGGGTATGGCTTCACAATCCCAATGAAGTCTTTGAAGTCGTTAACCTACAGGGTTTCGAAGAAACCTAAGGTTAAAGGAGAATCGACCCTAGTTTATGCAACTAGTAACACACAGGAGGTGTGGGGATTAGGTTTCCCAGTTGCTAGAGTTCTTCTTTATATAGTTTTCAAATCAGGGTTTGCAATCCAAGTTACCTTGGTAAAAAAGCATTCAATATTCACCATTAGATGAAAAACCTGATTCAACCAAGCTAATATCTTTTAACCGTTAGATCGAACTTAGCTTGTTACACACAAATGAAATGTACCCTCATTTAGGTTTATGTAACTGTACCCAAACGTGTACACCATGTTGGCTCACAAATAGTTTACCGAGGTTAGCCATATGATTACTCTCATATCATACTTATTCATCTTAACCATAACTAGTTCAAATGACTCAAATGAAACTAGTTAAAGAGCCGTTCAATTGCTATATTCTCATCGAAGTATATAAGAACAAAATTGGAGAAAAATCGGTTTGATTCACTCGAATCAATCATGAACATTATAGCCACGATTTGTAAAGATTGCATTCCTTATTATATAAATGTTTATGTTGTTCATAACCGTTTTAGAACTTTGACCTTCAAGTATGCAAATCGGTACGCATACTTGAAATACCCTGACCAAGATTGGGTTTCGCCACTACGCAAACGGTGCATGCGAACTTTTAATCCCAGCGAAATTCTTGGAGATGAACACGTACGCCAAGTATGCAAACGAGTACGCATACTTAGGTTCCCGGATTTCTCAAACCAACAGGTACGCGAATGGGTGCGCATACTATGGTTCCCGGACATGGATTACGTATGTGCAGGAGTGCACAACATGACATATCCAATAATGGTTAAGTGTTCTAAACACTTATTTTAATTATTGAAACATTCTTAGAGGATGACAATAGCCGTTTTCACAAACTATTAACATCAAAGCAATTTTCAAGATATTGAAATAATCATAACGAAACATTCCAAGACTACACCAGATGATTGTATCACACAAACCATGTAAGATATTACTCGGCAATTTTTACATGATATAAGATGAACTTGGTCGAAGCGAAAAGATTGCCAACACATATTTCCGAGAAATATGTAAGCAAGATAAACTTCATTTCAAATCTCAAATGTGTATATAGAAAACTATATCGTAATACGACTTATGTCTCAATATAAGAGATAGAGTAGAAATAAACTTTCCAAGTGATAGATGAGTTTCAGTCTCCACATACCTTTTATCGATGAAGTTCCACGAGCTCCCCTTAATAGTTCTTCGTCTTCAAATGATGAACGCCATGAAATCTAAACTCAACTACACAATTTATGTCATAGTCCGAGACATCTATAAATAGGCTAGAAATCAAGACTTATAGTTTTGATCACTAACATTGACAAACATGCTTGAGATAGCAACGCATGCGAGTTCGACCGAGAAGTGCTCTAACAGGTTCTACTCCTTTTATTTATCTATTTTTAGCATATCTAAGGTCTACTAATTCAATTAGATTGGTTCTAAAGTCCATTAGCTAACTCTTACGAATATCTACAACTTTGCATGGAAAATGCATGGGAGATGTTAATTCAGACCACAAAGGTCCAATTCATGTGCACTAGGAAACTGGCTCTAAGCCCAAGCCCAACAAACCAGCCCGTTAAACTAAGGTCCAGTCCATCTGAGTCAACTAACGGTCACTAACAATCAAACTGACGGTTTCGGGTCAACTAACAGTCAACATCTAAGTCAAGTATATAGTCAAAGTCCAAGGTCAAAGTCAAATGTCAAAGTCAACGGTCTACTGGTCTGGTCACTGAGTCAAACTGATTCAACTCAGGTTAACAGGGTCAACTCGACTCAGTCAGATTGTCTGAATCAGACAAAAAGTTAAGTCAGTTATTGCAGCTTCACTTCAACTAGAAAACTTCCATTTTTAACTTCCATTTTAACATTACAACATCAATTCATTCATTCTTAAATAAATAAATAAACTTTGAATTCCAATTACTAATGTGTTGATGGTGGTTTTTAGCTTAGGGTTAAAATCATAAAACCTTGCATCTGATGTGACGTCACTCTGCAGGGAAATGGTGTCGTGAGTGCTAACCTCTCCACCGACATATTTTGAGCCATTCAATATATTTACATGAACTTTATCCAGATTGGCGAATGTAGCAGCCATCCCAAACACTGTGTAAATTTCGGCACCTCGCCAATACAAGACTCACTGAGTACTTTCCTGTGCTATGTTCCCCGGCAGAACCCTTAATATCGGTATGGCATGACGGATTTATGTTCACTCGCAATGGAGTAGCATGAACCTCCAAGTACCAAAGATTAAGGCGATTGCACGAAATGCTCAGACGGAAAGCACACTGCATTCTGTATATAAGGATTTTTTTGTGGCAGCATACAAAATCCATCCAATTATTGTGATAACTCGCAAAAAACTCATGAACACGACTAATTTGCAAAATTAGGGTTTCGCGCCCCGCGCAGTACACTAGACCCCATTGGTCGAAAAACTATGCTTAGCCAAACTAGGCGATTAAATCTGCCACATCGCACTGGAAGTGTGGCCACGCCCTAGCTTGCCGGCCCCACTTCCCATCAACCAATCAGGTCACTCTAAAACTTCCACACTCACACAGAAGTGTAGTCATGCCCATGCCTGGTCGGCCCTCTTATATTAACCAATTAGGTTACTTTAAACTCGCCACAGTGTTGAAAAGAAGGAAACCGCGCCAGATGGCCGCAAATCCAATTGGTTTCCCAAAAATGCACCAGCATGCCAAAGCAGCATGCCAAACATGCCAAACGCACATACCAGGCACACATGCCAGATGCACATACCAAACGCGCCAAACATGGCCACTCACCCTATGCGACGTGCCATATAGGTTAATTATGGTTTCGACAAGCCAAACCCTAATTTAGGTAAGATTTCCACACCAACGTGCCAAAATTTTAGTGGCTATGGCTACACGCACAACTGCATCGAAGGCATGCACGAGCCATGCCAGCCATACTGCAATGCGGCTAGCGCAAGTTAAAGGCGCCACTGCCAATTAAAGGTAGCCATGATCGACGGATACCTTTCCTCCTGAGATGAAATATCAGCTATCCAAGTTCGCCACCAAACTAACAGGCTTGTGACAACTTTTGAGCGACCATGGTGATAGACACATTTTTGTGTCTAATTTGTCTCGATTCTTTATATTGATAGTGCTCATTTTTGTACTTATTACGGTGTTTTATGCGTGTGTAGGTATTTTTGGCCAATAAACATTTTTGGAAAAATCGGCTCGAAAAGTTACGCCCGGAGGACACATGCTATTCGGACCCTCACTACGGATAAGGGGTACCCAAATTACTAAGGGGCAACCTAAGGGGAACCCTAAAGACACCTGCTATTCGAACCCCCAATCTGGATAGGGGGATACCCTTTCTTCTTCACGAGTTTTGGCGGGAAAGCACACTTCATCTGCGAATATTTCTGATTTGATTTTTGGCCGAGTTTTTAGAGATTTCTTACGTGGGATTGGATTGATATTATCCTGTTAAGACCAAACAGGATTGGTAATCTCCCCAGATTCGCAAAACAAGGGATGTATCACGGGATTTCATCGAAACATGGGAGGATAAAAACTCGGGCATCTGTTGGAGATTTTGTAGAATCTGTAGCATTGGATATCGATGTACCTGGTCTTATTTGAGTCCTGAGAGGAGTTTGGAAAGTTTGGATAACTCAGGAGACGCGTGAGAAGCAAAGCAGAGAGAATTATTCTCGGAACTTTCTGTAGAAGAATAGAAGAGATTAACTCGGGTTTGTGAGGGGCTGTTGGCTATAAAAAGGATTGCTGGGAGTCACAAAAGGGTTACGAAAACTTTGGGGAGGTTTAGAACAACACAGAGAAGAAAATCAAAAGTTTCAGAAAATTGTTGCTGCTGGTGTAGCTGAAGAACACGAAGAACAAAGGGCTATCAAAGACCGTCGTTTTAGTGTCTTAGATACAACGACAAATCAACGGTGCATAAGTCGGTCTTTCGTAATGGTCCACTATGATTTCTTTGTAACGCCATTACGGCGTTGCAAGCGATCATTTTATTAATTTTCATCCTTTTAATCATCTTTTGAGCCATAAACACATATTTTGAGATCATGATTAATATGAGGAGCTAAACCCCATTCTTTGAGGCGATAGAGGAAGCTATTTTTCCAACAAAAAGTGGTATATTTTATTTTATTTATTTATTTGCAATTATTATATGATTATTTGCCTCGATTGAAAATTGTTTGAATGATTCTTGTTAAGCAATTGTGATTTCTTTTGATAGAGCATGCTTGGACTTAGGTTTTGATGTTCTATGCTTCGGATTTACACTTGTTATTTTGAGAATCTACTTGTTGCAATAGTTTAAGAATCAACTTGAATGAGAAAATTGCATGAATATAAATATTGGATTAAATCACTTTGAACTTGGAAAATAGTGGAATCTTAGCCTCGGTGTTCTTTTAATATTGATATCAACTTTGTCGAGTTTGCTATAATTTTTAGTGTGTTTTCTATTTTTGTTTTAATTTTAAAGTCTGAAAATCCTTCACAAGTTCGAGAGAACGACATCTTTCTTACCACTTTTCTACAACAACATAAAAATCACATCAATTTTTGGCGCCGCTGCCGGGGACTTGTTTTTAGGGTTTTAGATTTGTTTTTATTTTTATTTTTATTTTTTCTAGTTTTTTATTTTTATTATTTTTGTTCTTTTTTACGTTTTTGGTTATTTATCTTTTGTCTACTGGAGTTGGATCATAAAGAAAATTGAGCCAAGGAGTCCAGTGATTTCGTAAAGACTTGGAGCGAAAGATTAGCGAAAAGAACGAAAGAAGACGATTTTATTTAAGATATTTTGTTTTTAGGGTTTGTTTATTTTTAGAAAAAAAAAAAAGAAAAAAAATTTGTATTAGGGTTTATTATTTTTGTAATTTTTCTTTTCTTTTTGGACTTTGGACTTTTGGACTTTGGACATTATTTTTTATTTTTACCCTACGGAAGGGTACTTTAAATATAAACTGTTTGCCAGAGAAGGAGGACAATTACGATATTGTCTCGCACCTTGGGTTCGCACCCGACATAGGAGTCGGTGGCCCGAGTCGACTTCTGGCCAAATTCATCCCCGTCTGGAGCGGGAGGTAAGATTCCGAACACTCGCGAATCCCCATCGGCGAGTTCTTGGACTCCTTCGTTTGCATATATGCGAGGACTTGAATACGGACTTTAATTTTCTAGTAAAGGGCAAGGCACAGCCATACAAGATAAGGGTTCGGTTTCATCACCGTTCTCTTCTTGCCCGCCTTAGGAACACGTAACCTACGAACCTAAGCCTTAAAATTTTGACTAGAACAAGACCGATAGGGTAACGAGCTTAATAGGAAAGTCATTCGAAAAATATTGGTTACTCTTTTAAGCACACTTGAAGTTCATAAAGGTTTTACGTGAGTTGAATGCGTGATTGCGCCGCATTGTAATTCGGTGAGGCCTTGGGTATCAAAGCTCCACCGAGCTTCCCTCGCCTCGATTCAACTCACTTTGACTCGATTGATTCCAGAGGGGTTTGCTTAAATTGTAACGAATTCCCTTTCGAAAGTTTAGAAGCCTGGTCTAGAAACAATCTAAGTGGAGCCATCATGCTTTTTGTTTGCTAGAAATCAATAGGTTTGATTTGGTTGAGTCGTCCTTGATTTGTGATTGCATAGAATCCCCTTCCTAATTCTTTTGTAAGCCTGAACGTAAAAGAGACGCCCTAGGTAGATTTGTTAAAGAGAAACCTAGTAGTTCTAAGCGTCTCGATTACCTTAATTTAGAAAGTCAAATTTTTTGAAGAAGTCTGTTTTTGAACGTCCGTTTGGGAGACAATCCTAATATTAGATAGTGCCGTAAATGGCAACTTTGAAAGCCTTGTTGAACCCGACTAGGGCTACTCGTCCCTCGTGTATCGGGTTAGGCTAAACGGAAGCAACTTATGAACTTAAACACAGGATCTTACAAATTGCTCCCAATCTTCTTAGGGAAAGAAAATGAAAACCCTATTTTCATGTTAGGGACTTTGAGGAAATCTGTAGTACCTTGAAAATTAGAAACCTTGATGACGATGCTTTGAAACTCGGGTTATTCCCCTTTTCCTTGAAAGATAAAGCCAAATCGTGGCTATATAGTTTAGCTTCTGGTTCAATTGAAACATATGAACAACTTACATCTGCCTTTTTGAACAAGTTTTCCCTAGGCACAAAACATCGTCTATTAGGGCGCAAATGCACGTTTTCTCAACGGGAGGGAGAATCTTTGTATAGGTATTTGGAAAGGTTCAATGATTTATTAGCCCAATGTCCTCATCATGGTCTCGATAAGGTTAGGTTAGTTCGGATCCTTTATGAGGGTTTAGATTATTCCACTACAACCACGGTAGAATCTATGTGTATGCAGGTGGGTTTGAAAATCAAACAGATTGATGAGGCGATGACATATTTGCATGAAATCGCCGAAAAGACCCAACAATGGGAAAATAATAGGGAACCCCCAGAAAACAATTCTTCTAGGCGGAGGAAGCGTTAATAGGGTAGAAGGAGGCTATGAATCGGATGCCAAAATTGCTGCTATAGCGAAAAGGTTAGAAGCTTTAGAAGTGGGTCACACTAGTGGTAGATTGGAGCCTTTTTGGGAAGGCCGAATAATGAAGAGCAAGCCAATGCTCTCTATAATAACACTAGATTTGACAACCGTCAAAAGTTTGACCCATATTCGAAACCTATAATCTGGTTGGAGAAACCATCCGAACTTTTCGTGGTCTAAGGGCCAAAGTCAAGGTCGATTTAGTAATTCTAATGCTCCCCGGGTTTTGGTTACACTAAGAATTCTTCGGGCCCCGAGAAAATAAAACGACTAGCTTAGAGGACTCTATTAAGATGTTAGCAAAAACTCGGGATATGTTAGCACAGAACCAAATTAGTTTTCAACAGAAACCAAGCGAGAACTTTCAAACTAATGCTCGAGCCTTGCTAAGTTAGAACTTCAAGTGGGCCAAATAGCTAAGACCTTAAGTGAGAGAGATAACGGAAGGTTCCTAGTCGAGACTAATCCCAATCCTAGAGGCATGAAGTAGGTGCAAAAACATTGAATCGGTTGAATGCTATTAGAACCCTTAGGAGTGGTAGAATAGTAGACAATCAGGTAACCATGCCCGATAGTGAACATACTGTAGTTCACCCCTCGGGGATCTCACCCCTCGGGACCACCACCAGGCGAAGAGATTGATAAAGTTTCGATGATGTCAATTACATTCTGAGAGGTCGATTACGTGCCTAGAGCCCCGTTTCCCCAACTATTAGTACCAACAAGAAGGAATCGAACTTTAATGACATATTGGAGGTTTTTAAGCAAGTTACCATAAACCTTCCTTTATTAGATGCAATTAGGCAAATTCCTGCTTATGCCAAGTTCCTTAAGGATATGTGTACGCGAAAGCGAAAACTTAGCGTCCATAAGAAAGCCTTTTTAGCTAGTCACGTAAGTTCAATCATCCAGAGCACCACAACTCCAAAGTATAAAGACCCAGGTTCCCCTACCATTGCTTGTACAATAGGTAAACATCGGGTAGAAAAAGCTTTACTTGACTTAGGGGCCGGTGTGAACTTCTTTGCCGTACCATGTGTACTTACGACTAGGACTTGGTGAAATGAAACCTACTCGAGATGACATTGCGGTTAGGCGATGGAGTGCATTAAAATTCCTCGAGGGGTTATTGAGGATGTTCTTATTGAGGTCGACAAGTTTATTTATCCGGTGGATTTCGTGGTCCTAGATACCCAACTTTGTCCCCGACCAGAGAACCCCGGATACACGTGATTTTAGGTCGCCCATTTTTAGCTACGTCTAATGCGATCATTAAGCCCATCGAAATGGTGTGATGAATTTATCTTTTGGTAATATGACTATGGAGATGAACATTTTTAATGTCGATAAGCTACCTTATGAGCTAGATGACACATGTGTTGAAGAGGTGAACATGATAGAAGCCTTAGTTCAGGAGTCATTACCAAACATTTTGTCTGAGGACCCATTAGAAAGTTGTCTATCCCATTTTGGTTTAGATTTTGATGACGATAGCACTATTGAACAAGTGAATGCTCTATTAGATTCTACCCCTGTGTTAGACATTGATAGATGGAAAGCTAGGTTCGAACCATTACCAGTTTCTGAGAATACCCTAATTCCTTCCTTAGAAGAGCCTCCTAAGTTAGACCTAAAACCACTACCCGACACTCTAAAGTATGTGTTTTTAGGCCCATCTGAGACTTTACCTGTGATTGTAGCTTCCAATTTGGATAGTGATCAGGAAAGTAGGCTAGTAAAAGTACTTCAAGACAATAAGGAAGCTTTAGGGTGGACTATAGCAGACATTAAGGGTATAAGTCCTACTGTGTGTATGCATCGATTCATTTAGAAGAAGACTCCAAACCTTCTAGGGAGATGCAACATCGACCGAACCCTAACATGAAAGAGGTAGTTCGAAAAGAGGTGCTTAAGTTGTTAGATGCGGGTATTATCTACCCAATTTCAAACAATAAGTGGGTCAGCCCTGTTCGGAGTTGTCCCCAAGAAATCGGTATCACCGTAGTCCGAAATGATAATAATGAGTTAATCCCAACCCGAGTGACCACGGGATGGCGTGTCTGTATTGACTATAGGAAATTGAACAAGGTCACAAGGAAGGATCACTTTCCCCTTCCTTTTATCGACCAAATGCTAGAGAGATTAGCTGGACATAGTTATTATTGCTTCTTAGATGGCTACTCCGGTTATAATCAGATCGTTATTGCCCCAGAAGACCAAGAGAAAACTACTTTTACCTGTCCCTTTGGTACCTTTGCGTATAGACGCATGCCTTTCGGGCTATGTAATGCCCCTGCGACTTTTCAACGTTGTATGATGAGCATATTTTCCGATATGGTAGAACGGTTTCTAGAGGTCTTTATGGATGACTTTTCAGTGTTTGGTTCATCTTTTGATGAGTGCTTGCATCATTTGACATTAGTGTTGACTAGGTGTAAGGAAAAGAATTTAGTGCTTAATTGGGAAAAATGCCATTTTATGGTTAAATCAGGAATTGTGTTAGGGCATATTGTTTCTTCTAAGGGTATAGAGGTAGATAAAGCCAAAGTTGACCTTATTAAGACTTTTACAGTCCCAAAAACCGTAAAAAGATGTTAGGTCATTCCTAGGGCATCAAGCTTTTACCGTCGATTAATTCATTAAGGATTTTAGCTTGATTTCTAGACCTCTTTGCAATTTACTTGCAAAAGATGTTAAGTTTGTCTTTGATGATGCTTGTTTAGATGCTTTTGAGAAACTTAAGAATTTACTCACTACTGCCCCGATAGTCAGGGCACCTAATTGGAACCTACCCTTTGAAATTATGTGTGATGCTTGATTATGCTATAGGTGTTGTGCTAGGTCAACGAAAAACAAATTACTTCATGTGATTTACTATGCTAGCAAAACTACGAATGATGCCCAAATGAACTATACAACTACAGAAGGAACTATTAGCCATCGTGTTTGCCTTGGATAAGTTTAGATCCTACCTATTAGGTTCTAAGATCGTAATCTATCTTGATCATCTTTGCTTTGAAATACCTTTTGTCTAAGAAGGATACCAAACCTAGATTGATTAGGTGGATCCTTTTGTTATAAGAATTTTTTCCAGGACATTAGAGACAAAAAGGGTCATAGAAAATGTAGTAGCAGACCACTTGTCTAGGCTAGTTGTTAGTTTCCCTAATGATTCCCTTCCTATAAGGGATAGCTTTCTGATGAACAATTGTTCTCTGTTTTCCAATCACCTTGGTATGCGAATATAGTGAATTATCTTGTTCTTGGTCGAATGCCTCAACATTGGGGTAAGCAAGATCGTTCTAGGTTTTTAGCCGAGGTTAAGCATTTCTTTTGGGGCGATCCTTATCTGTTTAAGTATTGTCCGGACAGTTATTAGGAGATGTATACACGAGAGTGACCAGTCCGATATTATCTCCTTTTGTCATGAACATGCATGTGGGGGTCATTTTAGTGCTAAAAAGATGCTGCTAAGATATTGCGGTGTGGGTTTTCTTTGGCCTTCGTTGTTTAAAGACTCCCATAGTCATTGTGTTTCTTGTGAGCGTTGCCAGAAATTAGGAACCATTTCTCGTAGAAATATGATGCCTTTGAACCCTATTTTAGTAATTGAGGTCTTTGATGTGTGGGGCATTGATTTTATGGGTCCATTTCCTAATTCTTTTGGTTATCTTTACATACTTGTCGTTGTAGACTATGTGTCTAAGTGGGTTGAGGCGGTTCCGTGTAAAACAAAAGACCACGGGGGTCGTAGTCCGTTTTGAAAGAGAACATACTTACACGTTTTGGTACACCGCGAGCTATAATTAGTGATGGAGGTTCACACTTTTGTAATCGACCGTTTGCACTTTTAATGAAACAATATGGTATTACCCACAAAGTAGCAACCCCATATCATCCACAGACTAGTGGTCAGGTAGAGGTCTCCAATAGGGAAATTAAGCGTATTCTAGAGAAAACAGTTAATCCTAATAGGAAAGGCGGGTCGACGAGGCTTCACGATGCCTTATGGGCTTACCGTCCTGCGTTTAAGACACCCATTGGAATGTCACCTTATCGTTTAGTGTTTGGCAAGGCATGTCACCTTCTGTCGAGTTAGAGCATAGAGCCTATTGGGCTATTAAGAACTTAAACTTTTCACTTGACAAGGCGGGGGATCACGAAAGCTCCTGCTCAATGAGTTGGACGAGATTCGTAGAGATGCATACGATAGTGCTAAGGAGTATAAGAACAAAATGAAACTTGTGCATGATAAGAATATTTTACGAAAGTCATTTTCTCCAGGTCAAAAAGTTCTTCTGTATGACACTCGTTTGCATCTATTTCCCGGGAAGTTGCGCTCTCGGTGGACCGGTCCTTTTGTGGTCCGTACTGTTTTTCCTCATGGCGCTATTGAAATTGAGACACCAGATGGTAGTAGTTCTTCAAAGGTTAACGGTCAGCGATTGAAGCCCTTTTTAGAGCCTTTTCCTACAAGTGATGTTGAGGAGGTCCCTCTGGAGGACCCTGTTCACCTTGATTGACCATCGAGGCGATCTTGTATGTTGTATATTATTTTTGTAGGTTTTTGGTTATACTTCACCCAGGTACTATCTTTCCGACTTCTCTCTTTACTATTTCCTCATGTTACTTTTGTTTTGGTACTGTTCTTTAATTAGAAACATTGAGGACAATGTTAGGTTTAAGTTTGGGGGTGGGGTAGAAACTTTTGTTACCTTTTTGTTACAATAAATAAACTCCAGAGCTTAGAAATTTATGCTTATTAAGGATGGCACTAACCAATCTAAGTGGATGGAAGCATTTTGGTTGTAGGAGTTGAGGAACCAATCTGATTAGATGGCAACATCTAAAGAGTCTATTCATAAAAGCACAGAGCTCAGGTGATAGAAATAACATGATAGTTTCACCAATCTCGTTGAGTCCTTTTCACTTCTGTTTTTATTTTGTTTTTTGAACTATGTTTCTCTAAGTGATTAGGTGGGGCCAATGAATCAAGTTGTTACCAATGCTAGGGTGAATTAGAGAGATTGAGATACCAAAAAAAAAAAAAAAAAAAAAAAAAAAAGTGAAAAGTGAAAAGTGAAAAATAAAAAAAAAAGGTTGGAAAAAAAAAAGTTGAAAAAAAAAAAGAAAAAAAAGAAGAAAAGAAAGAAAGAAAGTGAGACCAGACCATTAGACCAACTGGAATAAATTCAATAAAGTCGACCACTGGAACCCTTGTATATGCCAGTTGTGTTGACCTAGAGTTAGGTTTATCGACCACTTTGGTTCCCTTGTATATGCCGGTGTGTTGATATTAGTCGGACTAGTATCTCGGTCCATTAGGATAGGTTCATTTTGGCGGAGGCCTTGGACAAGATATGGAAACATCGATCACTTAGTAAACATCAAAACCATCTATGTTTTTCTCTATATCCATCTTCTTGATCTATCCATGTGATTAGTTTTGACTCAGGGTATTGATGTCCATAGGTGCGACTATCTCGAGTAGAGCTCGTGACTTATATATGAATTTTAGTATGCTTGAGTGCAAACTCGTGTGCGAGAATTGGAATTTCGCATCGGGTACTTCCTCCTGTAGTCAATAAGTATGCCAACCAAGGAGACTTTTTAGTGCCTTCGAGGTTCTGCGTAGATAGCTAGGGTCCGGAGTATAAAGGTTTTGTGGGTACACCTCAGTAAACCCTCCGAGACTATAACTCGGCCACTAGGGCCACCTAGGGGTTTAAAGGCTTATTGCATACGCTAAATGCAATCGACGATGCCTGCGACAGTGAGTTAGGATTTTATTTTTATTTTTATTTTTATTTTTGCTCGAGGACTAGCAAATAATAGGTTTGGGGGTATTTGATAGACACATTTTTGTGTCTAATTTGTCTCGATTCTTTATATTGATAGTGCTCATTTTTGTACTTATTACGGTGTTTTATGCGTGTGTAGGTATTTTTGGCCAATAAACATTTTTGGAAAAATCGGCTCGAAAAGTTACGCCCGGAGGACACATGCTATTCGGACCCTCACTACGGATAAGGGGTACACAAATTACTAAGGGGCGACCTAAGGGGAACCCAAAGACACCTGCTATTCGCACCCCCAATCTAGATAGGGGGATACCCTTTTTTCTTCACGAATTTTGGCGGAAAAGCACACTTCATCTGCGAATATTTCTGATTTGATTTTTGGCCGAGTTTTTAGAGATTTCTTACGTGGGATTGGATTGATATTATCCTGTTAAGACCAAACGAGTTGGTAATCTCCCAGTTAAGCAAAACAAGGGATGTATCACGGGATTTCATCGAAACAGGGGAGGATAAAAACTCGGCATCCGTTGGAGATTTTGTAGAATGCAGCAGCATTGGATATCGATGTACTGGTCTTATTTGAGTCCTGAGAGGAGTTTGGAAAGTTTGGATAACTCAGGAGACGCGTGAGAAGCAAAACAGAGAGAATTATTCTCGGAACTTTCTACCGAAGAATAGAAGAGATTAACTCGGGTTTGTGAGGGGATGTTGGCTATAAAAAGGATTGCTGGGAGTCACAAAAGGGTTACGAACACTTTGGGGAGGTTTAGAACAACACGAGAGAACAAAATCAAAAGTCTCGAAAATTATTTCTGTGGTGTAGTGAAGAACACGAAGAACAAAGGGCTATCAAAAGGCCGTCGTTTTCGGTGTCTTAGATACAACGACAAATCAACGGTGCATAAGTCGGTCTGCAGCAACGGTCCATTTATAATGAGTTTCTTTGTAACGCCATTACAAATTGCAAGCGATCTGTTTATTAATTTTCATCCTTTTAATCATCTTTTGAGCCATAAACACATATTTTGAGATCATGATTAATATGAGGAGCTAAACCCCATTCTTTGAGGCGATAGAGGAAGCTATTTTTCCAACAAAAAGTGGTATATTTTATTTTATTTATTTATTTGCAATCATTATATGATTATTTGCCTCGATTGAAAATTGTTTGAATGATTCTTGTTAAGCAATTGTGATTTCTTTTGATAGAGCATGCTTGGACTTAGGTTTTTGATGTTCTATGCTTGGTTTACACTTGTTATTTTGAGAATCTACTTGTTGCAATAGTTTAAGAATCAACTTGAATGAGAAAATTGCATGAATATAAATATTGGATTAAATCACTTTGAACTTGGAAAATAGTGGAATCTTAGCCTCGGTGTCCTTTTAATATTGATATCAACTTTGTCAGTGTTTGCTATAATTTTTAGTGTGTTTTCTATTTTTGTTTTAATTTTAAAGTCTAAAAAATCCTTCACAAGTTCGAGAGAACGACATTTTTCTTACCACTTTTCTACAACAACATAAAAATCACATCACATGGCGCCAAGCCCTAACCTTGGCCATGCCGCCAAGCCTTAAATTTAGTCACGGAGCCAAATCTTAAACTTTGGTCATGCTACAACACCACGGCCACTGGCATGCCACTAGGCCACAGCCACTGGCATGCCACCATGCCACGTCTACTAGCATGTCGTTATACCAAGGTCACTGGCATGCCACCATGCCACAGCTACTGGCATGTCACCATGCCACGGCTACTAGCATGCCGCTATGCCACGGCTACTGGCATGCCGCCATGCCACGGCCACTGGCATGCCACCATGCCACAGCTATTAGCATGCCGTTATACCACGGCTACTATCATGTCGCTATGCCATGGCCACTGGCATGCCACCATGCCACAACTACTAGCATGCTTCTATGCCACGGCTACTAGCATGTCGATATGCCACGACCACTGGCATGCCACCATGCCACATCTACTAGCATGCCGCTGTAGGATCAGAATATCACAACATCAATATCCTTGCGAAATCCTTGAACGACACACTTGAAGATATCGCAGTTTGGTAATAAAAATGACGCAACAGATGACGACAGCCTGAACACGAGAAAGATGTGAATACCTAGCGAGATTTAGGAGTGTTGCGAGATTTAACATTTGAATACTTGCGAGAGTGTCGCAAGTCAGATCCGAAAATAAAGGACAGCTTAGCTATCATCCACTATGTAATGTCCTATATAAAGAGCTGAACAGGCTTAAGAAAGACAGAGATCTTTTTCGAGTGTTGAGTAAGTCATTAGGAGAGAGAAAGTCCAGAGCGGTGGTTAATTCTTTAGTTTATTTCCTTTTAATCTTGTAACATTTGTGAGATTAATCAATAAAGATTATGATTGTTCATCTTAAAATGACTTGATTGTGTGAATTTTTGTGAGGGGTGTAGTGTGGGATTTCTGCAACTACATAATGGCGCTAGAAACAGGGATTGAAGATTAAAGATTAGAGATTGTTATTAAGATTGTTCAAATCAAGAAGACGATGAAACAAATTGATAAATCAGTTAAAGTAGAAAAATTAAAATCAAGGAATGTAATAGAAAGTTGGAGTGTAGCTTGATTACAAAAACAATGATTAATGAATTCCATGAAAATATCGTGAGGAGAATACATAAACGATATTTTGAAGGAAAGAAAATCATGACAATGGAGAAGGCATCACCCTTGAAAGATTGGGAAAAAGCAGAAGATTACATTCACAAGAAGAGAGACACCAAGAGAAAATTTAAACCACACATCTCCTTTGGTAATCACGGTAACCACACGGAAAGAAAAGGAAAAATCGGAAAAACTATAGAAGAATGGGAGGTAAACAGAACTCCTAGTTGATACGGGAGTTCGGCGAATATAATATTTTACCATGCATACAAAGGAATGGGATACAAAGATGAAGAGATGTCTCCTTCAACTTATCATATTCATGGCTTTGGTAAATCTACAACAAAATCAAAAGGAGAAATAGAGGTACGAATTTCGCTGGGAGAAATTGAAACACAAGTGGCACTATGCGTAGTGGATATGGAATCACCTTATAACATGTTGGGAATGCATCAAATTTCCTATGCCAAGTGGGATTGGTGAAATTAAAGGGGAAGCTGATAAAGCGAGATTATGTTATTAAATTGAAGTGAAACAGTATGATGGACATGAAAAGAAGCGAAAAAATCGCAGGAAAATGGCGAAGGAGGCAAAGAAAGAAGAAGAATTTAGAGCTTATATGATAAGAGCAGAGGAAGGAAAAGGAATACCCAGCGAAATTTCGGGAGAAGAAACTGAGCCTGCGAAGGAGCTAAAAGAACCTACACCTATGGGATAACCAAAGACCAGTTACACTGCGGCGGAACCAACAAAGAAAGTGAATGTTGGAACCGAAGAAGAACCCAAAATACTAAAAATTGGGACTAAGATGGAGGCAGATGAAGAAGAAAGAACTATTGGTCACATTTGCGAGAATTTAAAGATATTTTCGCGTGGAACATGGACGAGATGCACAGAATAGACCCGTACGTGGCGTGTCATAGGTTGGAGATTGACAAAAATGCGAGGCCATTCAAACAAAGAATCGAGAAAAATCGCAACAACATATCATCCTCAAAATAGAAGGAGAGTTGCGAGAAGATGCTTAATGCGAGAATCATAAGACAAGCAAAATATCCGGAGTGGATAGCAAACATGGTTGTGGTTCCAAAGAAGAAAAAGGATAAGAATTTGTATAGATTTTCTTGATCTAAATAAAGCTGTCCAGAAAGATAGTTTCCCGTTACGGATATTCCACAAGTGGTTGAATCAAAGATGAGGAAATGATAGAATATCTTCTCTAGACGGATATAAAGGCTACATCAAATCCCTCGTTGAAGAAGATCGGGAGCATCTTTTTTTTCGCTCCAAGAGGGTTATATTGTTATACAAAAATGCCATTTGGTTTGCGAAATCTTTGGAGCAACATACCAAAGGATGGTAGAAAAGGTGTTTGCGAAATGGATACACAAAACATTGGAAGTGTATGTGGATGATATGTTAATAAAAAGTAAAGAAGCAAAAAAATCATGTCCAAGATCTGAGGGAAATTTTTGAACAAATGAGACATTTTAAAATCAAAGTAAATCCAGAAAAGTGTATATTTGGGGTTGCATCGGGAAAAGTTTTAGGTTACATCGTATCAAAAGAAGGAATACAAGTTGATCCAGAGAAAGTTCAAGCATTTCGTGACATGCCAACACCAGCGACGGTAAAAGATGTACAGAAGTTAAATGGGCTCTTAGCTTCGCTGGGAAGGTTCATTTCGCGATCATCAGACAAATGTAAACATTTTTTTCAATATACTCAAAAAAGGGCGAAGTTTAGATGGAAAGATGAATGCGAAAGCTTTTCAAGGAATAAAAGAACATCTAACGAATATATCTATTTCACAAAAGCGTAACCGGGAGAAGAACTATTAATCTATCTTGCGACAACTTCGCATGCATTAAGTCTTTGTGTTATTACGAGTAGACGCGGGAGTTGAAAAACCAATTTATTACATCGACAAAACCTTCAATGCCGCAGAGAAGAATTATTCAAAAATGGAAAAGCTAATTTTGGCATTAGTTTATGCGAAGATTTAAACTTTCGCATATATTTTCGTGGCACATGAAATAAAGTGCGACAAAAACACCAATCGAGTCGGTAATGAAAAATTCAAAAAAGATCGAGTGAGTTGAGAGATGGAATGCACAAATAGGACATTTCAAAATCAAATATGAAATATTATCTTCACCCAAATCGCAAGTTGTTGCGGACTTCTTAGCAGAATTTCCTTTAGAAGATGATGAAGTTGTGGAAGAAATAATGGATGTAGAAGAAGAACATGGAAATCCAAGAGATCTATTAACAGAGCCAGATAGATGGGAAATATTAGTGGATGGATCATCAAATGGGGAAGGTAACGGAGTTGGAATTGTTTTGATTTCGCCGAGGGAAACAAAATGGCTTTTCATTGATTGGGTTTGCATCCACCAATAATGAGACGAGAATATGAGACCGTGATACATGCCCGAAGTTCGCAATAGAAATGAAGTTGGTGTGAGAATCACCGGTGATTCGCAATTGGTCATTCGTCAAATAAAAGGAGAATACACTACAAATGAATCATCCATGAAGAAATACAAAAAACTTGTTGAGGAATTGTCAGCGAGAATCCCAAAATTAAATGAAGATACATATCAAGAAAAGATAACATACTCGCAGATGCTTTTGCTTTTATCTCAAGTATGATGACAGATCCAACTGCGAGATGCATAAAGATACAGACACTTTTATCACCATCAATCAATAAAGAAGAAGAAGAAGAGGTAGATGTAATGATAATAGAAGGTGGAGAACAAACACCTAATATCGAAGATTGGAGAGCATAACTTCATGCATACCTGATGAGAGGAGAAACACCAAGGAATAGATTGGAGGCGCACAAATTAAAAAGCCGTGCGACAAATTATGAGCTAAGGGATGGGATACTGTACCGAAGATCCTTTAACGGACCTTCACTCAGATGCTTAACGCGAAAAGAAGGAGAAGAAGTGTTAAAGATGTTACATAGTGGGGATGTTGGAAATCACAGCAGCGGAAGATCTTTGGCATACAAAGCAAGGATGCAAGGTTATTATTGGCCATATATGCATGAAGATGCGAAACAAATATCAAGGCGTTGCGAAGATTGCCAAAGGCATGGAAAGAAAATACATGCACCTGGAGCACCATTAACGTCTTCAACAAGTGTATGGCCTTTTGGAAAATGGGGTTTAGATATTGTGGGACCATTTTTACCGAGTGCAGGCAAAGAAGATATCGATTGTTGCTCGGACCATTTCAAAAAATGGGCGAAGTAAAGGCAAGTACAACACATTCGCGACAAAGATATTTTTACATTCATATTTGAGAATATTATATGCGATTTGGAATCCCCGCACAATTGGTATCGATAATGGGAAACGGTTTGAGGGACATAATATAGTAGCTGTTACTTAATGCATTTAAGATAAAGTGTGGGAAGTCAACTCCTTTATACCCTCGGGCCAACGAACGGCGAAGAAGAAACAAATAAGACAATCGCGAGATATATTAAAGAAAAGAAATTAGAAGGGCATAATAGAGCATGGTGTGAACAATTTTTTTATAATGCGGTATGGGCTTACAACACAACCGGGCGACTACGAGAATGTCACCTTCTGCTTTAACATATGGAGTTGAGGCGTGCTACCAACAAAAGTTGTTATTCCAACAACAAGAGAAAGCTTGGGAGAAAAATCTTAGTGCGGGTATTATTTTAACCAAGCTAGATGAATTAGAAGAAAAAAGAGAAAGAGCTCTACAGCATATGGAAAATTACCAGCGAAGATTATCGCGAGAATATAATAAACGTGTTAAAATACGCGAATTTCAACCAGGTGACTTGGTGCTGCGAGAAACACCGATTTATCAACGAGAAAGTGGGGGAAAACTTGCGAAAAAATGGGATGGACCTTATATCATTAAGGATATAGTTGGAACAGGGGCATATAGATTGATGGACCCTGAGGGTACAAATGTGGGCCATAGACTCGATAGACCATGGAACAGGTTATACTTGAAGAGATATTACCCGTAAAAGATTGTGGAGAAAGATTAGACTGCGAAATGATGTATGATTGAAGCAAAATGAATTTATATGAAAATATTGTGAAAGAAATATTGCGAGATTATACACAACCAAGAAAGAACATGCGAAAATTTTGCACAGGTAACGACAAGAGATAATCAAAGATCAATGACATATCGGAAAGGGGCGGACACTGCTTATGGCGTACACCTAGTTCGCGAAATTAAAATTTCGCAAGAGGCAAATGTAAGACCTAAAGTGCGTCATAAAAGGGGTTACTGTTGACATGGCTCGGGGAAAAGTTACACCGCCCACGGAACCTGAGTCATGGAGAATTGGGGTCAATAAAGCCCATCCAGGAGAGGTACCTCGGATTTTCAACCTAATCTTATGACTTAGGTTGGACGACTGAGGGTCTCTTCTAAGGAGTCAGCATCTGATCAAGGCGCCGAGGTACACGGTTGAGCCAAGAGTGCCTGGGGCATTTGAAGTGTCTCGGCCATTCTTGGCAAGTCTTGACGTATGCTGCACTCGGCCTGAAGAAAACTCCACTTAGGGTGCAGTCTCGTAACCATAAGCCCTATAGGCAAAAAGGGATAAGAGGTCTGCGAAAACAACCTGTTGTTGTTAAGACCGGATGGGAGGATCCAACCTTTTATGGTAGAGGTACGCCTCCTTGAAGGGGCAACCAGGGGGAAGATAAGGGCGGCACCCTCCATTAGGGAGCTGATAAGTGTCTTAAGACGCAAATGTCATGAGGCTTTATTTTCGCAAAAAAATTTAGGCTTGTCATATTTGTGCGACAATCGCAAGAGGCAATAATACAAAAGACAAAGATAAGACGAGATCAATGGGTCAGTACATGAAAGTGTAAGGACGTCCTGCGATTTCGTCGCAAGACGGCAATGTCATGGGGCTTTATTTTCGCAAGAAAATTTAGGCCTGTCATATTGTCGCAACAAAAATACTAAAGAGAGAGTTAAGGCAAGATCAATGGGTTTTTGCATGCAAGTGCAAAGATGTCCTGCGATTTTGTCGCAATGACAAGAGGTGGCACAATAAGACCTTTAACTAGGAAGGCAAAATAAGACCACATGATGGAACAAAAGATTTATAAGAACTAACTATTACTTATGCAGGTCATCCATCGCAAGAAAGATAATGAGAGGCAGTATGGGAATTATTAAACAATGAACATTATCTTTCTCGCTAGTAAGCACAATAATAACAGAGTAAATGCATCTCAAAGATGAATAAAGTACACCATATGCAAGAAGTTATACAGATGAAGTAGTCCAAAGAAATAAAATTACAAAAGAAGTTCAAGCCTCAACATCGAATTTTTCGCCAGAAGGAGATAATGAACGTCCTTCACTAATTTTATCACTCTCACCAGCTTTCTCGTGTTCGCTGGCCTTTTCAGCTTCGCCAGTCTTTCCTTCATTCTGGTTTATTCTAACTTCTTCTTCATCTGGATTATTATCGACAATCTCATCATTAGGAGGAACCTCCTCTTCATTTGCGAAATCTTCGCCACTTTCATAATGATAATCGCTGTCGGGAGAACCGGGGAACTTCATCATCATCTACTTCTAAAGGTTCGACGGATACGGGGGAAGAGATTTGGACAATAAGATATCATTCACAAGAACTTCAGCCACGAAATGAACTTGGCGAAGAAGTGCCTTCGGTGATTCCTACTTTGGATATCTTTGGAGTAAGCGAGATAATCAAATCTTCTTTCGCCCGATCGCGAGAACGAGCAAGAGTAGAGACAAGTAATGCATTCTCTTTGCGAACCTTGGCATAGCTAGATTCCAAAGTAGAAAGGGAGGAGCGAAGATCTTTCTCGGATTCTCGCAAAAACAAAGAACAAAGAAAATCATTCGGGTGAAGGATTCGCAAGGAAGACATAATAAAAGACTTAACAAAGATAAAATGGTTGCGGCGGTCAAATTTTATGACTACCTTCCTTTTGCGAGATAAGATATTGAGTTAAAGCCAAGAAACTATTCTTCAAGTGGTCCATGGCATTGTCAAACTTATCTCCAACCAAACCTTTCAGTCGAGATCGCAAACTCTTTTCGTTAGAAATGAGTAAGGTGTTTTCCTTCGCAAGAGAAGTGTAGGATTCTTCTAGCTTGGAGTATTGATCTTTGAGTTGACTTGCCTTTATACTTAGAGTTATTCTACCTTGAATAAGTTTATCTCTCTCAACGAAGATGATTAAGTTACTTCTTTGAGTTTATTTCTCAATGAGCGGGGATCGTTCTTGATCATTACATACTTTTTGGCAAATGTTAAGTTCTTGCGAAGAGATCGCCACCTTATTTAAAAGGATTCGCTTCTCCTGAGATAGGGTTTCATTCTCATCTGGATAAAGTTTCCAACTCCGGTTAGCTTTAGTCAAAAAGTAAGAGAGCGAGATAATTCACTACTTAATAAGTTTTGCTTCCGGACTAATTGAGCATTCTCCTTGGTAAGATTATCTATTTGATCAACAGAGTACGTATGAAGATTATCTAATTGGTTATATTGATCCATCCAAGCATCTCTATCCATTCGGGCTTCTTCGACACGGTTCAAACCGATATATCTCCATTTTTCGTTTCGGTTTAGAGCTTAAAGGGCGAACAAGGGATTTAAAAAAAAAAAAGAATTATACCTTTTAGTTCCTCATTCTTCTTGCGAAGATTGTCACGATCCAATGAAACATTCTGAAGCTTTTGATTTTCAAAATGAAGAGTGTCACATTTCAAGGTTATGGCCTGGAGGTTATTCTTCAAAGTTTCAACTTCCTTTTCTAAGGACGTCTGCGAAGCCATTCTGTCAGAGCCAAAATATTTACTTAAAATTTCGCAGACACCAGATTTGATAGGATCAATAGAAACTTTCTTGACATCATCCGGAATATCTCATTAAACCTTAAAGCGATATCCACCCCTTCAGATTTTCTTTAGTAAAGGGAAGATTCGGATGAAGAAGTGATGATGGCGAGAAGGTGGGAGAATTGAATCATCTTTCGCCATAGATGTGTCGTCTGAAGATGAAATTTGATGAAGGTTAATGATTGGGGCTGAGGCAGTGTCCAGAAAAGAGGCATTGACAACAGAAGAAGAGAAGGGTTCATTCGCAATAGGATTATCACGAGGAATTTCATTAATAGAAAGGTCAATTACAGGGGAGAAGTCTGCAGCGATATTTTCGCAGATAAGAAGAGGGGATTCAGCTTGCGAAGATATCGCAGGAGGTGTTGAAAGCTTAAACAGAGGAAATGGAACATAAGTTTCAACATTTTTAGGGTGGCGAGATCTTTTGGGGGGCCTATCGACATTTCCATCACCCTGCGAATCACAAGTCAAATAAGAAACAGAGGCAACAATATTGTTATTAAAAGAATAAGTGTTTCTTAATACCTTGCTATTCGCAGGCTTTCTTTTGTTCACAACGATTTTTTGCTGCGAACTCTTGGGAACATTAGGGTTTTGGATTGTGAACTTGGTGCTAGAAGTGTTTTTGTTGAAACAGAAACAGTGTGGGAATTACTCAAAGATGAACAATATCAAATAAAACAATTTCATTAGAAGAGATCAATCCTAAGAAGATCAGTTTCAAGCAAAATCAACAAACCTTGATGGCTCCATAGGAGCAAAGAGCGAGAAAGATGGAGAAAATTTATGGAAAGATGAACAGTAGTAAAAAGTTGCAGACGACAAAAAGAAAATTCACAGAGAATGTAGAGATGAAGAAGACGAAGTAAAAGAAAGAAAATATTCTTATGATGGATCTATTCTTAAATAGACAAAAGATGAGGACCGGTTAGAATTTGATGTGCCGGTGAATAGGGGAATATTTAACACGTGTAAACGGTTATGCTTAATTCATGGAATTCTGTCGGCAGCAAATTTAGGGAAAGAAATGAACAACTGCGGCATTTTGAAAGTATTAGTTCTCATGACATTCTCTCCTTCGCAGAGAAGACATGAGAATAGGAAAGATGTAGGATCATAATATCGCAACATCTATATCCTTGCGAAATCCTTGAACGACACACTGCGAAGATATCGCAATTTGGTAATAAAAATGACGCAACGGATGACGACAGCCTGAACACGAGAAAGATGTGAAGACCTACCGAGATTTAGGAGTGTTGCGAGATTTAACATTTGAATACTTGCGAGAGTGTCGCAAGTCGGATCCGAAAATAAAGGACAGCTTAGCTGTCATCCACTATGTAATGTCCTATATAAAGAGCCGAACAGGCTTAAGGAAGACATAGATCTTTTTCGAGTGTTGAGTAAGTCATTAGGAGAGACAAAGTCCAGAGCGGTGGTTAATTCTTTAGTTTATTTCCTTTTCATCTTGTAACATTTGTGAGATTAATCAATAAAGATTATGATTGGTCATCTTAAAATGACTTGATTGTGTGAATTCTTGTGAGGGGTGTAGTGTGGGATTTCCTGCAACTACAGCCGCTATGCCGCTGCTACGCCGTTGGCATGCCACTACGCCACTGGCATGCCACTAGCATGCCACTACGCCAATGGCATGCCACTAGCATGCCGTTATGCCATGGCTCCACCAGGCGCTACTATGACAATGGCACCACTTCGCTATACAACAAGATGCGGTCATAATCAATGGCCACTCTTCCTCATGAGATGTAATCTCAGCCATCGAAATTCGCCACCGAGCCGTTCAGCTCGTGACAAGTTTTAGGCGACTAACCAAAACGAGCCTAGCAGTACATATGCTATTTACCTACGGCAAGCCTCTCAATTTTAAACTTGCCACACGTAGCAAAGTGCTACATGTTTTCCACGAAAACACTTGAGACATCAAAACATGTCACAAACTGGGGGATACTCATCAGGGTATTGGTCTGGCGGTTTACAGCGTGCGGCGTGCAATACGCCCATTACAGAAAGTGTCATAAAGCGGGGCGATTAGTAATGGCAAGAAGTAATGGTGAACGTATCCTTCATTATGGAAACATAAATTCCAGGCGTTACCCGTTAGTCCATTCTTCCACCACTCAATCGTTTCCACTTCCTACGAGACCGGGGTACGTTTTGTTGCGACTTGTATAAATAGGTCTCACCAATTTTCCACCAAACAACAAGTTTTGGTCAGGAAAACAATACAACATCCAGAAATCATCTGATAGCTTTCCATTCAGCTAGCCAGTTCAACTTTCTGATACAAGTCACGAAACACCCACACTTCCCGGAATCAACTATTCGGTCTCAACACTTTCTTCGCTTCCCTCCCTAAGACCAAACCTTTTCCTTCACTTTGTGACCGAAGCAAGCCAGGAACGGCCATTTCTTGGTTTAGGCCAGGATTGTACAGATTGATCTCTCGAATCAAAAGTAATCCCGTGCAGTACATTGTTTAGGGTTTAAATTTGTTTCTTACCCACACACCCAAAATTACCGAAATCGGCAGAAACATTTTTCACCCACAAACAAAATGCAAACTAAGTTTACCTGCAAATGCAGCTTTAAGCTTTTCACAGCAATCACTAACTATAATCCTACAACTATCATCTCAGTTACGCCTTCACTTCCTGTAACTCTCAAACACAAAAACAACACCACTAAGACTGCAGGTTTACTCCAACTACAAACCAACTTCTGACATTACATCAACTTGCAACTTCAGTTCTATTCTCTGTACAACACCATCACAAATATCTTTGTCTCAACAACCAATACCAGATTAATTCTTCAGCTGCCCTGTCAAACAAGTCCATAACCTCCATTGCAATTCAAACAACATAGACAACAACACCACCCTTAAATACCACTTCAACTCCAAACACACTCTTTTCTCAATCACCACCAGCAAATACAAATACACTGCATCTTTAACCAGTAATAAGATAACCACTACCACCAATCTACAGTTCCATAATTTCCCAGACCAACTTAACTACTTCTTGCTGCGCTAATTACTTCAACAGTGGCCCAAGCCTCACTGTAAACTTATCACAATTCAACTCATAACACCACAGACATAAAAGACCCATTTCACTTCATATTCACAAATAATACCACAACTCAACACAACTCCAGTTACAATAGTTTCAAAATAAAAATCTTCTCATCCAAAATCACAGTTCCATTTAATAATTATTTCAAACTCAGTTTTATTACATTTCCATCAACATCTACCTCCCAAATATATGTCATCCTCAATTACCATTCAACACACAAACCTAATCTACAACTGCAGATTCACATAACCATTTTAATCCCAGCTCATTGATAAATTCAACTTTATAAATTTCATAACTTTACTTAAATTACAGAGAACAACAATTATCTCAATTTAGAAATACTTAGGCAATCGAATTCAAGTTCTTCTTCACTGGATTCAATTCATCAACTCGTCCTCGGACTAACAACAACTTCCCAAACTTCATTATCATCCTTGATTCTCAGTAGATTTTAATTCGATTCCCAATTCGCAACACCGAAACCCTAATTCTCTGATTCATCTTCAGAATCCCTTACTCAAATCTCAATCATCAAATCAATCATAAACCCATCTCTAATCTGTCACTTAAATCCTCAATTTCATCTTCTAGTTCTTCATTTGAATTTCCAAATCAAACCTTAATTCACCGAGACATAACTCATCACTACGATTTGAGAGTCGAACTCTAATTTCTCTTTTTTGCTAACAACAGTGAAAACCCATCTCCAATCGATCGATTCCATACTCAATTCCACAAAATCCTTTAATCAACCTTCTCTTCCCGAAACCCTAACTTTTAATTCATTTCTCCTTCGAATTTGAATCAACAACACATAACATCATCACTATAAACCACTCCATGATATTCTCCGTGTAACGATCCTCAATCTTGTCAACACTATTAGACCGGTCAAGCGTCGAATTAGCCGACAATAACTCGATTAGTCTAGCACGAATGTTAATTAATATAAATTAATCTAACAACGATTTAGATGCGAAACTAGTATCACTAGATAGATCTCGAAAAGTTACGCGGAATGGACTACTCGAACGTGTCATTCGGATACCGGAGGCAGAAGAGATCATCAGATTAGTGTAAGGGGAAGGACCTGGTTGCCCTTATCCAAAGAGTGAATGCCTTAATAATTTTCGTTGGCCTTATCATCTCCAAACGTGTCGAAGAGATGTATTTCTCTCTTTTTCTTCTTCTCTCTTCTTTTCTCTTCTGTTCTTCATTTCTTCCTCTCTGTCGATCTCAGTGTTGAAGAACTGAGTTGTTTATGTGTGAGTTTTTCATAGAAAGTTAGGTAGTTTGATGAATCGAAGAAGATGAAGTTAGAACTGAGGTTGGCTGAGTTCCAGGAAAAGAAGAAGGTGATATTGATGCTGAATTGAAGCTATGGTTTCTAGTAGTTTTGATTCAAGTTGATTTCGTGATGTTTAGGAAGAATTGAGGATTGGGTTTAGTTAATCGAGGTTCAATTGAAGTTCTGAAGCTATCCTGGTGATGAATCGACATTAAAGAAGGTAATTTAGGGTTTCTCTGTTTAATGTTCAATTCGTGTGATTTTAATTAAAAACTGAGTAATTAGTTTTGGGTTTGTTTTCAATTGAAGAATAGTCAGATGTTTTGGGTTTAAGTTCAGTTTATGTAGGAAGTTGAATTGGAAATTAGGGTTCTTGGGTAAGAATTAAATGGATTGTAATAGATAAATATGAATTAGGGAACTAGGATTTTTGTTAGTGGTTTAGAATTAGATATTTGTGTCAAGAAGATGACGAAGATTGATTTATGGGATGTGAAGTTAAAAAGTTAAAGCTGTAATTTGAATTACAGGGGATGGAGAAGAATTATATAGTGGTCTTGTAAATAGTGTTGTTGAGACTCATGAAGCTTGCGATTAGTAGGTTGTTGTCTTGGCTTAAGACTGTGAAGAAGAAATGTTTTGTTTTAGCTGAACTAGTGGTGCTGGTTGGGTTGATCAGGAGGTGAAGTTGCTAGAGAAGGTATTGTTTGTGTGTTAGTGACTGCAATTGGGGGTAATGTTAGGAGTTGGATTTGTATCTTCAGTTAAGAGTAAAGACTTGATAGTTTTAATGCAGTTGGAACTGTAGTTGAAGTTTAGAGGAAATGTAAAAGAGATTAAGTCAGGGTGTTTTGTTGAGTTTTAGATGAATGCTAGGTTGATGGAAGGTGGTGGTTGGGAGCGAGTGTATTTGGGGTTGGAGGCGAGAAGAGATAATGATGTTCTTTGATGTTGCACTGGAGAAACTTGATGTGTGGTGTTGATTCTACAGATGAAGCAGGGTGTGATAAGTGTTTCCTGAGTAAGATGTTACTCAAGGAAGAAAATGTTGGGATTGGTTTTGGTGTGGATGTGAACAGATGGCACTGAAACTGAGATGCAGTTGAGTTTAACTTAATTGGTAGAGACTCAGTTTGATCATACATGGTTACTTGAGTTGAAGTGTTTTGGTTAATGCTCTGAGTTTACAGTTACAGATGAATTGGGGTTATAGATGTGGTTTATGGAATTGTTGCCAGTTAGTGGATGTTACAGCTAGAGTTAGCCAATGTTAATTGGTGTTGATGCCAGTGGTTTTGTGAGGATGAGAAAAACGAAAAGGCTAAACTACGAGTTTGGATGTGATGTTTTTGAAGTTAAGATGGCGGTGTTGATAGAGTTCAAGAGATTTGAATGAGTTGGAGTTGTTATGATTGATGTTCAAGTGCGGGTGGATATAAAGTGATAGAAGTCAGGGTTTGGTATGAATATTATGACTCAATGGAGGTTAGAATTGAATTACAATTGTATTTGGTTGAACTGTTGAAGAATAGGTTACGAGTACAAGGTTGTTGAGATGATGAAGAGATAGTTAGTTGAACTGAAACTACAGAATTGTATTGGTTTTTGTCTTTTTGAGTTACAAGATTATGTATTGGAGTTAGATTTGGAAATGGTGATTATAATGTTTGAACTGAATTAAGGAAGAGATGTAGGATTAGCTTGTGTTGTGTGTGTTGTAATGCATTAGTTTGTGGCATGAGCTAATGGCTCAGGTCTTGTGTTTTAGCTGGCTAGTTGATAGTTTAGTCGACTACTTTGAATCGGTTTTTTCTCGCGAGAATCGGTCCTCTGGCGAGTTGACCTTGTAACCAGACTTGACCTGATTTAACTCAGCGACTTAACTCGTTGACCAGTGACTTTACTTTTACTAGACGTTGACTGTTAGTTAACCCTTTAACTGTTAGAGACCGTTAGTTGACTTGAATGGACTGGACCTTAAGTTAATGGACATGTTAATGGACTTGGGCTTAGTGTCATGTTTACCTAGTTTGATACTTTGGACACTTTATGGTCCGAACTAGCTTTTGGTTCCTTCTACAAAGTTGTAGATAGTCATGAGACTTATCTAATGAACTATAGAACCAACTCAATTCTATAAGTAAACCTTAGTTGTGCTAAAGTTAGATACTTAAAAGATGCAGAAACATAAATGGGCTTAGAACCATTAGATAATTCACTTAGCCTATAACTAGAGAATTGTATGAGATAATTATGAGCCTTTTGGCTAATCTTTAGAGTGCTTGTGTGATTAACAATTAATCTTTATTAACAACGATCAATTCAAAGGATGTTACAGTGGATTGAACATCTCGAGGTAGGCGTGGCCTGTCATCAAAAGAGGTGGGAATCGATAATGAACTCTCTTGTATTCATTATTGTTTTACAAATCAATCTTGGTGTTGTGAAATTCATGCATATCTTTGTGTGCTCGTGTGGTATGAGATGTGTGCTTGACACAATATCAGTATTATATGGCTAGGGAGATACACCGCAATATTACACGGCTAGGGCGATACACCGCAATATTATTCTTCCTTTATATATATATCAGTATTCTATGGCTAGGACGATACACCGCAGTATTACCTATTCGGTGTGGAATTGGCATCAATATTACTCTTCCCTTATGTGCGGCAACACACATGTCATACATGGATGTTTACTGTTATTTATGAATGTCTGTGAAGAAGTTTCTACATTATGTTTTTTTTTCTTTCCTTGTATTACCGACTTTCGATAAAACCTGCATTGTCTTCGAATCATATTAATGATTACTTGAAAGCTAGTTGTTATTCCTAATGGGCACCCCTTTTAGGGATGATGTGCTCACCCTTTCCCACTTTCAGTTTCAGTGACAGATCAGGGTTGCGCTACGGAATCTTTGTGGCGTTGAGTCTTCTGTTATGTTTATTACGTTGTATATTGCATTCGCAAACCAAATGACTATTGTATATGTATCACTTGAGAGGAGTACTTATATATATATTTCTGAGCGGGGTAAGTTTGGGTTAAGTTTTTGTAGCAGATCTCTAAATTGAATGTTTAAGTAAAGGATTTAGATTGTTAGTGCCTCTTTATTTAGCTAATCTCCTGGATTAGTCAGCTGCTAGCTTAGGGGGCGCTACAATGTTGGTATCAGAGCTCACTATTAGATCTTAAATGGGAAAAGATAGGAATAGCCAGTGCCAGTTAGTGAACTAGATTAGCTTAGAACTGGGTTGGGTTGTGAGATAAATCTTAATCACAAAAAGTTATTAATAATTAAAATATTTATTTGATTAATTGATTGTTTGTTTGGTTGTGTTCATATGTAATGAAGTAAAAATTGTAAGATACACCAATAACTTCAGCTAATAAAGGTTAGAGAGTAATTAGTCTAAAAAGTATGAACATGTACACAATCCAATACAAGAAAAATAGTGAGATAATTATTATTAATAAATTTTGAAAATCACATAGAAACTTACTGAGTACCTTGACTTATATGTAGAATCAACAATTTATAATTACGTAAATGTTAATCATATTTTTGGGACTCAATAATATTTGTAAGAGTAGTTAGAATCATAGTTTGATCATCAATGTTAATAATAAAAAATATTATAAAATGATAGTAATAATAATTTTAATAAAGTAATGTTAGCATTTATCAATTAGTATCATATCAAACTTAACTTAACTAAAATCTCATTAAAGATATATAATGATAGAAATAATAATTATGATTAAATAACTATGGAAAATTATTTACGCTTATCTACGATTAAGTTTTGTAAATTAAACTAATTACAAATTATCTTTAGTCTAACAAATGATTCAGTAAATCTCTAAAATGAAACAAATATACATGAAGTAGTGATAATAGTATTCAAATGTTTAGTGTAATATTAGAATTAAAAGAAAATAAATTTATATTTTAATAAGACACTTTTCATTAATAGCAAAACCTAAAGACTATTAGAATATATTATAATTTTGTGCAGACTCAAATCTAAATCATATTAAATTATGAACGCCAAGGTTTGACAAGATATAGAGTACGGATTCAATATGAATAAATAAAATCTATTATATCAACAATACGTTAGTGTAAAATTATATTTTCAAGATTAAGGCTTAGTGTACCAACCAGACTATCAACTTAAGAATAATGAGGATAATAACACAGTTGATACTAATATTTGAGTAATTAAACTGGTAGTAAATTTATAATAGATGATGTTTGGAAATTTATATATGGTATCACTAAAGTTAAAAATATTAGATATTATAATTTGACGTGAAATATTTCTATAGAAAAAATAAATAAATAAAATAATAAAATAACTCTGTGTAATTTTTATCGAATATTATTAATATCACCAAAATAAATAAATAAAATAAATAAAATAAATTTTGATGACTAATTGTTTAAAAGGATGTGAACTATTTATATATTTTACGAATTAAATTTATTAGACTTACACCAGTTACGATAAAAGTTTAGAAACTATTTAATATTAATAAATTAATACTTAATTAATCTAGCACTGGTAAATGGTGAAGGTTGTGTTTTTCTCTGTTCGTAGGAAGGCACTGTTGGGACTGGCCAACCTTGGACCAGCAAATTGCATTCGAGATGACCGATCATAGAAATGTACTGTAAATTAATTTAGAAATCTAATAGATGTAAGTTCACTTAGAAAGACTTTTAGGATTCTTCCTTGAAGTTAGAGACAGATATATTATGAAGTAGAACTTAGTTTAAGAAAAATAAACTTCCTTATTTGATAGAATTTAAATCAGTGTAGTTGAACCTAAAGCTACGAATTTTAAATTTTAGTTATAGAAAGCCATATAGGTTTGTGCTTTGTTTCTTGTTGTTTGCGCTTAGAGTTTTTGAAGACCAGAAGGATGGTTTGATTTTCGAGGACGAAAATATATAAGGTGGGGAGAATGTAACGATACTCAATCGTGTCAACGCTATTAGACCGGTAAAGCGTCGAATTAGCCGACAATAACTCGATTAGTCTAGCACGAATGTTAATTAATAGAAATTAATCTAACAACGATTTAGATGCGAAACTAGTATCACTAGATAGATCTCGAAAAGTTACACGGAATGGACTACTCGAACGTGTCATTCGGATACCGGACACAGAAGAAATCATCAGATTGGTGTAAGGGAAGGACCTGGTTGCCCTTATCCAAAGAGTGAGTGCCTTAATAATTTTCATTGGCCTTATCATCTCCAAACGTGTCGAAGAGATGTATTTCTCTGTTTTTCTTCTTCTCTCTTCTTTTCTCTTCTTTTCTTCTGTTCTTCATTTCTTCATCTCTGTCGATCTCAGTTCAGAAGAATTGAGTTGTTTATGTGTGAGTTTTTCATAGAAAGTTAGGTAGTTTGATGAATCGAAGAAGATGAAGTTAGAATTGAGGTTGGCTGAGTTCCAGGAAAAGAAGAAGGTGATGTTGATGCTGAATTGAAGCTAGGGTTTCTAGTAGTTTTGATTCAAGTTGATTTCGTGATGTTTAGGAAGAATTGGGGATTGGGTTTAGTTAATCGAGGTTCAATTGAAGTTATGAAGCTGTCCTGGTGATGAATCGACATTAAAGAAGGTAATTTAGGGTTTCTCTGTTTAATGTTCAATTCATGTGATTTTAATTGATAACTGAGTAATTAGTTTTGGGTTTGTTTTCAATTGAAGAATAGTCAGATGTTTTGGGTTTAATTTCAGTTTATGTAGGAAATTGAATTGGAAATTAGGGTTCTTGGGTAAGAATTAAATGGATTGTAATAGATAAATATGAATTAGGGAACTAGGATTTCTGTTAGTGGTTTAGAATTAGATATTTGTGTCAAGAAAATGACGAAGATTGATTTATGGGATATGAAGTTAAGAAGTTAAAGTTGTAATTTGAATTACAGGGGATGGAGAAGAATTATATAGTGGGCTTGTAAATAGTGTTGTTGAGACTCATGAAGCTTGCAGTTCCGTAGGTTGTTGTCTTGGCTTAAGACTGTGAAGAAGAAATGTTTTGTTTTAGCTGAACTAGTGGTGTTGGATGGGTTGATCAGGAGGTGATGTTGCTAGAGATGGTATTGTTTGTGTGTTAGTGACTGCAATTGGGGGTAATGTTAGGAGTTGGATTTGTATCTTCAGTTAAGAGTAAAGACTTGATAGTTTTAATGCAGTTGGAACTGTAGTTGAAGTTTAGAGGAAATGTAAAAGAGATTAAGTCAGGGTGTTTTGTTGAGTTTTAGATGAATGCTAGGTTGATGGCAGGTGGTGGTTGGGAGCATAGTGTATTTGGGGTTGGAGCTGAGAAGAGATAATGATGCTGGTGCTGTTGCACCTGGAGAAACAGTGTGTGGTGTTAATTTTACAGATGAAGCAGGGTTGTGATAAGTGTTTCCTGAGTAAGATGTTACTCAAGGAAGAAAATGTTGGGATTGGTTTTGGTGTGGATGTGAACGGATGCACTGAAACTGAGATGCAGTTGAGTTTAACTTAATTGGTAGAGACTCAGTTTGATCATACATGGTTACTTGAGTTGAAGTGTTTTGGTTTATGCTCTGAGTTTATAGTTACAGATGAATTGGGATTATAGATGTGGTTTATGGAATTGTTGCCAGTTAGTGGATGTTACAGCTAGAGTTAGCCAATGTTAATTGGTGTTGATGCCAGTGGTTTTTTGAGGATGAGAAGAAACAGAAAGGCTAAACTACAGTTTGGATGTGATGTTTTTGAAGTTAAGATGGCAGTGTTGATAGAGTTCAAGAGATTTGAATGAGTTGGAGTTGTTATGATTGATGTTCAAGTGCGGGTGGATATAAAGTGATAGAAGTCAGGGTTTGGTATGAAGATTATGACTAAATGGAGGTTAGAATTGAATTACAATTGTATTTGGTTGAACTGTTGGAGAATAGGTTACGAGTACTAGGTTGTTGAGATGATGAAGAGATCGTTAGTTGAACTGAAACGACAGAATTGTATTGGTTTTTGTCTTTTTGAGTTACAAGATTATGTATTGGAGTTAGATTTGGAAATGGTGATTATAATGTTTGAACTGAATTAAGGAAGAGATGTAGGATTAGCCTGTGTTGTGTACGTTGTAATGCATTAGTTTGTGGCATGATCTAATGGCTCAGGCCTTGTGTTTTAGCTGTCTAGTTGATAGTCTAGTATGACTCGCCTGAGTCAGTTTTTCTGCCTGAATCAGTCCTCTGACTGAGTTGACCTTGTAACCAGACTTGACCTGATTTAACTCAGCGACTTAACTCGTTGACCAATGACTTTACTTTGACTAGACGTTGACTGTTAGTTAACCCTTTAACTGTTAGAGACCGTTAGTTGACTTGAATGGACTGGACCTTAAGTTAATGGACATGTTAATGGACTTGGGCTTAGTGTCATGTTTACCTAGTTTGATACTTTGGACCCTTTATGGTCCGAACTAGCTTTAGGTTCCTTCTACAAAGTTGTAGATAGTCATGAGACTTATCTAATGGACTATAGAACCAACCCAATTCTGTAAGTAAACCTTAGTTGTGCTAAAGTTAGATACTTAAAAGATGCAGAAACATAAATGGGCTTAGAACCATTAGATAATTCACTTAGCCTATAACTAGAGAATTGTATGAGATAATTATGAGCGTTGTATGAGCCTTTTGGCTAATCTTTAGAGTTCTCGTGTGATTAACAGTTAATCTTTATTAACAACGATCGATTCAAAGGATGATCTAGTGGATTTAACATCTCGAGGTAGGCGTGGCCTGTCATCAAAAGAGGTGGGAATCGATAACGAACTCTCTTGTATTCATTATTGTTTTACAAATCAATCTTGGTGTTGTGAAATTCATGCATATCTTTGTGTGCTCTGTGTGGTATGAGATGTGTGCCGACACAATATCAGTATTTTATGGCTAGGGCGATACACCGCAATATTATTCTTCCTTTATATATATATATGAGTATTCTATGGCTAGGGCGATACACCGCAGTATTACCTATTCGGTGTGGAATTGGCATCTATATTACTCTTCCCTTATGTGCGGCAACACACATCTCATACATGGATGTTTACTGTTATTTATGAATGTCTGTGAAGAAGTTTTTACATTATGTTTTATTTTCTTTCATTGTATTACCGACTTTCGATAAAACCTGCATTATCTTCGAATCATATTAATGATTACTTGAAAGCTAGTTGTTATTCCTACTGGGCACCCCTTTTAGGGATGATGTGCTCACCCGTTCCCACTTTCAGTTTCAGTGACAGATCAGGGTTGCGCAACGGAAGCTTTGTGGCGTTAAGTCTTCTGTTATGTTTATTACGTTGTATATTGTATTCGCAAACCAAATGACTATTGTATATGTATCACTTGAGAGGAGTACTTGTATATATATTTCTGAGCGGTGTGAGTTTGGGTTAAGTTTTTGTAGCAGATCTCTAAATTGAATGTTTAAGTAAAGGATTTAGATTCTTAGTGCCTCTTTATTTAGCTAATCTATTGGATTAGTTAGCTGCTAGCTTAGGGGGCGCTACACTCCACCTCCTGCCGATCATCAAACCTCCGTTAGATTTCTCACAAACTCGCAGAAGAAGAAGAACAGAGAAAGAAGGAAAGAGAAGAGAAGAAGTAGAAAGAAGAAGAATGAAGAATAAGAAAGAAGAAGGAAAAGAGAAAACGAGTTTATCTTCTCGATTCGGCTAGGAATAAGGCCGACCTAAAATACTGAGGCACCCATCAGATTGGATATGGGATGCAAAAAGTCCATCAATGAAATGATTATTTTACCCTTCATAAACAAATTAATAAATCTTCTTCGTCCGGTATCCGATTGACACGTTTGAGTAATCCATTCCGCTTAACTTTTCCATATCAATCCAGCAGTACTAGTTTCGTATCTAGATCGTTGTTAGATTAATTTCTATTAATTAATGTTCGTGTTAAACTAATCGAGTTATTATCGACTAAAATGTCTCTTGACTGGACTAATAGCGTTGACGAGCTTGAGGGTCTTTACAACTGCCCACCGGACTCACATACATGTAGCCTTGATCTCGGCCATCGTAACATACTGGAAACATCCAAGCACTCAACACATACCAAGAATGAATAAAACAAAGCGAAACAAGCAAAGCAACACAAGCAAAGCAAACTGTACTGTCTAACTGTCCCTAGCATCAACCGACATTCTGCTTACATGATCGTCACAATATTTTTAAAGGAACCTCACAAGGACCTAGAGTAAAACATATAAAACACTCAGGGAATTCTAACGGTCGAGTCCTGAGATACCAGGCCTTCTTTAAGTCAGTCTTAGGGTTAAAATCTGTAGAGGCAGTCAACATTTCGAGGGGCATTGGGGTACCTTCCCATGTCCGATCATTATGAAATTTCTACAGGGTATTTATAAAGTTATAAAAAACTGAATATCAAAAATTGAGCATAATCTAACGGTTGGATAATCCATACAAGAGATAAATCAGTACTACTCGATATCAGAATTCTGCAAAAACGCAGTTAATAGAATAATTTGATTCAAGGTCTTAACAATATCAGATCACCCTCAAAATTTAACCGAAGGTATAGGACATACTGGTGTACAACCTATCAAAACTTCAGAACAAACCAACGGTTGGAAATTAATTTACAAGCAAAACAACTTCTGCAATTCATATGCAATTTAGGGTTCCGAAAACGGGTTGATTTATTGTTTACCCTAAGAAAATTTTTGAACTACCAATAAAAATAGGAAGCTTAAATAAACACAATCAAACTGATAAAGCAAGAACAAACTTTCCTCTAAGTGGAGAGAAGAGACGAATCAAACCAACAAGAGAATGAAATCAGAAATCAATCCATCCCTAGCTCCTTCTTCTTTCGCACGACCGTTTTTCTTTTATTTTTTCTCAATTTTCTGTTCCCTAACGTCTTATGCAAAGCTAGGTTTATCTCTTTTTTAACACCCTAGTTTGACAACTTATAATAAAAACCCTTCCCAAATGATAAGGGGAAAACCCATCTATCAGAAAAAAAAGATGGACGTGAGTTATCATACACTTCCAATACACACTTACCAAGTAGGAAATTAACCTATAGTTCATAATTATTAACTAGAGGTATTTCATTCTTCCCTTCTTCCCCCCTAATAAAAAAAACGATTTCGTCCTCGAAATCACGAAATCAGCACACCTTGAAATAGAACAAGAATTGACACTGAAACCAACCATGTCAAGCACAAACTTATTAGTACGTAAGTATAAATCTCCTAACAACACAATACATCCTTTAAATATATGCATGAATCCCAAATGGAAAATCACAAAATCAAAACACTACTCTTTCAAACCAAAACAAAAGCGATAGTAAAATCCCGACGATCAAAACTCGTAACACACTAAATCAGTTACTCAAATATTCAAAGAAAAATCATCATATGAAGAAAAAAAAAACATAATTCTTTTAAACACAACTATCAAAAACAGGTAAGTCCATACGCACAAATCCCGAGTAAATCAATCAGAACCGTGCTCTGATACCAACTGTGACAACCCGAATCAATAACAATAGTCCGTCCGGCCCTATTATCGGTAATTCAAGCTTTTCACTACATGAACGTAGATTCACATAGCTCACACTAGCTCAGAAAAATATTTGTTTTAAATAAAATAGAAAAGAAAGAATTTTTGTCACATTAACAAGTTATGAAATAGACTAACACATTCCACTAATGAAAGAATTACGTATTAACAAAGTTTGGACAAGAAAACTTATTAAGAAATAATATTTAACAATGTGATAATCTTGTTGAAAATAAGGGAAAATAAATTTTAGAAGAAAACTTCATCAAGGAAGGGGTCCCACTTCTTCCCAGATACTGCAACGGAAACTCAAGAAAACTCCAAGATTAATCACTTACTTGCTCAGCTACCTGAAACTGAAAATCAACACAAGGTTCATTACCCTTTTAAATTGCAAGTTCATTCTTAGTCCATCAGCTCAACCGTTGAATATAAAAGCATCAAAGAATCATGTAAGAATAATTACACTAGCTATGAGACAACATCGTATATGCTAATAAATTTCACTAGTTTGTAACCTTCCACAAACATCAAGTTCAGTAGCTTGAAACATTTATTTACCATGTAACTCTTTAAAACCACATACACATAAAACAACAAAATACATAAGAACATCCCACGGAGACACACAAGCTATTTATTGAATAATTGTATCCCCGACAACGACGAATATCAAGCTAAACATACATACCACTGCCCACCGCGACACACAAGCTATCTGCAATACATAGTTGTGGCCTCTGATCTCGGAAAATAACAAAATCACACCACATCCCCACCGCGACGCACATTCTATTTTCAATATAGATGTGGCCATGATCTCGGCAACTAACAAACATACAAGTCACCACTGCCCACCGGACTCACATACATGTAGCCTTGATCTCGGCCATTGTAACATACTGGAAACATCCAAGCACTCAACACATACCAAGAATGAATATAGCAAAGCGAAACAAGCAAAGCAACACAAGCAAAGCAAATTGTATTGTCTAACTGTCCCTAGCATCAACCAACGTTCCGCTTACCTGATCGTCACAATATTTTTACAGGAAACTCACAAGGACCTAGAGTAAAACATATAAAAAAACTCAAGGAATTCTAACGGTCGAGTCCTGAGATACCAGGCCTTCTTAAGTCTGTCTTAGGGTGAAAATCTGTAGAGGCATTCAACATTTCGAGGAAAAATGGGGTACCTGCCCATGTCCGAACCTTATGAAATTTCTACAGGGTATTTATAAGGTTATAAATAACTGAATATCAAAAACTGAGCATAATCTAACTGTTGGATAATCCATACAAGAGATAAATCAGTACTACTCGACATCAGAATTCTGCAGAAACACAGTTAATAAAATCATTTGATTCAAGGTCTTAACACTATCCGATCACCCTCAAAATTTAACCGAAGGTATATGACACAATGAAGTTCAAAATATCAAAAATTCAGAGCAAACCAACGGTTGCAAATTAATTTACAGGCAAAACAACTTTTGCAATTCATATGCAATTTAGGGTTCCGAAAACGGGTTGATTTATTGTTTACCCTACGAAGAATTTTGAACTACCAATACAAATAGTAATATTAAATAAACACAATCAAACTGATAAAGCAAGAACAAACTTGCCTCTAAGTGGAGAGAAGAGACGAATCACACCAACAAGAGAACGAAAACAGAAATCAATCCATCCCTATCTCCTTCTTCTTTCGCACTACCGTTTTTCTTTTGTTTATTCTCAATTTTCTAATCCCTAACGTCTTATGCAAATCTGGGTTTATCTCTTTTGTTAACACCCTAATTTGACAACTTATAACATAACCATTCCCAAATGATAAGGGGAAAACCCATCTATCACAAAAAAAGATGGACGTGAGTTATCTTACACTTCCAATACACATTTACCAAGTAGGAAATTAACCCTTAGTTCATGATTATTAACTAGGGGTATTACACCGAAACACATATGTTATGCTAAACACAACTCATGTAAACACAAATTGATTCAACAAATTGTGACTTTTCACATATGAGTTTCAATCGGAACACCTTATGATCCTTTGATAAAGCCTACCAACATGGGCTGGAACTTAATACCGCTAAATTAAAAGGCCACACAAACCATAAACTGAAAACACATAGAAAAAATATAGACATTCAAGCACAGGTTATGTAATCGGAAACTATCATAAGAAAAATTAGAAAATAATAATTTTATTCATAAATAATTGATAGTTTTATTCAAAAATAGACCTTATACAATAATCGAAATAAATCAAAAACTGAAGTCTATTTAATTTGGATTAAGTATTACAACACATAACTTAATCCCTAGTGGTGCTCTTATTGTTCACTGAGGTTTCTTCAGTATTCAAAGTCTTGAAGCATGTCTCGAGAGACTTGTCTACAACCACTTCCTGTTTTTCAAGCTTTTCAACTTGAACCTTCATGCCTGCAAGATCAGCTTTTGTTACCTCAATCCTATCCTTGAGCCAATCTTGATTTCGAACCGTCATTATGAGATTGGTTCTTAGTTCTTCAAAACCATGGATATAGTCAATTATACTATCAGAGGGTATCCATTTGGTTTTGGTTGGATCTTGAAGGTTGTAGCCAACAGACATGACTCATCTTGAGATCCAGCAGAACTATCATAATCGTAATCAAACATGATTTTCGATATGATATTCTTTTTCCTTCTTGTATTTATTCCTTGACAATCCTTAACCTTTTGAGTTTCCTCCTTATTTGCCTTTGAAATATTGCGTGTTATTGGAGGCATGCTCAGGGATTTAAATAAGAATTAATCAGGGTTTCTCAATACAAACAAGAGAAAGTTTCTCTTAAAAATAGACAACTTTTCGGACCGAAAATACAAGGGAAATTCTGAAAATATATAAAGAATATATTTTGTTTCCTATGTCCGAACTACTCATGCAGGAAGGTTTAAGGGTGCACACGGTACGGTTCGGCTCGGTTCTTGCCGAGGCCGAGTACCTGTACCTCCCCCGCCTCGGTTCCCAAATTTTTGACCCAGACTGCATCCTTGTACCTCGGTTTCGGTACCATTCGGTTCAGTGTACGTATTGTGTACGGTCATGTACCAATCGGTACTTTTGGAAAGAGTTAACATTAATCGAGAACAAAAATTCTTCATCCCATAGCCATTTGCCCGATTAATCGAGAGAACAAAAATAATACAAAGCGTTTGTATTGCTTCCTAAAAGGGCAAGTACCCTATTTGATTCTTCCAAATTTTGATCAATCCTCAATCTAATCAAATTCGAATTCATAAATTAAAAAAAAAAAATTTAAAAAATTGTTTGCTTAAAGAATAACAACTTCACCATTCCATAACTTAACTTCAAAAGAAGGATTAGCCGATTCAATGACAATATATGCAAATAATAACTCAAATTAGTCCTCCTTCATATGAGTATGAATTAATCCTCCTTTTTACGTACGAAAAATGAAACGATAGAAAAATACAAAATGAAAGAGGAATCTCACATAAAAAATAAGAATTAAAAGCAAGAATTGTTGCATAAGATGGATTTGCTGCAGAAAGATCTCTCCACCGAACCATAAGAATCCGTTTCGTGGAGGTCTAGACTTTTTTTGTGTTCGTCGCCTAGTTTGGTTCTAGAAAGGGTGAAAGAGACATAGGTGGCGTAATAAAACTTTAATCTTGAAACCCTAGCCCTATCTTTCTATTATATACCACCCTTAATCTAATGGTTATTATTGATTTATTACCCCTAAATCTAACGGCTAATACTATTCGGTACATTCGGTTCGGGACGGCACGGGACTTGTATTGGACCGTGTACCTGTACCCCCAGAGCTCGGTTCCTATTTTTTGGACCGGTACCTGTACCCCCTTCCTCGGTTCGGTACAAAACCAGGTACGGTTCCATCGGTTCCGGGACGGTCCGTCGGTCCGACTCGGTTCCTGTGCACCCTTAGGAAGGTTTATTAAAATACGAAAATTTCAAATAAAACCTTTTTTTGGAAGATCATGATAAACATGAACAATTTTTAGACAAAAATCGATTCGCATCTATCCAGAAATTGTCACAGATTTTCTGATAAAAACACGAACGGAAAATTGTGCTCTCGTTTTATGTGCTTTCTCATCCCAAAAGTTATGAGCACGAACTAAGATGAGAGTGCACAATCTCCATACAACTAGGTTGTATCGAAGTAAGCCTTTTCTTGCTTACAACGAGTATCGAAACATAGTTCATGTTTCTCTTTGGAAATTTCTGCCAAAAGTATTTTCTCCCAAGAAGATGATCCTTCCTTGATCTAAAGGGTATGATCATGAGGAGAAACTGTACTGATGTGAGAATTTTCAGAGATTGATAGATCTCTCTTAATTCTGTCAATGGGATTTTCATAAGATTTTCTCATTCTAAGGATTTACTTATTATGCACATCAGTATGATTATCTGAAACAATTATCTGAAATTTTCCCTGATTGTTTCCTTTGGCAGAGAATTTTTCTTTCCCTTTCTTCTGGAATCGTTCTTCATGTAAACAGAGACTGTTTCGACATGAGTGAGGAGGAACCTTTTTCCAGAAGTGATTATCAACTCTTACTTCTAATTCTTTTGAGTTGATTTTATCTAGTTGGGGTATATTCTGTCTTTCTACTGAGGAATGATCTTTCAGTTTTTTAAGACAAGAAACGTCTTTCAATACATTTACCACAGTATTTTGAAGAAGTATAAGTTTCCTTTCAAGTGACAGAAAGTTGTATTCCTTAAGATCACTTTCACGGAATCGGTTCAAAGTTTCCTTTGGACAAGATTTCGTTTGATCAACAGTAGATGTAGAAGATGGTTTCTCATTCTCTTCTGACTTGATGTAGTTAGATAGACTACCATCATCATGATCTGTTTCAGATGTGACCAAACAAATTTTGTTCTCACAATCTGTAAAAGTCGAACAAGTACTTTTGGTTTCTTCATCAGAAGAAATTATAACAGAATCATTAGTCAGAGTCATAAGATAAGTCTCTTGATCTTGAGTAAGAGATTTACCAGGAGCTTTTACTTTGACAGTGAGATCCATATTCTTTTTGGCCAGAATACCTAGTTAAATATCCTTTTCTCTGATTTCTTGCTTAAGAAGATTAGATTTTGTCTTAAATATTAGCATCCTTGTAGACAAAGATCTTATAGGCTTTAGGAGTTTTACCAACTCTTTATTAGCATCTTCTTTTCCATCAGTGATAGACTCAGATGCTTTCGTAACTCCTGGATCATGAGTTAATGAAGTAGTAACATCTTCAACATTTGAGTATTCACACTCTTGCATAACGTTAACTGAATCAGCCATTAGATTCAATTCTTATAAGTTGGATCGCACCAAACACAGATTTTTAGATCTTTTTGTGTTTGCCTGCTCTGATACCAATTGAAAAGATGAGGGTACCCAAATACACCACAATTTTTTATTTATCCACCTATAAGTCCTCTTACCGAAAGTGATTGTCTATGGACAAGGTCGAGACAAGGCAACAAATCGGTTCACACTTCGTGTGATTGTCTATGGATACGAGATTGAGACAATACGACAAAAAGATAACTTGTGTGATTGACTATGGATACAAGATCGATACAATACAAAAACGAAACAGGATACTTGATAATAGGTTCGGACTTAACCAAACTCTATAGGATCACTATCAAGTATAACGGAGTTAATGTTTGTGTAATTTACTTCAAATTATATAAACAAATATAATTGCGGAAATAGAAAGTAAATCACACAGCAAGATTTTGTTAACGAGGAAAACTGCAAATGCAGAAAAAATCCGGGACCAAGTCCAGAATTGAATACTCTCAGAATTAAGCCGTTATACAAAATCTAAACCAACTTCGTATAGTTGAGACCAAGCAACTACCGCTAGTTCACTTAGTTTCCTCAGTATACATGCGCTTCCGACTTTGATGAGTGCACGCACTGGAATAATTCCTTTGGACCGTATTCCAAACAGTAAATGAACAACAAATTTGTTTGGTAACAACTCTATTGATTCTTTCCAGATAAATATATCTCAAGTCATATGCAAAGGCTCTTCCGTTTAATCTAATAAACTCCTTTGCCTGGTTAGATCAAACTATCCAACAGCTACCGAAGTAGCAAAGTTTATATTCGCACTCAATCAAAATAAATCTCAACGAGATATATTGAGAATGTAGATCTCACGCAACTAATCAATCGAATAAATCTGATTCTAGTTAGATCCAAACCGATCAAGATTTTTGCAACATAAAGATATGAGAAACCAATAAGAAATCTTCTTCGTCTTCAAATCTTATTTAATCTTCAATTAAAACCTACATAGCACCACTTGAATCTCTTGTGATCAATCACGCACAGAACGTAGTCTGTTAACAATGGATTATTACAAGATGTCTTTAGATCTAAAAACAGTTCAAAAGATCATGTCAACACTTCGATCTAGTTTGAGTGAATCTTATATCAGAAGAGAAGATTCTCAAGAATAAACAAACTAGGTGCAATCAAAGTTTCAACAATCGTTAGTCAATCAAATCAATCGAAAACTAATAACACTGCAATTATCTATTTTCCCACCAATGGTACTCGTAGAGCTTCTTGATCCCACAAAAGTCTTTAAACAAGCGGTCATAAGAGATTTCGCCTAATTATGGTACTTTCCTCTCCGGATAGACGACTCCACCAGAAACAACAAAAGGATGAAGTTTGCCTGGCTCTTAGGATAGTTTGCTAGAAATGCAAACTTAGGCATTTATAGACCAAGGATGTTTGGACACCAAGGAATTTCCAAAACCGAAAATATTTCCAAGATATGCAATGAATGGCAAGATTCGGTTTTCACAATTCCAAAAAAATGCTTGTCCAATATTTCTAAAATCTCTCAATAGAAAATCTCCAATTAGTAATTGCACATTACTAATTTTTATTCTCTAGAGATATGTATTTAATTGCTGGTCATTAAAAGCATATATAACCAAAAACCTTAATTAAAAGATTCTCAATTAATTTTGGTCCAAGATCTCCTTGAGTACTAAGAAATATCTTTGAACAATAAATGATAAGAGTTACTATTCGTGTTCAAAGTATGTTGACATCTTTTCTATGTAAATACTCTTTCATATATTTACATTCTTGGAATCGAATTTATCACATTTCCAAACAAGTATAGAATCGGTTCACGTGTATTCCAAGACTACTATGTGATTGATCAAATATCAAATCACATACATGGGTTCAATCGGTTCTACCAATCACTAGGATCGGTTATACCTTAATATGGAAACACTTGTGATCGGTCACACAAGTTACCATGACCGGTTACATCAGTTATCAGGATCGGTTATATCAATTACCAGGACCGGTTACCATATACTCATGGTATTGCTTGTGATCGGTCACACCAGTCACTAGGATCGGTTACACCAATTACTAGGACCGGTTACACCAATTACAAGGATCGATTACACAACACTCTGTGATCGGTCACACCAATTACTAGGATCAGTCACACCAATTACAAATATCGGTCATACCATCTCAGGTGATTACTTAGGATCGGTTAAACTAATTAATAAAAACCAGTCATACCAAATCATAAGTCAGGCATTGTGATTAGTTGTACCAAGATACATAACAGCGTTACGATCGGTTCTACTATCTCACACATATTGGTAATCCAAAGGTTTGCAATGAATAGCCGTACCAATAATCCTAGAGATTTCCCTTTCGATTCATAAAACAAGTTCATGAATGTACTTCCTTTAAATAAAACATTGTTTCCTAGGATGAAATCTTCACCGTTACCCATTCACATAATCATAACAGCATTCATAAGATTATGTCGATGTCATATCTACGAAGTTCAAAAGATAAGTGTTATACTTCGTAGTCTAATTCTCTAATACTATGATCATGTGATCATGTCTCACTACTAGAGTAATATATCCAATACACAGCTTCGCATTTATGTTTTTAATATAGCACGACTTCAAAGATACGTTAGGAATGAAACAGTTCAAGTCAATATTACTAACCTCAAGAGGAACGATGATGTCGTCGTTGTAGTTTGTTTCTTCTACACGTTCTTCAGGTCTTTGAGTAATACTTGTATGTCTCAACATTCCTAGACTTTCTAGTCTAACCTAAACGAAGTTGTCTCTAGTACATAATCAAGCGACTCTTAGATGAGTTTTGACACACTAAAATATGACAACCAAACTTGACATACCAACGCTTGGTGGGTTCAACCGAGCTATGCTCTAACACTTTCTTCAATCTTCATCTTTCTTTCTTCCATATCTGCATCAATGGCAAGAAATCAAGAAAACCAAATAAACTTAATCACATCAATTCCTCTTCATACATTGTCTAATATCATGCCTCTTGAACTTCAAGAAGATAATTTCTTATCATGGAAAACTCTAATCACTCATGTGTTAAAGAAACTTCACATTCTTGGCTATGTTACTGGTGAAATTTCGTGCCCATATGAATTTGTTTCCATGGCGACAAGAACCACTCAAACAATCAATCCTCTCTATACTTCTTGGAAAGATATTGATACTACAATTCTTTTACTTCTCAATAACTCAATTTCAAATAGCCGAGAGTAGAAAACAACTCAATCCATTTATCAACCACCATTAGCCCACTCAATGCTTGTGAGCGTCTCCTTATAAATCTGACCAAGGCTTCCATCTCGTATACACTGAGCTCGGTGTTCACCAAAATAACGAAATAAAACCAAAAGAAAATGGAATGGACTCAAGTCTTCTTTTCCGTTGACATATGCATGGGAATTGATACGTGGTGGAAATGACACCTTGTCATCCACTATCCTTGACCCAACAACACCACATTTTCTTTAGCTCCTTTGGTATGATACGACAGCTTGGTGGTGCTGACAGCAAAAGTGTTGGCTTGGTATCTCCACGAACTAATTTACTCGGCGTGCCTCTGGTGCCATGAGCAGCTTTGGCGATTTTTGTCGTAAACGCCATTTAGTTCTTCCATTTAGCCATTTATTCACCGACTGATCGGAATTGCTTGCATTTTCTACAAATAGCTCAAAACAGTGTTATTAGCCAAAATATCGAGTCCTAACTAATATAAATATGGGTATAAAATATAGCACTTTCTTGCTTATCAATATGATACTTCTCTATTTGTTCAAAAAAATGGGTTCAAGAATCACTATTGTATTGGTGTATGTTGATGACATACTTATTATAGGTAGTTCTTCTACTTATTGCGATGAAGTGATCTCTTGCTTCAACAAATTCTTCATTGTAAAGGATTTAGGATCTCTCAACTACTTCTTGGGCATGGAATTAAGGAGAAGCGATTCGGGTATTTTTCTACACCAAACTAGTATAGTCTTGAACTTCTTCAAAAATGCAATATGGTAGGTGCAAAACCTTGCAGTTCTCCTTGTCCACCAAAAGCTAAACTGAGTACCAAAGATGGTGAATTACTTCAAAATCCAACTGAGTACATATCAGTTTTTGGAGCTTTGCAATATCTTACTTGGTCCAGACCTGAAATTACCTACTATGCGAATCAGGTATATATGTCAATTTATGCACTCACCTACTATAACTCATCTATCAAAGCAGAAAGAGAATACTTAGATATATTAAAGGTACTTTAGGACATGGCATATTATTCACTAAGGTACTTACTGTTGTATCTGGTTACACTGATGCTGATTGGGGAGGAGATCTAGACACTAGAAGGTCCACAAGTGGTTTCTGTTTATTCTTTGGTAATAATCCAATCTCTTGGTCTGCTAAAAAGCAACCAACTATCTCTAGAAGATCTACAGAAGCTGAGTACAAATGTTTAGCCTCCACCACTGTAGAGATTTTGTGGGTTTGTTAACATCTCAAAGATATATACATTTTTCTACCTTCTTCACCACAGCTGCTTTGTGATAACATAAGCTTAGTATCTCTTGCTTCAAATCCAGTTCTACGCAGCAGAATGAAGCATCTAGCTATAGACACTACAGGAAAAATATACATCTACAACTAGAAAAGTACAACCTTTTGTTAAAGGTCGTAGTACGTCCCATGTTTTACAACCTTTTTCAAAGGAAGTGTTGTATAATGGCATCACTACCCACCCCTAGAACCAAAGGGTTGCGACAAGAAAACAAACGACAACTCTTTAAGAAAAAGAGTTGGCATCAACCATGCTTACACTTCACAAGTTTGGGGTTTTTGTGTTATTTTTGTGTGAAAATGTATAACAACCTTTATAAGAGTTGTTGAAGACAACCAAAATATGAAAATAAAAAATAGTATTGAGGGGATTCGAACATGAACCTACTATGCGTTAGTCTAACCTATCAACTATCCTTACACTTCACAAGTTTGGGTTTTTTGTGCCTTTTCTTTTTAATGAAAATGTATAACAACCTTTATAAGATTTGTTGAAGACAACCAAAATATGATAATAAAAAATAGTGTTGAGGGGATTCGAACATGAACCTACTATGCGTTAGTCTAACCCATCAACAATCCTTACACTTCACAAGTTTGGGTTTTTTGTGTTATTTTTTTATGTCAATGTATAACAACCTTTATAAGAGTTGTTAAGTAAAAATATAGGATGTTGGAAAATGAGGTTGCAGGGATTTGATCCTGAGCCTCCTGCGTGCAAGTCCACACCATCAACCATGCCCACCCTATCACAATTTTGTAAGGTTTGTGGTTCTTTTTTTATACTAACTTCATGTCAACCTTTGACGACCTTTATAAGAGTTGTAATAATAAAATATGATGTTCAAAAATAATGCTCAGTCACCTTAGCCACAAACAGCGCGAAGCCTTCTCTGTAAACAATCACAGAATTCTACAACGACAATGCACTTCCGTTAAATTTTTGTAACAGATGGTTAAATTTTTTCACTTCTGCAAAATTTTATGCACTTCTGCTAAATATTTTTCACTTATGCAAAACTTTACGACAAAATTTTCCGAGCCAGGTTCAGTATCGAAGTCTACTATATGTTAGTACATGTTATGCATATAATATGCCAAAATAGGGTTTGTTTAAAGTTTCGGGGAGTATTCCAAAGGAATCTTACCTGTAAATGGATGGATTCATCGTTCTTACTAAGTTTTCGGCTAATAGTGGTCCACTCTCGGCCAGGTTTCGACCTCGGATCCAGGGTATGCATACAATATGCCAGAATAAGGTTTGTTTAAATTTTTGGGGAATATTCCGAAGGAATCTTACCTGTAAATGGATGATTCATCGTTCTTACCAAGTTTCCGACTTATAGTAGTCCACTCCCGGCCAGGTTTCGACCTCGGAGCCAGGGTATGCATACAATATGCCAGAATAGGGTTTGTTTAAGGTTTCAGGGAATATTCCGAAGGAATCTTACTTGTAAATGGATGGATTCATCGTTCTTACGAAGTTTCCGACTTATAGTAGTCCACTCGCGGACAGGTTTCGAGCACGGAGCCAGGTTCAGTATCGAAATTGAAGAAAATGGGCGTGTATAAGGTTTCGAAAAATATTTCGATGGAATCTTACATGTAGATGGGAGGATTCATCGTTCTTACGAAGATTCCGACTTATAGTAGTCCACTCGCGGCCAGGTTTCGAGCACAGAGCCAGGTTCAGTATCGAAATTGAAGAAAAGGGGCATGTATAAGGTTTCGAGAAATATTCCGATGGAATCTTACCTGTAGAATGGAGGATTCGTCGTTCTTAGGAAGTTTTCGAGTTATATTAGTCCACTCAAGGTCAGGTTTCTCGAGCTCGGAGTCAGGTTCAGTGCCGATGTTGACGAAAATGGGTGTATTTAAGGTTTTGGGGAATAATCCGATGAAATATTACTTGTATATGGGTGGATTCATCGTTCTTACAAAGTTTCCGACTTATAGTAGTCCACTCGCGGCCAGATTTCGATCACGGAGCCAGGTTCAGTATCGAAATTAAAGAAAAGGGGCATGTATAAGGTTTTGAGAAATATTCCGATGGAATCTTACCTGTAGATGGGTGGATTCATCGTTCTTACGAAGTTTCCGACTTAGAGTAGTCCACTCGCGGCCGTTTCGAGATCCGAGCCTGGTTCAATATCGTAGTTGATAAAAAGGGGTGTGTTTAAGGTTTCGCGGAATATTACGACGGAATCTTACCTGTAGATGGGTGGATTCATCGTTCTTACAAAGTTTTCGACTAAGTTTGAAGTCAGAACCCACCCGGAGCTTCTTGGTTGATAGTTTGTATGTCGTTATACCACATTTGAAGTTCGAACCGACACTGAGCTTCATATTTATCGATTTCGACGATGTATCTTGCTATTTCTGAAGTCAAAACCCATCCAGAGCTTCATGGTTCATAGTTTGTATGTCATTATACCACATTTGAAGTTCGAATCAAAACATGAGTTTCATATTTATCGATTTCGATGATGTATCTTGCTAAGTTTCAAGTCAAAACCCACCCGTAGCTTCATGGTTCATATTTTGTATGTCATTGTACCACATTTAAAGTTCGAATCGACACTGAGCTTCATATTTAACGATTCTGATGATGTATCATGCTAAATTTGGAGCCAAAACCCACCCAGAGCCTCATGGTTCATACTTCGTATGTCATTGTACCACATTTCAAGTTCGAATCAACACATGAGTTTCATATTTATCGGTTTCAATGATGTATCCTGCTAAATTTGAAGTCAAAATCCACTCGGAGCTTCATGGTTCATAGTTTGTATGTCATTGTACCACATTTGAAGTTCGAATCGACATTGAGCTTCATATTTATCGATTTTGATGATGTAGCATGCTAAATTTGGAGTTAAAACCCACCCAGAGCCTCATGGTTCATACTTCATGTGCCGTTATACCACATTTAAAGTTCGAAACAACACCTGAGTTTCATATTTATCGATTTCGATGATGTATCATGCTAAATTTGGAGTTAAAACCCACCCAGAGCCTCATGGTTCATACTTCGTGTGTCGTTGTGCCCATATTTGAAGTTCGAATCAACACCTGAGTTTCATATTTATCGATTTCGATGATGTATCCTGCTAAGTTTGAAGTCAGAACCCACCCGAAGCTTCTTGGTTCATAGTTTGTATATCGTTATACCACATTTGAAATTCCAACCGACACCGAGCTTCATATTTATCGATTCCGATGATGTATCATGTTATATTTGGAGTCAAAACCCACCCAGAGCCTCATGGTTCATACTTCGTATGCCATTGTACCATATTTGAAGTTCGAATCAACACCTGAGTTTCATATTTATCGATTTCAATGATGTATCCTGTTAAGTTTGAAGTTAGAACCCACCCGGAGCCTCATGGTTCATATTTCGTACGCCGTTGTACCACATTTAAAGTTTGAATCAACACATGAGTTTCATATTTATCGATTTCGATGATGTATCATGCTAAATTTGGAGTCAAAACCCACCCATAGCCTCATGGTTCATACTTCGTACGTCGTTGTACCACATTTGAAGTTGGAACTGACACTGAGCTTCATATTTATCGATTTCAATGATATATCCTGCTAACTGAGTATACCAGTATGAACTAAAGTTACTTCATGACCTGTATGACTAGTCGAAATTACTTCATGACCTATGTGACTAGTTGAAATTCAAACTGGAAGCACAAAGAGAAAGCACAAAAACACAAAGAGAAAACACAAAGAGCTTCATATTTATTGATTTCAATGATGTATCCTGCTAACCCAATTCTACCAGTGTGAAGTAAAGTTACTTCATGACCTATATGACTAGTCGAAATTACTTCATGACCTATGTGACTAGTCGAAATTCAAACTGGAAGCACAAAGAGAAAGCACAAAAACACAAAGAGAAAACACAATGAGCTTCATATTTATCGATTTCAATGATGTATCCTGCTAACCCGAGTCTACCAATGCAAACTAAAGCTACTTCATGACCTGTATGACTAGTCTAAATTACTTCATGACCTATGTGACTAGTCGAAATTCAAACCGGAAACACAAAAAGAAAGCACAAAAGCACAAAGAGAAAGCACAAAGAAAACACACTTGCCTTGATCCGTTTGATAGTCTTTAATCAAATCTATACCGTTTATAAATTTCCTTAATTCGTATGACTATCTTTCTCCACCTTTCTCCACCGTCCAAAAAAAAAAATACAAAACCCTAAATATTTTTCACCCCTCATTTTCCTATCTCTTTCTCGGTGGGTTCTCATCTCAAACTCCACCTCCACCAAAACCCTAAGCTGCATCTTCTTTCTCTTTTCTTTTCTTTTACAATTTTCCGATCAAGAAGAAGAAAAGCTAATCAATGGGAGCCAGATCTATTCAATGGGGGTCTTATTTTTCTTACTTTTTACATTTCTCTATTTGCTTATGAAAAATTATTTCTCTGTATTCATTACTTAGCCGGTTAGATGCGATTTAGCTTATGTTTCACTGAAGCCTTCAACTGTGATAGTGAATCTTGAGTTGAAGGCTATGAACATCTTGTGTTGTTCTTGAAGATAATGTTTTATTTAATCTTTGGTTCTAAAACAATCTCTTTGGGTTTTAGTTCGTGTTTATTTTGGTATAATTTTTGATGATTTTGGGGCATTCTTCTGGTAACGAAAACGATTTGGGATGTACTCTTTTCTACTGGTGCTTTTGGTATCTGGTAACGAAAACGATTCAATTTTAATTTTTGATGTTATTTTTTAGGGAATTTTTTCTTTTCATTGATTGTTCAATTTCATCATATGATCAATCAGGGATTTGAAGCTGGTTGGTTTGTTCAAATGTTCGTGAATCTACCTCCGAATCTCTTACTTTCTGTAAGTTTTTGATTGATTTTTCTATTTGTTCTTTGTATGAGTGATTAGTGTTTGAGGAAAATTGATTTTGTGATTTCGTTTGTTTGAAATATGGTTATTTGGTTTTCATCTATGTTTGTGGGTTCTTATTTTGTTTTTGGAGCGGACATGTTCAAAGGGTTTTGTGTGTATTTAATCTTGAATATATTAAAGCTATTATTACTACACAAGAAATTCTTTTTTTGAATATGAAAGAGCCTGCTGTGATGCGGTTTCATCAAGCTACTAAAATCCAGGTATGTTGGAGATGATGCATTTTTTTGGGTTTAATTTTGATTTTTATGATGTGAAAGTGTGGAGTTATTGATTTTGTTGGATTTGGTTATTTGTGTAGGAAGGTAGGGCTAGTGGGGATGAAGAAGGATAGGCAGGTTTGTATGATTTGGAGTAGTCACGGTCTAGGTCAGGGAGATTTTGGCATGTTCATGATACTGAGGAAGGAGGCAAGATGGATGGTTATTTAGATGTTGGGCTTGATTATGATGTAGATGCAGTTGATGTAGATGTGCTTGATTATGATGTAGATGCAGGTGATGCAAGTTCATTGTGGGTTTAGTATGCTAAGAGGGGATGATGCTGAGTCTATATGGATGTTTGGATGTGAAATGGTATTGCTGGTGAGATGGAGGTTTGAATCTGAGTTTGAGTCACGCTTGGTGGAGTTTGGGCACTGCGAGTAGATGAACATTGCAGGGAATGATGGCAGCTTCATTTGGAGGTGGAACTGGTGCAAGAAAGGATGCAGGGCTGAGCTGCAATGAGTTGTAGAGAGTGGTCATTATACTAAAAGTAAGCTTAGGGGTGTTGGGCATGAAAGGAAAATCTTGGAAATGGATGTCTCCTTGGAACAGGGAGAGATTAGAGCCGGGGGTACGATTCTCGTGGAACCCGAAGAGGTAAATATGTGATATTCTATTTACCGGCATATTGGTTGCCATTTCGGGTCTTGTTATTTTAGTTGATTATGTGTATTAGTCCTGTATGAAATTGTTCTGATTACATTTTTGGGTCATTAGGATGGAGGATGTCAAGGTTTGTGAAGGAGGAGTCAGTCAAGAATTTCAAGGATGTACAACCGAGGGATGCGGCGGGATTGGCAAGTGATAATAATATTTGTGCCATATGCAAGCTTGGCGGAAGTACTGGAACGCTCTTGTGAGTGAATGTTGTTTTATTCATGTTTAGTTGATTTGTTTTTGTGGCATTGGATATTGAATTGTGAAGTCAGACACTTCTCATGAGCAAGTGAAGGTAAAACTTGCAAAAGCAAAGAAGGAAAACATGAAATTTTGTTTCATAGACGAAAAAAGCAAGGCTTAAGAGTACTAATCATTTTCCAGGTATAAGATATATAGTAGTTTCTATTTGTTGATTTTGAATTATTTGGCCCTCTCTTGTTTTCGTTAGTGCTTGTACTGAATTACTCTTGTATATTATATTATTGTGAGTGTTTGTACTGAATTTTTCTTGTTTCCGACATTTGTAGATGCGAAACGTTTGATTGGGAGAAGGGTTTCAGATCCATCATTTCAAAGCTGATATGAAGCTATGGGCTTTCAAGGTTGTAGCTGGACCAGGTGAAAAACCCATGATTATCATCACATACAAAGGGGAAGAGAAGCAATTTTCATCTGAAGAAATATCATATATGCGCGAGATTGTGGAAGCTTATCTTGGTTCTTCTATAAAGAATGTTGTTGTTATCGTCTTTGTATACTTCAATTGTTCGCAGCCACAAGGATGCTGGTGCGTTGCTGGTCTAAATGTGATTGATAGGGTGTAGAATACATCCTATTTACTATCTATTGTTTATGCTTTCTTTGCTATTTTTCTTGTAAATTATGTATTTTACGCTTGTTTTGAGTTTTATAGCTACTTTGGAGTCGCACGGAGGAAAGAAGAAGAAATCACCCAATTTGAGCCAAAAGGGTAAAAAGGCCATTTTACAGGCGATTGATATATGGAGCCCAGCTTGAGGTTAAGGGGCAACCCAATTTGGAGGAGTACTAAAGCCAGGCCCATCAAGGCTAAGGGGGTTGTCATCGTGGTACCCCTTATCATTTATCGAGGGTGTAATTATCCCCAGGGTGTCCCTAGCCTATGCGGAGGGTACCGTTATCCTATCCAACTCAACCCTAAATCGAGAAGAGGTTTTTCTTTCTCTTCTATCACTCATTTCTCACCGAACCGAGAGAGAAGAGCAAGTCATGGCTGCAGTTACTATTCGAGAGCCGAGAGAAATTGAGAGAGCGAGAATCGAGGGAGAATCACAGAGAGAACCGAGTTTACTGTTGCCATTAATGGTGTTCTTGAAGTTCGGTGAAAATGTGTGTCGCTGCTGATGAAATTAGGGTATTTTGATGTCTCATCTGTTGAATCGAGATCGATTGGGAATGATGGATGAAGCTGTGTCTGTGGTCATGAGATGAAAGAGAGAGAAGCAGATCGAAACCCAGTGAAGAAATCAGACCGAGAAGAGGAATGAGGGATTGAGACGTTGCTGCTCTCTGAGTTGATGAGAAGGAACCGATGGAGCTTCCATTAGATTCAAGCTGGGTTTGTGAGTGGACTCGAAGAACAGTTGATGTCGCTGTTGGTGGTTGTGGTTGGTGGTACTGTTGAAGATGGCAGTAAGGGTTTGGTTGTGTTCGACAGAGGCGAGAGAAGATTCTAAGATGGGTTTTTGATGGTGATTCGGTCTCTGCAATTGACAGTTTTTGTGTTAATCGGAGAAATCAAAGACGAATTTGTGGCTGAATGATTTGAGTTAATGGGTTTTGCCTGGAAATATTGTTGGTGGCCTCTGATAGAATGTTGAGCTGATGTCGTTGCCAGAACATGGAATGGAAGCAAAGATGAGAGTGATGTTGTTAATGAAATGGGTATGGTGGCGATTTGAAGGCAATAGAAAAGCTAGATGTATGCCTAGGAATTGTGCTGCTGTTGGAAATTGATGAAGCAGAGAAGAGATCGATGGTGCTGGTGGATCAATTAGAGTTCGAATGGAGAAGCGAGAGAAGGAGTGAATGAGTGATGAAACAAAGAGATGTATGTGTTAGGCTTCTTAGTAGGGAATGGAGCTAAAAATCGGCACAAATTGGCCTCGAGGAATGCCCGAAAACAGAGGAAACTCTGTCCGGGTTTTCCCTCGAGATGAGTCAACCCAGTGACTCGGTACACCGATTGATGAGTCCAATGAACGATCCAAACGAGTCGAGACCACGACTTAGACGAACCGACTCAAAATTGACTCTTTCTCCCTTTGACTCTTTGATTAACGGTTTGACTTGTTTGACCGTTAACTTGGACGGTGCCGTGACGGAATATTTTGTCAACGGAGAAGAATCTCAGGCGACCAGCGGCGACTATTCCGGCCGGATTCCGACCATAATACCAGTTTTCCGGCAAGCCAAAAATTCCAGAATTTTCTGTGGACTTCTCTCATGGGTGTGAAGACTTGGACTAGGAATTGGATGGATAATTGGGCTCAAATTTGGAAAGAGAAGATGGAAGATGAGAAAGACTTGAATTTGGAAATTGAATTGCTAAAGGAAAAGGATTCTATTCCTTGGAAGATTTGGAGAATATTGAAGCCTATAAATAGAGAAGTTCTCTATATCTTTTTACACACATCTCTACACACACAACACTTTTCTTTTCTTATTCTTTGTGTGAACTCCTTAACATGAGTAGCTAATTTTATTATTGATTGAGGATGAATTCCTAGTTCTTAATATATGTTTTGAGTTTTGTTTCAATTCTATCTTGAAGTTTTTCACATGATTATCGTTTATTTTTACTAATAGGAATGTTTATTCATTCATGATTGATTGATAGATTGTTTAGGTGGCCAACTAAATTGATTTGTTAATTTGATCTAAAGCTAGTGAAAGTTAGGGGATAAGTAATCGTTTCTTGACTCTTTACATAAGTAGCAAACACGAGACCTTGCGGAGGGATTCCGTGGAGCAATTGTGTGTGAAAACAACGTTAGCAAGTAGACCTTGATCTAAGAGTCTAACTACTAATATTAACCTAATAAGTTCATAAATCTTAATGCGTTTATTTAAATTACATCTAGAGTGATCTACTACTAGGTGGTTTGGTAAATAGAATCCGGTAGTCGAGAACTTCCGTATCCTGATACAAGGGATTTAGGGGTTTAGCACTGATCAAGCCGCTTTACCTACGGTTGGTGATAATCATGACTAATAACAAGTAGAAAAGAACATAACTTGAATCATTATTTTGCAACGAAGAATGATTCCTTGATCTTATCTCTCTCATTGCTTTCAACTTTATCTTTTAATTGCTTTGTTTATTTTCTTTTGCTTTTTACACCCCCCTTTCGTGACAATTTTTACAACTAGAATCTCTTGCTCCTCGTGGGAACGAACTTGACTTCCATTATATTGAGTGGAAATATTAATTAATTTGATTGCACCTACGACACGCATCAAATTTTGGCGCCATTGCAGGGGAGCAACGGATGATTTTAGTTGTTTCTATTTTTTCTTTTTGCTTTATTCTTGCTTTGTTAGATTCTATATCGTATCTAACTTAGTTTCGAGAATCTTATTTCAGTACCGGTTTTCCATGTATGGTAGACAAGAGCAAGCATATTACAACAATCAATACGGTTTTCAACCTCAACATTATGACAACTTCCAACCATCCTTAGGATACAATCAAAACCAATATTTTGGCTATGATCAATTTCCTACTGAACCTTATGGATATTCTCATACATATCAACAACCTTATGACGGGTATGTAAGTGGACAATCACAAGGATGGAAGGATAGTTATGCATCTAATAAATTGTTTTCTAGTAATGTGCAAACAGAATTTGGAATATACTCCTCTTCATCGTGTTTTTCCTTCACTTTTTCCAAAAGAGGAGATACAATCTAGAAACTCTATCAACGGTGGTAAGCGTGTGAACGTCAGGAAACTTGCACAGAAATTATACAAATTGGAAGATGATGGAGACTCGGAAGAGCTTTTCGCAGAAATTAGTAGGACTATTCATATGGAACTTAAACGACGTCGGGATAAAGGTTATGAAACCGATGAAGATTCTTATTATGGTGAGTCTGAAAATGAAGATGATTGTGTTGAAAATGATCAACCTTTGGATACTTTTGATGACGATAGTGTAGCTTACTCGAGCCTTGATCTTAGTAATGATCAAACACCTATTCAAAAGGTAGAGCTTGAGGAAGATGCAATTAGTGCTTGGAAAAAATTCCTTAGGGAAAGATATGAGTCCGCGGAAGTGACCGGTTGTCAGCCGACACAAATATAATTACACTTTCTTACTACTCAAAATATATAATGAAGCAAGGGCAAGAAAGGATCGATCCCACAAAGAGGTCTAGGTTGTCAAATTGTTTCGGTTCCCTATAAATAACACCGGGATTTTCTGATTTTTATATACTAAAGTAAAATAAAACAAATAAAGAAATAAGCAAACAAATCAAATCAAGGATGGGAAAGTATTGGTCATGGATTTCGTCTTCAATCACAAACATGGTTTCACCACAATAACTAGAATTGATATTTTAATCTCAACTTTTATCAAAGACCCTAGAATACCTTGATCGCAAGAATATCCCGCAAATCTCCTCATGTTATCAACAAACACATTAAAAGATACGAATATGAATTCTACCTAAAGGAACAACCTAACGTGTAAAAGCACTAATCAAGTTTAATTCCCTAGATGCGTTAAGTTCTATGAAATCAGGCCAATCAAAGCAATCGAACGTGGAAAGCGCACTAATCCGATTTAACAAAGGTTATGGTTCACATATGACTATTAAGATGTATCACTACAAGCAATAATCACAATTATGCTACTTGTAATCGAGAATCTATCACTTTTGCGTATAATAAATCCTAATCTAGCAAGAGAGATGAAAACAAACTCAATCGATTCGCGACTCGACTAAATAGCATTCAAATCATGTAACAATATTGATGGTGAATCATAAACGATAATATGGAGACAAAACTAATTTATTGAATTAAAACCCATATTTGGAAATCCAACTTATTCCATAACCAATAATAAAACTCTAGCTCATATTCATGGAGTTCATAACAAGAAGAAAGAGAAAAGACTTCATGGTTCTAAACCCTAGAAAACAAAGTAGAGGCAAAAAGATAATAGATAAAAGATATTAGATCCCAAAAGTTGTAGAAGTCTTTCCTTTAAATAGCTCTCTTGTTTCCAAAATTAGGTCTAATCTTCAAAGGTCCAAAAGATAGAAGTCCACCAAGCCCATGTGTGAGAAAAAACCATGTGAAAATTCTTCCCAAAATTCACCGCCGGAAAACTGGGATTATGGCCGGAACTTGGCCGGAAAAGTCGCCGGAAAGTAGCTCAGGTGACCGGCAAAGTCAAACCGGTCACCGGTCCACGGGTCAACTCGGTCGGGTCAACGGGTCGGCTCGGTCAGACCGAGTCAAACCGAGTCAGGTCTGAGTTAAGGTAAGTCAGTTAGCCAAACAGATGAGTCAGGTCTGACTCATTCTGACTCACTTGGGCTTAGGCTGTTTTGCAGTGGCCTGAGTTGTGTAGCACCATCATTGTGCTTCAGCCATGATGGCTGCCTTCCCTGCAACTTCAGTGCATAATGCAGCTCAACTTGCCAATCCTGCCAATCATCTTAACACCACCTACAGCTGCAATTGCAGCATTTCCTTGAGCCTCTCCCTGTAAATCTACGGCCAAGCAAAACCCTGCACAATCATTCAATAATCCTAGCATGCATCTACTTGCAATTCAGACCACCATCTGCTCTCATTTCGAACTGCAGTACTCGTTGTCAAGGCATACTCAAACCACTCTTCAATTGCAACCACACCATCGCATTACCAACTAAACCCATCCAACCATTGCTTCTGTGCTAGCTTCATTGCAATCCATTGCAAGATCAAGCTAATAACTCCAAAGAAGACCATCTCAAATAGCCAGACTCGGTGCAACTCATATCCAATCATGACTCCTTGCTGCTCATGCCAAGCCATTCATTCAATTTCCTTGTAGCTCCATTCTCTTGTTCACAGCTCAACATTGAAACACTGCTACACACCATTCAGTTGTAACTCCACCAACATCAGACTTGCCATCTCCTTGAATTCAACCACCCTGAATTAATGCAGCTTGAGTTACAACCAACACCAGTCTCATTCTCATCCATTTCTGGGTTCAATCGCAGTGATTGCAGCTCCATCGATACCAGCTCAGGCCACTTCACCTGCAACATCACCAGAATCAGCATCTCAATTGCAACTCACCCGCCATCTCGCACCAGGCTCGTAATCGCTAAGCATTCATCCCGCATCAATACATAACAACTCTCCTGAACTTCAAAACAATACCCAGTTTCCTCAACCTCGCAACAAGACAACTCCAATTCAACAGCAACCTCGCTCATCACCACACAACAGTTGCTCAAGTCATCTGCGCGATCCGACTACTCTGCAAAGATGAGTTTCACTTACGCAACAACTCAGCTTCCGTCCAATTCAAGCCATTCCCAGCACCTGAGTCATGCTCCATCTTGCTGCAGCTTCAATTTCCTTGATTCCCTGCCATGCCATATATCACCATTAACTCAACATCTTTTCAACTCAGTTGCCACCTGAAATTCAGCTCATCAGCATCAACCTCAGAACCCATTCACTTAAACCCTAATTTGATTGAATCTGAATCAAACCCATGGATTCTAACCACCAGTTTCATCTCCCTGCTCAATTACCAGCAACAGAAGTTCACTTTGGCATTCCCTGGAAACTACACACACAAGATTCATCTTCAACATGCCTTAATATCTCCTCCTCGACTCGAGCTCCATCACCAATGCCTTAACTGCAATACCATCTGAAACTGCATTCTTGACCATCCCCTTCTTCACTTCTCATCTTCAATAAATTCTCAAATCAAACCATCACCAACAAAGAATTCAAACCCTTTTTCTAATTGAATCGAACTCTTCAATTACTTCATTAATTTCTCCAACTGCAACCTCTTCTTCTTCATTTTACTCTCAAGACCCCTAACAGCTCTTCGATTCCCTGTTAGCTCAAGAACAACCCATCTCAGAAGCCCTAACTCAGTGCTTCAATCCTCTTCTTCACCACTTCAAACCCTGATTTCTTCCATCTTCCATTTAACCTCGAACACAACGAAAGAAACTCTAAGTCTTCTTCCCCAATTCTTCTTGACCCAATTCGCCACTATAACTTCAAATCAATCAAACCCATTTTATTCATCCACCCTTTCTCGATTCAAATAGCTCTCATATTCTCTCATCTCTCGATTTCACAGCTTCATCAGGACAAAGAACGGAAACCAAAGGAAGAGAGGAAATGATTTCTCTCGACTAGATTTAGGGTTAAAACTATGGGACTGTTATTAACACCCCATGCAATAGGATAAGGGCTAACCATTTGGCCTCCCCTTAACCTCAGCTTGACTATATTTAGCACTCCTCCAAATAGAGTTGCCCCTTAACCTTGACTGGGCTCCAGATAGTGTTCGCCCCTGATAGGTGTAGAATACACCGTATTTAATATCTAGTATTTATGCTTTCTTTGCGAGTTTTCTTGTAAATTATGTATCTTATGTGTGCTTTTGAGTTTATTAGGTGCAATGGAGTCATTTGGAGCAATAAGACCAATTGGAACTCGCTCAAATTCAAGATTTCTTCTCATCACCCTGAGACGACGAAAAGATGAAGCCAATGGCGAAAGAACGGAGTCATTCGAGTTCGTATGGAGAAGTTACAAGCAAAACGAGAATTTGAAGGCTAAAAGAGCAAAATGGTCGGACAAGTGCTATTGGCAACCCCACCATACGTTAAGGGGTAGCCATTCTGTTAAGGGGTGAACCTGTTCCAAAGGGACTACTACTTTGGGAGCTCATCCACATGTTAAGGGGTAGCCATATGAGAGACGCTAAAGACAGTTGTTCTTCGTTAAGGGCATCTCCTCTTTTATAACTTAAAACTAGGTCGAGAAAGCCATTTCTTCCCCAATTCTTGTTCTTCTTAATTTCTTTATCTCTCTGCCATTTATTACAAATCGATGAAGGAGATTGAACACTGGGTTTGTATCAATTCTGGTTTAGTGATGAATCTTTGTCGAGAAGATCGAGCTTTTGTTAGTGAATGAAAACGAAATCCTTAACCAATATTTCTTATCCTTGATTTGATTTGTTTGCTTATTTGTTTATTTGCTTTTGTTTATTTTTATTTACAAAATCACAAAATCCACCGGTGTTTTATATAGGAAACCATAACAATTTGACAACCTAGACCTCTCTGGATCGATCCTTTCTTGCCCTTGCTATATTTATATTTTGAGTAGTAAGAAAGTGTAATTATATTTGTGTCGCTTACTTCTGACGCGATCAAATTTTAGGCGCCACCACGGGAGGCAGCGGTTGTTAATTGTTTTTGGTTTCTTATTTTTGTATTTAGTTTTTGTTTTCTTTTTCTTTTTCTTTTTTTCTTATTTTCTGGGTTCTAACCTTGGTTTGAGAATTATTTCAGGTGCTTATTTCTATGGAAGGAGCATATTGGAGCAACGGATACGAGTTTCAACCTCAACAATATGATAACTACCAATTCCATGGGTATAATCAAAACCAATTCATTGGTTATGACCAATATTCCATGGAACCTTGTGGTTTTCCTCAACAACCTTATGGTGAGTATGTGTGTGAACAACAACAAGGATGGGAGGATTCTTATGCTTGTGAACAAAAAGTCTCTAATTTTATAGATAAAGTTTCCACCTTTTAAAAGAGGAATTTCAAAAGCAAAAGAGACTACAAACGAGCAACTCCAAGAACTTCGTGAAAGTATGACTATCTTACGAAGAGACATTGATCAATACAAGGAAGATATGGATAATTCTAATGTGCATATGGTTTGTGATGAATATTTGATTGATGCTAATGTTGAAAAAGGCCAATCCTTGGGCACTTTCGTGGATAATTGTGTAGTTAACTCAACTCTTGATCTTAATAATGATCATTCACCTATTCAAAAGGATGAGTTAGAGATAAGTAACACTAAATTCAGCGAGGAACAATCTTATGTTGACTATGATAGTGACGGTGATTATGATACATTGCTTGAACCAACTCATGGTGACATCTCCGAGGAGTCTTTTTGGGATCAAGATGAAGATGAAGAGGAATATGTTGACACTTGTGTAGAATACTCAAGCATTGATCTTAATAATGATCAAGAGCCTATTCAAAGGGTGGAGCTTGAGGATGATGCATTTTCGAGTGTTCTAAAAAAGTTTCTTATAATAAAATTTGGATCCGCAAAAGAGTGTGTGCCTTACAACAAAAAGGAGGAATATGTTGAGAATGAGACCGTTATAACCAATATTGTGGAAGACCCAATTGAACTTGTGCATGATTGTAATGATGATGTTTGTGTCGAGACTTTGGTTACGGCAGAAACGGACGAAGAATGGTTGCAAGGTTTAATAGAGGACCATGATATAAAAGAGGTGAATAATTCACTTGAGTTTTTCAAAGATGAAGAGGATTCCGTAATACAAGAGATTGTGCAAGGTTTATCTAACCCTTTGCCTATTGTTTCTTCTCCTTTACTTCTTATTGGTTTGAATGTATGTGCTTCGAGAATATTGTTGACTGACTTTGTTTCTCGTTTTCCGCCATTAGAGACACTTGATTCTCATACTATGCAGGTTATGGAACCAGAAACCGTGGGGGTACCCGACTTCTATATTCTTTATACACTTCCAAGTGTGGACAAGAATAAGTGTGGGGGAAGCTTTTATCGGTTCATAGCTTCACTTTTGCTTTATATTACTAATATTTGTGTGAAGTTAGTGTTTGCAAAACAGGTTCTATGGAAGGATCCTCAACTTTTCAGATTATTGGTGTATGGGGAATGAATCTTACAAGAAGCTAAGTCGGGCCGTCGACTTTAAACCAAGCGCTTAGTGGGAGGCAACCCACCGGTTTTGTATCTCTTATCCTTTTGAATTTTATTTAGTTTCGTTTATTTTTTTTTTACTGTTTTCATATCATATTTGCATCCCTATGTTTAATTTCATTGAGTCCGGAATCTATCTTAGAAGAGAATTTTGCCGAATACCTTTTCGTCAGAAAATTTCAGACTGCGCGTAGTTCATTCCAGAGACCATAACTGTCAGACCGTTTATCGAAACACTGTGAAATTTTGACACTGTGTAGAAAACACGTAGGTGAACAACTTTTGTGAAATGGAGTTTTTCCAAATTCCTTACCAATTTGCACAGTTTTTGCGTTTTATCTGCTGTTACGTCAGAATTCAGAACTTTCGGTTTTTCACATTGAGGACAATGTGAAGTTTAAGTGTGGGGGAGCATTTATATGTTTGTATAGTTTGTTTTTGACACCATTAGTGGATGGAACCGTTTTGAATGCAGGAGTTGAGGAACCAATTAACTAAAAGGGAGGAATATAACTCAGAAATCACAAATTAACATGATAGTTGTTACCATATCTCGGAATATCACCATATCAAATTCTATTTTTATTTTTCCATATTTATCTATTGTTCTCTAAGTGCTTTGGTGGGCCACTAAAAATCGACGTGTTATTACTGCTAGGATGAAATAGAGTGATTGAGTTACTAGAAAAAGAAAAAAAAATGATAAAAAAAATATATATATAAAAAAATATATATATATATATGAAAAGAAAAAAAAAAAGAGACCGACCAATTAGACCAAAACGGAATAAAAAGACACTTGGGAATAGCAGTATGTGTGAAACGTAGTCCCTGTCTCCGTCGCCTAAACAAGCGTGGAATGCAGGATCCAAGGCAACTATCATGTACTTGCTGACAAGAAGCATGCGCTTGGATCCAAAAGATCTAATCATGCCGTCTAAAAAATTGGATCCAGTTTGATCCAATCATTAAAAAAAAAAAAAAAAAAAAAAAAAAAAAAAAAAAAAATTATTGTGTTGAATAAAGTCACTCTTGGTTCCCTTGTATATGCCAATTGATTTGATGTAGCACTCAGCACCAAGTAGCTCAATCCAATAGGATTAGGTTCATCATAGCAAAGACCTTGGGACAGATATGGGAAACATCGAACACTTGTGAATATTCGCCAACATCTACATCTATATCCATCTTCTTAATCTTTTCATTGTGATTGTGGTTTGTTAGTTTCCGAGTATTGTGGCTTGTTCGACTATCTAATTAGAGTTTATTTACTAATGTGTGAATTGAATTTGCAAGGTACCTCCTCCTGTAGTCATTTTGGATTGATTCATTGATTTGTCATGAATAGACGGAGTTTGAAATATAGGTTTTGTAGGTATATCTCTAGTAAACCTTCACGAGACTATAACTCGTCCACTAGGGACACCTAGGGGTTTAAAGGCTTGTTATTTATGCTAAAAGTGACCGTAGCCTCGACGACACGGAGTTGTTGTGTTTTTATTGTTTTGTTTGATTTGCTCGAGGACTAGCAAAGTCTAAGTGTGGGGGAATTTGATAGGTGTAGAATACACCGTATTTAATATCTAGTATTTATGCTTTCTTTGCGAGTTTTCTTGTAAATTATGTATCTTATGTGTGCTTTTGAGTTTATTAGGTGCAATGGAGTCATTTGGAGCAATAAGACCAATTGGAACTCGCTCAAATTCAAGATTTCTTCTCATCACCCTGGAGACGACGAAAAGATGAAGCCAATGGCGAAAGAACGGAGTCATTCTGAGTTCGTATGGAGAAGTTACAAGCAAAACGAGAATTTGAAGGCTAAAAGAGCAAAATGGTCGGACAAGTGTTATTGGCAACCCCACTGTACGTTAAGGGGTAGCCATTCTGTTAAGGGGTGAACTGTTCCAAAGGGACTACTACTGGGAGCTCATCCACATGTTAAGGGGTAGCCATATGAGAGACGCTAAAGACAGGTTGTTCTTCGTTAAGGGGCATCTCCTCTTTTATAACTTAGAAACTAGGTCAAGAAAGCCATTTCTTCCCCAATTCTTGTTCTTCTTAATTTCTTTATCTCTCACCATTTGTTACAAATCGATGAAGGAGATTGAACACTGGGTTTGTATCAATTCCTGGTTTAGTGATGAATCTGTGTCGAGAAGATCAGAGCTTTTGTTAGTGAATGAAAACGAAATCCTTAACCAATATTTCTTATCCTTGATTTGATTTGTTTGCTTATTTGTTTATTTGCTTTTTGTTTATTTTTATTTACAAAATCACAAAATCCACCCGGTGTTTTATATAGGAAACCATAACAATTTGACAACCTAGACCTCTCTGTGGGATCGATCCTTTCTTGCCCTTGCTATATTTATATTTTGAGTAGTAAGAAAGTGTAATTATATTTGTGTCGCTTACGACAGCGATCAGCCCCTGAAATGACAATTTGGGTGATTTCCGCTTCTTTTCCTCCGTGCGACTCTAGAGTATCTAATAACTCAAAAACACGCGTAAAGTACATAATTCACAAGAAAAATAGCAAAGAAAGCGTAACTACTAGATAGTAAATTAGGTGTTTTAGACACCTATCAGATTCCCCCACACTTAGACTTTGCTAGTCCTCAAGCAAATCAAACAAAACAATTCAAAAAAAATACATACAACTCCGTGTCGTCGAGGCTACGGTCACTTTTAGCATAAATAACAAGCCTTTAAACCCCTAGGTGTCCCTAGTGGACGAGTTATAGTCTCGTGAGGGTTTACTAGAGATATACCCACAAAACCTACTTTTCCAACTTAATAGTTCTCCGAAATGATAGTATCCAAGCGCTAAGAAGACATCGAGATTCTGCACACTAGTCATAAGAAGTTAGACACATAAATGAACAAAATATCATTCTTAAAAGTTGAGAGAGAAATAACCATCCCTTCTCGAAAGAAATTCGGGTTCGGAGTGATCAAAAGTCTCGACTCTGCCTCACAAGAAAAGGTTTTATGATATTGCTCTCAATAATAAACAACTCTTTATGGGTCACACATGTGTCCAGGTAGGAATGAAGAGAGAATCCTGCGACACGTTGAATGGTAGGAAGGCAAAACCCTCCGAATTGTTTTGAAAACCCACATCTTTTATAATTTTTGAAAACCCATTTTTCTGATGATCTCTAAGAAAGGAAATCAACCACTTAACGAAGGTGGGAATATGCTTACTCACCTCGTTATCCGTTCGGGCGTGCGGCTAGCACCACTCTCACAAGATCCATAGAAACGTCTTCGGTCTTCAATCGGTGTCTTCATTTTCGTCTTCGGTCTTCAACTCTTGATGATAACTCTTGAACTTCGTAGAATCTCGACAATGTGATTCTTTCCCTCAAATTCCTTGTCGCTTGAAACTTCATTATAGATATTCCTTCTTTCCATTGGCTTTATTGAAAGAATACAAAACTAAAAACAAACTATACAAACCCAAAATAATTTTTTTTTTTTTTTGAATAATAAATAAAACAAATACAAAAAAAAAATAAAACAATATAAAAACATTTTTCTCTTGTCTCTTTTTTTTCCTTTTTTTTATTTATTTATTTATTTATTTATTTATTTATTTATTTATTTATTTATTTATTTTTTTGAGACAAGAGAAAGTAAAATACAAATAAAATAAAAATATAAGTACAATGCCATGGTGTAAGTACTTTACCGCTTGATTCTTCACAACTTGTATGTCTTGATATCATAAACTTCTCGAACTCTCATCCTTGATAATTTTCGCTCTTGTACAATAGTCTTCAACTTATAAAATTCCCGCCCCTTGTCTTGTTGCTTTACTCAAATCAAAATCTGCCCATTTCTCGTATTGTTGCTTGTAAACCTTGAACGTCTTCAACTTTCCTTCGAATTTGTGATGCTCCTCTTGTTGATGATGATGGTGTTTCTATGGACCTGTTGGTGTAGAGAGATAAGGTGGATGGTGCTAACTCATGAACAAGATTACAAGTGGAATGTAAGTTAGCAATTCGATGTCACCATCATGGTTGATAAAAATAGCACTCAAGAGATCAAAATAGTGCTTCTATGGTGGGAAATTGGACAGCTCACCATTCTGCCCGGAATTTACGTACGGTGACACACACTCTAAAAGCACAAATTTAGACAGTACAAAGAATTGAAGGTTGGTGCCTCACATTATGTAACATGGGTAGTCTCCACTATAGGGGATCACTACTCTAATACCGAATCGATCCGCACCTTATTTGCCACCGGCATGGTTAAATCCAACTTTAACTCTCATACAAGTAAGAAACCCGATCATGTTCTCTCATCTCATCTCTAAGTTCAGTCACTATTATGAGATTCTCGATGTAATCTTAGCGACATGTATACTATGTGACTCTAAATTAACTACAAGTTGGAGTTTTATTCAAATATATACAAAAAAATTGAAAATTTTGACTGAAAAAGGCTAAAAACTCTATATGCAAAAGACTCCCCCACACTTAAACTTCACATTGTCCTCAATGTGTAAAACCGAAAATTCTGAATTCTGACATAACAGCAGATAAAACGCAAAAACTGTACAAATTGGTAAGGAATTTGGAAAAACTCCATTTCACAAAAAGTTGTTCATCTACGTGTTTTCTACAAAGTGTCAAAAGGGCACAGTGTTTCGATAAACGGTCTGACAGTTATGGTCTCTGGACTGAACTACGTACAGTCTGAATTTTTCTGACGAAAGGTATTCGTCCTAATTCTCTTCTAAGATAGATTCCGGACTCAATGAAATTAAACATGGGGATGCAAATATGATATGAAAACAATAAAAAACAAAAAATAAAAAATAAAAATGACTAAAATACAAAACCTATGGGTTGCCTCCCATTTAGCGCTTGGTTTAAAGTCGTCAGCCCGACTCTTTTGTTATCGTCCATATACCAACAATCTGAAAAGTTGAGGATCCTTCCATAGAACCTGTTTTGCAAACACTACACAAATATTAGTAATATAAAACAAAAGTGAAGCTATGAACCGATAAAAGCTTCCCCCACACTTATTCTTGTCCACACTTTGGAGTGTATAAAGAATATAGAAGTTGGGTACTTCCACGGTTCCTTGTTCCAAAACCTGCATAGTATGAGAATCAAGTATTTCTAATGGCGGAAAACGAGAAACAAAGTCTTTCAAAAATATTCTCGAAGCACATACATTCAAACCAATAAGAGGTAAAGGAGAAGAAACAATATGCAACGGGTTAGACAAACCTTGCACAATCTCTTGTATTACCAATCATCTTCATCCTTGAAAAACTCAAGTGAATATTCACCTCTTGTATATCATGGTCCTCTATCAAACCTTGCAACCATTCTTCATCCGTTTCTGCCTTAACCAAAGTATCGACATAAACATCATCATTATAATCATATGCAAGCTCAATTGGGTCTTCCACAATATTGGTCAAACCGGTCTCATTCTCAACACACTCCTTTTGTTGTAAGGCTCATACTCTTTTGCGGATCCAAATTTTATTATAAGAAACTTTTTAGAACACTCGAAAATGCATCATCCTCAAGCTCCACCCTTTGAATAGGCTCTTGATCATTATTAAGATCAATGCTTGAGTAATCTACACAAGTGTCGACATATTCCTCTTCGTCTTCATCTTGATCCCAAAAGACTCCTGGAGATGTCACCATGAGTTGTTTCAAGCAATGTATCATAATCACCGCCACTATCATAGTCAACATAAGATTGGTCCTCGCTGAATTTAGTGTTGCTAATCTCGAACTCATCCTTTTGAATAGGTGAATGATCATTATTACGATCAAGAGTTGAGTTAACTACACAATTATCAACGAAAGTCCCCAAAGATTTGCCTTTTTCAACATTAACATCAATCAAATATTCATCACAAACCATATGCACATTAGAATTATCCATATCTTCCTTGCATTGATCAATGCCTCTTCGCAAGCTAGCCATACCTTCACGAAGTTCTTGGAGTTGCTCGTTTGTAGTCTCTTTAGCTTTTTGAAATTCCTCTTGTAAAAAGTTGGAAACTTTGTCGATAAAGTTAGAGACTTTTTGTTCACGAGCATAAGAATCCTCCCATCCTTGTGGTTGTTCACCGCCATAAGGTTGTTGAGGAAAACCATAAGGTTCCATGGAATATTGGTCATAACCAATGAATTGGTTTTGATTATACCCCTGGAATTGGTAGTTGTCATATTGTTGAGGTTGTTGAAAACCGTATCCATCCATGTAGTATGCTCCTTCCATGAGAAACAAGCACCTGAAATAAAATTATCAAACCAAGATTAAAACCCAGAAAATAAAAAAAAATAAAACAAAAACTAAAAACAAAAATAAGAAACCAAAAACACTTGACAACCGTTGCCTCCCCAAGAATCGGCGCCAAATTTGGCCGGTTGTCAGCCGACACAAATATAATTACACTTTCTTACTACTCAAAATATATAATGAAGAAAGGGCAAGAAAGGATCGATCCCACAGAGAGGTATAGGTTGTCAAATTGTTTCGGTTCCCTATAAATAACACCGGGATTTTCTGATTTTTATATACTAAAGTAAAATAAAACAAATAAAGAAATAAGCAAACAAATCAAATCAAGGATGGGAAAGTATTGGTCATGGATTTCGTCTTCAATCACAAACATGGTTTCACCACAATAACTAGAATTGATATTTTAATCTCAACTTTTATCAAAAACCCTAGAATACCTTGATCGCAAGAATATCCCGCAAATCTCCTCATGTCATCAACAAACACATTAAAAGATGCGAATATGAATTCTACCTAAAGGAACAACCTAACGTGTAAAAGCACTAATCAAGTTTAATTCCTAGATGCGTTAAGTTCTATGAAATCAGGCCAATCAAAGCAATCGAACGTGGAAAGCGCACTAATCCGATTTAACAAAGGTTATGGTTCACATATGACTATTAGGATGTATCACTACAAGCAATAATCACAATTATGCTACTTGTAATCAGAATCTATCACTTTTGCATATAATAAATCCTAATCTAGCAAGAGAGATGAAAACAAACTCAATCGATTCACGACTCGACTAAATAGCATTCAAATCATGTAACAATATTGATGGTGAATCATAAACGATAATATGGAGACAAAACTAATTTATTGAATTAAAACCCATATATGGAAATCCAACTTATTCCATAACCAATAATAAACTCTAGCTCATATTCATGGAGTTCATAACAAGAAGAAAGAGAAAAGACTTCATGGTTCTAAACCCTAGAAAACAAAGTAGAGGCAAAAGATAATAGATACTCCTCTCATCGTTTTTATCTCATCCTAATTTCTACTTTGGTATGTCCATTTTTATCTCATCCGCTCTGTTTATAGACATACTTTCCCTTAAACTATCAAATATACCCTTTATTTTTATAATCATAAAATCATTTTTAATATCCAAATCTTAAATAATATCACCATATTTATGGAAAAAAACTTACTCAATATCTTTGTAATAATTGTCATTACTTTTTTTAAATAAAAACATTTATGAATAGTTATAAAATTCTTAATAAACTTCTACTTATTTTAACACTAATAATTTAGTTTTGGTAATAATATATAACATTAAATAGGCTAGTCAAGGGGTAGTCATGACAATTTATAGGATTTCCTTAATATCTTGACTTAGTCAAAGCGGACTCTTAATTTAGGACGGAGGGAGTAAAAGATATTAGATCCCAAAAGTTGTAGAAGTCTTTCCTTTAAATAGCTCTCTTGTTTCCAAAATTAGGTCTAATCTTCAAAGGTCCAAAAGATAGAAGTCCACCAAGCCCATGTGTGAGAAAAAACCATGTGAAAATTCTTCCCAAAATCGTCGGAAAAACGGGATTATGGCTTTAACTTGGCCTAAAAGTCGCCGGAAAGTATCTCGGAGTGACCGGCAAAGTCAAACCGGTCACCGGCCCACGGTCAACTTTGTCGGGTCAACGGGTCGGCTCGGTCAGGCCGAGTCAAACCGAAATCAGTCCGAGTTAAGGTAAGTCGATTAGCCAAACGGATGAGTCGAGTCGACTCATTCCGACTCACTTGGGCTTAGGGTCACTTTTGCGTGGGCTTTGAGTTGTGTAGCACCATCATTGTGCTTCACCATGATGGTCGCCTTCCTACGCAACTTCAGTGCATAATGCGGCTCAACTTGCCAATCCCGCCAATCATCTTAACACCACCTACATACCGCAATTGCGGATTTCCTTGAGCCTCTCCCCTGTAAATCTACGGCCAAGCAAAACCCCGTACAATCATTCAATAATCCTAGCATGCATCTACTTTGCAATTCAGACCACCATCTGCTCTCATTTCGAACTGCAGTACTCGTTGTCAAGGCATACTCAAACCACTCTTCAATTGCAACCACACCATCGCATTACCAACTAAACCCATCCAACCATTGCTTCTGTGCTAGCTTCATTGCAATCCATTGCAGCACTGCTAATAACTCCAAAGAAGACCATCTCGGCGCCAGTGATTTCGGTGCAACTCATATCCAATCATGACTCCTTCTGCTCATGCCAAGCCATTCATTCAATTTCCTTGTAGCTCCATTCTCTTGTTCATACTCAACATTGAAACACTGCTACACACCATTCAGTTGCAACTCCACCAACATCAGACTTGCCATCTCCTTGAATTCAACCACTCTGAATTAATGCAGCTTGAGTTACAACCAACACCAGTCTCATTCTCATCCATTTCTGGGTTCAATCGCAGTGATTGCAGCTCCATCGATACCAGCTCAGGCCACTTCACCTGCAACATCACCAGAATCTGCATCTCAATTGCAGCTCAGCTGCCATCTCAGACCAGCCCCTGTAATCTGCTAAGCATTCATCCTGCATCAATACATAACAACTCTCCCTGTAACTTCAAAACAATACCAGTTCCTCAACCTGCAACAGCACAACTCCAATTCAGCTGCAACCTCGCTCATCACCACACAACAGCTGCTCAAGTCATCATACAATCACGACTACTCTGCAAAGATGAGTTTCACTTACGCAACAACTCGCCTTCCGTCCAATTCAAGCCATTCCCGAAGACTCCGAGTCATGCTCCATCTTGCTGCAGCTTCAATTTCCTTGATTCCCCGCCATGCCATATATCACCATTAACTCAACATCTTTTCAACTCGGTTTGCCACCGAAATTCACTCATCAAGATCAACCTCGTAACCCATTCACTTAAACCCTAATTTGATTGAATCTGAATCAAACCCATGGATTCTAACCACCAGTTTCATCTCCCTGCTCAATTACCAGCAACAGAAGTTCACTTTGGCATTCCCTTGAAACTACACACACAAGCTGCATCTTCAACATGCCTTAATATCTCCTCCTCGACTCGAGCTCCATCACCAATGCCTTAACTGCAATACCATCTGAAACTTCATTCTTGACCATCCCCTTCTTCACTTCTCATCTTCAATAAATTCTCAAATCAAACCATCACCAACAAAGAATTCAAACCCTTTTTCTAATTGAATCGAACTCTTCAATTACTTCATTAATTTCTCCAACCGCAACCTCTTCTTCTTCATTTTACTCTCAAGACCCCTAACAACTCTTCGATTCCCTCGTTAGCTCAAGAACAACCCATCTCGTAAGCCCTAACTCAGTGCTTCAATCCTCTTCTTCACCACTTCAAACCCTGATTTCTTCAATCTTCCATTTAACCTCAGAACACAACAGCAAACTCTAAGTCTTCTTCCCTGAATTCTTCGCACTCCACCCGCCACTATAACTTCAAATCAATCAAACCCATTTTATTCATCCACCCTTTCGATTCAAATAGATCTCATATTCTCTCATCTCTCGATTTCACAAAGACCATCAGACAAAGAACTAAACCAAAGGAAGAGAGGAAATGATTTCTCTCGACTAGATTTAGGATTAAAACTATGGGACTGTTATTAACACCCCATGCAATAGGATAATGGCTAACCATTTGGCCTCCCCTTAACCTCAGCTTGACTGTATTTAGCACTCCTCCAAATAGAGTTGCCCCTTAACCTTGACCGGGCTCCGATAGTGTTCGCCCACAAATGACAATTTGGGTGATTTCCGCTTCTTTTCCTCCGTGCGACTCCGCAGTATCTAATAACTCAAAAACACGCGTAAAGTACATAATTCACAAGAAAAATAGCAAAGAAAGCGTAACTACTAGATAGTAAATTAGGTGTTTTAGACACCTATCAGGAAGTGTATGAGCGTTGCAACAATGAGGAAGTTATTCCAACTCCGGATCATAATAACGATCCTTCACCTATTCAAAAGGAGGAGATTGGGTGTGACTTACCTATTGTTATAAACGGTGTAACACCCGCACAAGAAGATCTTACAATCTATACCGACGAGAATCATTTTAGTGAATGGCCCGATTCCGATGATGAGAATGTTGAAGAGATGATGCTAGAGGATGAAACCACATTGATTGATTTCGTGGAAGACCCAATTGAACTTGCCAATGATTTTAATGATGCCCAGACTTTGGTTAAGGTAGAAAACGACGAAGAATGGTTGCAAGGTTTAATAGAGGACCACGATATACAAGAGGTAAGTAATTCACATGAATTATCTAAGGATGAAGAGGATTCCGTAAAACAAGAGATTGTGCAAGGTTTGTCTAACCCTTTGCCTATTGATTCTTCTCCTTTACCTCGTATTGGTTTGAATGTTTGTGCTTCGAAAGTATTTTTGGATGATTTTGTTTCTAGATATCCACCATTGGAAACACTTGATGCTAACACCATGCAGGTTTGCCAAGAGGAATACATGGAAATTCCCAAATTCTATGTTCTTTATACACTTCCGAGTGTGGACGAGAATAAGTGTGGGGGAAATTTCTATCGAGCGATAATTTCATTATTATTTTCTTGTGCTAACATTTGTATGGAGTTTTTGTTTGCAAAACAGGTATTATGGGTGGATCCCCAAATTTTCCGATTGTTAGTATATGGGGAGTGAATCTTACAAGAGCTAAGTCGGGCCGTCGACTTTAAAACAAACGCTAAGTCGGGCCGTCGACTTTAAAACAAACGCTTTTGTTATTTCTTTTTCTTGTTCCTTATCATGTTAAAATTTCCCACCTTGCCTTTACTAGGACGAGTCAATTACATTGAGGACAATGTAAGGTTTAAGTGTGGGGGAGTGGTTAAACATGTATTTTAAAAAAAAAAAAAAATTTAAAAAATTTAAAAATTTTAAAAAAAAAAAGTTTTACAAAAAAACTTCAACTTTTAGAGATTTTAGAGTCACTAGCATACTCCTAGGTATGTTTACATAGAGATTTTGACCGACATAATTGAACTTGGAAATATTAGAGAACTACATTCGGATTTTTTGCTTGTTAGAGTGTTAAATAATGGATTTAATCATGTCGGTGATGCGAATTTGGTGCAGGGAGAAATGCATTATTAGAGTTGCTGATCAATCATTAGTGGAGACTACCCGTATTCATATCATGTGAGGCACCGACCAGAAATTTTCCATCTACTAAAGAGCTTCTTTTGAGTGTGTGTCACCGTACGTTAATTCCGGGTAGAATGGTGAGCTACCCAACCTCCCACCAATAGAAGCACTACTCTTTGATCTCTTGAGTGCTAATTTTGTCAATCATAAGGGTGACGTCTATGGATGAAAGCTTCCTTCTTGTAGTTCGATTTGCAGTTAGCACCATTCTCTCTCTCGACAACAACGGATCCATAGAAACATTCTCATCATCAACAAGGAGCGACATCAAAATCTACAAGGAAAGTTGGAAAAGTTTAAGGTTTATAAGCAACGGAACGATAAAAAGAGCAAATTTCATATTCAAGTAAAGCAACATACAAATGAGCGGATTTTTACATATATGTTGAGGACTTACAATACAATGAGGTAATTTTATATCCAAGTATGAAGACTTATTTATAAGAGCGAAGAAAATCAAAAGGTGAGAATTGTTGAAGTTTATGATTTTGAGGCGATACAAGTTGTGAAGAATCAAGCGGTAAAATACTTCTCCCACGGCCACGGTTTGTTTTTGTATTTTATTTCTCTTGTTGTTTCAAAAAAAAAAAAAAAAAAAAAAAAAGAGAAATATTTGTTTTGTTAATAAGCCGTGGGAAGGAAAATCTATAAGGAAGTTTCAAGCGACAAGGATTTAAGGTAAAAAGGTTACAAATTGTTAAGGATTTATGAAATTCAAGAGTTTATCATCAATAGTTGAAACCGAAGACGAAGACCAAGGAGATCAAGACGAGGAGCGGAAGACGTTTCTATTGGATGCGAGTGAGAGTGGTGTTATCATAATTGGCGATCGGATGTGAAGGTGAGTAAGTAATCTCATCCTCGATAATAATGGTTGATTTCCTTTCGTAGAGATCGTCGGAAAATGGTTTTTCAAAATATTAAAAGATGTGGGTTTTAAAAATATTTCGGAAGTTGTCCTTCCCACCATTCAACGTGTCGCAGATTTCTCTCTTCATTCCTACCGCACACATGTGAGAACCATAAAAAAGCCATCTTTTTGAGTGCAATTATCATAAAATCCTTTTGGTGAGGCGTGTCGAGGCGAAATGCTTATTGATCGTTTCTCAAACACGCGTTCTCTCATTATGGTGTGGTTATTTCTCACTCAACATTTAAGAATGAGAATATGTTCTTTAGTATTTCTAACTTCTTATTACTAGAATGCGTAAACTCTATGTCCTCATAACTCTTTGATGCTTGTGACGCTTGAACGCTTTGAAGTTGTGAGTTTTTAGTTTGATTTTCTCGAGGACTATCAAAGTCTAAGTGTGGGGGAATTTGATAGGGTGTAGAATACATCCTATTTACTATCTATTGTTTATGCTTTCTTTGCTATTTTTCTTGTAAATTATGTATTTTACGCTTGTTTTGAGTTTTATAGCTACTTTGGAGTCGCACGGAGGAAAAGAAGAAGAAATCACCCAATTTGAGCCAAAAGGGCAAAAAGGTCATTTTACAGGTGATTGATATATGGAGCCCAGTTGAGGTTAAGGGGCAACCCAATTTGGAGGATTACTAAAGCCAGGCCCCAGTCAAGGCTAAGGGGGGTTGTCATCAGGGTACCCCTTATCATTTATCAGAGGGTGTAATTATCCCTGGGGTGTCCCCTAGCCTATGCAGTAGGGTACCGTTATCCTATCCAACTCAACCCTAAATCGAGAAGAGGTTTTTTCTTTCTCTTCTATCACTCATTTCTCACCTGAACCGAGAGAGAAGAGCAGTCATGGCTGCCGTTACTATTCGAGAGCCAGAGAAATTGAGAGAGCAGAATCGAGGGAGAATCACGAGAGAACCGAAGCTTTCTTTGTTGCCATCAATGGTGTTCTTGAAGTTCGGTAAAAATGGGTGTCGCGCTATTATGAAATTAGGGTATTTTGATGTCTCATCTGTTGAATCGAGATCGATTGGGAATGATGGATGAAGCTTCGTGTGCTGTGGTCATGAGATGAAAGAGAGAGAAGCAGATCGAAACCCAGTGAAGAAATCAGACCGAGAATAGGAATGAGGGAAGACGTTGCTGCTCTCTGAGTTGATGAGAAGGAACCGATGGAGCTTCCATTAGATTCAAGCTTGGGTTTGTGAGTGGACTCGAAGAACAGTTGATGTCATTTGTTGGTGGTTGTGGTTGGTGGTACTGTTGAAGATGGCAGTAAGGGTTTGGTTGTGTTCGACAGAGGCGAGAGAAGATTCTAAGATGGGTTTTTGATGGTGATTCGGTCTCTGCAATTGACAGTTTTGGTGTTAATCGGAGAAATCAAAGACGAATTTGTGGCTGAATGATTTAAGTTAATGGGTTTTGCCTGGAAATATTGTTGGTGGTCTCTGATAGAATGTTGAGCTTATGCCGTTGCCAGAACATGGAATGGAAGCAAAGATGAGAGTGATGCTGTTAATGAAATGGGTATGGTGGCGATTTGAAGGCAACAGAAAAGCTAGATGTATGCCTAGGAATTGTGATGTTTGTTGGAAATTGATGAAGCGGAGAAGAGATCGATGGTGCTTGGTGGATCAATTAGAGTTCGAATGGAGAAGCAGAGAAGAGTGAATGAGTGATGAAACAAGAGATGTATGTGTTAGGCTTCTTAGCGAGGAATTGAGCTAAAGATCGGCCTGAAATTGGCCTCGAGAAATGCCCGAAAAACAAGAAACTCTGTCCGGTTTCCCTCGGGATGAGTCAACCCAACCGACTCGAGACACCGATTGATGAGTCCAATGAACGATCCAAACGAGTCGACCCGACTTAGACGAACCGACTCAGGTGACTCTTTCTCCCTTTGACTCTTTGATTAACGGTTTGACTTGTTTGACCGTTAACTTGACGATGCCGTGACGGAATATTATGTCAACGGAGAAGAATCTCAAGCACCGGCGCGACTATTCCTAGGATTCACCATAATACCGATTTTCCGGCAAGCCAAAAATTCGAGAATTTTCTCGTGGACTTCTCTCATGGGTGTGAAGACTTGGACTAGGAATTGGATGGAGAATTGGGCTCAAATTTGGAAAGAGAAGATGGAAGATGAGAAAGACTTGAATTTGGAAATTGAATTGCTAAAGGAAAAGGATTCTATTCCTTGGAAAATTTGAGAATATTGAAGCCTATAAATATAGAAGTTCTCTATATCTTTTACACACATCTCTACACACACAACACTTTTCTTTTCTTATTCTTTGTGTGAACTCCTTAACATGAGTAGCTAATTTTATTATTGATTGAGGATGAATTCCTAGTTCTTAATATATGTTTTGAGTTTTGTTTCAATTCTATCTTGAAGTTTTTCACATGATTATCGTTTGTTTTTACTAATAGGAATGTTTATTCATTCATGATTGATTGATAGATTGTTTAGGTGGCCAACTAAATTGATTTGTTAATTTGATCTAAAGCTAGTGAAAGTTAGGGGATAAGTAATCGTTTCTTGACTCTTTACATAAGTAGCAAACACGAGACCTTGCGGAGGGATTCCGTGGAGCAATTGTGTGTGAAAACAACGTTAGCAAGTAGACCTTGATCTAAGAGTCTAACTACTAATATTAACCTAATAAGTTCATAAATCTTAATGTGTTTATTTAAATTACATCTAGAGTGATCTACTACTAGGTGGTTTGGTAAATAGAATCCGGTAGTCGAGAACTTCCGTATCCGGTGATACAAGGGATTTAGGGGTTTAGCACTGATCTAGCTGCTTTACCTACGGTTGGTGATAATCTGTGACTAATAACAAGTAGAAAAGAACATAACTTGAATCATTATTTTGCAACGAAGAATGATTCCTTGATCTTATCTCTCTCATTGCTTTCAACTTTATCTTTTAATTGCTTTGTTTATTTTCTTTTGCTTTTTACACCCCCTTTCGTGACAATTTTTACAACTAGAATCTCTTGCTCCTCGTGGGAACGAACTTGACTTCCATTATATTATTTTTAATTGAGTGGAAATATTAATTAATTTGATTGCACCTACGACACGCATCAGTGATGTCAATTATGAATGAGACAACTGCAGATTCAATTGCTTATGGTTCTTGATAAGAAGGTGCCGGGTTATGCGGAGAAGAAGGTTCTTATTTTTGAGAGGCGGTGGTACATTTGATGTTTCGTTATTGGAGTGTGTCTAGGAAACTCAACTTTTGGTAACAAACATCTATATCTTTGCCATTTTTGAATGTGTGTGTTTAACACTGGCAGGTTAACTTGAATGAATGTAAATGTGTTACACTGGCAGGTTAATGTGAATTTAAATTACTTTCGGCAAATCGGTTTCAGCCCTAACTTTTTTTTTCAAAATAATTTCATGCACACAACTCCAAACAAAAGTTGTAGTTACATATTCATCTACCGAAAACAGAAGTTGTTACTACAAATATTATGACCTTTAAGGATGTTGTGTTAGAGATTATGACCACACTAGACAAAAGTTGTAAAAGCAAGTATAACAATACAAATAAGAGTTGTGCAAGATTTCTCAACCACTCTAACAAGTGTAGTAGTGCTATTGACAACCATTAAGGAAGTTGTGTTATAGAATTTTACTACACAGATTAAAGGTTGTGAAATCAAGTCTTACAATATAAATAGGAGTTGTGTTAGGCTTTCAAAAAAAATCGAAAGAGAATCACAACTGAAGCAAGGGGTAGTCCAAACTTGAACCACAACTACGGTTACGACGTCGTAGCAAGTTGTGGACCTTCCACAACCCCTCGTTCCGCAACCTACAGGAAAGTGCCGTCGTTGTCCTACTACAACCCTTCTGGGGGGTTGTCAATGTATATTTTTCCCATAGTGAGATTATCATTTTATCCAAAAATTAATTCAGTACAATTCTTTGAAGGTTTCTTATGTCTCTACTATTCAACAACTGACTGATATCTTTACAAAGGGACTTGTAGGACCGCAGTTTGCTTTTCTAAAGAACAAATTGAACGTGGTTTCTCCCTTTCAGATTGAGGGAGACTAGTAGAGAGTAATTTCTCTTATTTCTGTCAGTAACACTCTTGTTATACTCTGTGTACGTTCAGAAAGTCTTTGCAGACCAAAAAGGAAAAACCAGGTGAAAACCGCCACACACAAACCACCCCCTGCACGTCTCCCGAGGGGCTGGGCCCACTGGGACCGACAAATAAAAAAAACTGTGAGAGGCGGTTTTTACCTGGTTTGTGTGTGGCGGTCTGTAGAGAAGCACTGGTGTACATTAGCAGTTATTTTTGGTGTCTGTTTTTTAATCTGTGTCCAACTGACGTGTTCAGTTTGTATTGGTCTAGTTAGAGTACACTTGTGTCATGTGTTGTAATTCTCTTTCCTCTTGTGTCTGTATAAAAGACTTTGTCTGTTTTCTTTCTACCTTAATGAAAAACAGTTCCTACCAATTCTACTGTGTTTATCTACTTGAAAGGTGTAATGGAAGGATTTGCATCGCTCTTTTCTATTTGTAAGTGCTATGTACTGTACTCAGTACAATTTGGGAATCAAGAGTTAATGAATTTAAATCTAAGTTCCTAATGAACACAACTACTAAACTAATCACAGTATTTTCTCATTATTGAAAATAGAGAAGAGGTTCTTACACATTTAAGGAAGTGAAGACCTAACAACAACGATCGATAGTCGACACATATCACTATCTGATCGGTCAACACTCAATACAAGACTGACCAATGACTAACAAACTTTATAAGAGCACCTACTCAATTAATAAGGGCGCACCTAGTACTCCATAAGGCTAAAGGACTATGACATTGCTTATTGCTGGAAATTATCCTTTTCCTCAAGGATAAAGTTGCGAAAGTGTGACTTAATGGTAGCAACATCCTCCCAAGTAGCCTCCTCTTGAGTAGAATTAGTCCACCGAATGAGCACTTGTGGTACTTGCCTTACGCCAATAGTGGTGGTTCTCGTGTTGTAAGACTTTTGCCGAACCATTATCACTTCACCTGCATGATCAACAATAGGCAGTGTAGGGGATGGAATGTGTTTCTTACCAATGTGTTGTTTCAATTGAGACACATGAAACACAGGGCGAATCCTGGCCTGATCAGGAAGTTGTAGCTTGTAGGCTACGAGTCCAATTTTTTGTAAGATGGGGAAAGGGCCATAGAATTTTGCAGACAGCTTGAAATTCTTCCTTAGTGGCACGGAAGCTTGTCTCGTAAGGTTGCAGCTTCGTATACACCAAGTCACCCACAAAGAAAGGTTCTATCTTGCCTTGATTTATCAAAGAAAGAATTTCATTCTTGCTTGAGCATTGTGAAGGGATTCCTTCAAGATCAATCATTGCCTCCCCGTCCTTGAGATATGACTCCTGAACAACTAAGGTAGTAGTGGTTGTTGATGGGAAAGCCATGTGTGGAGGAAGATAACCATATAGGGCCCTGGAAAGGTGTCATTTTCAAACTAGTATGATAACTAGTGTTATACCACCATTCAAAGAAGAGATAACCATTGACACCACTTAGTAGGCTTGTGTCCAGTGATGCACCTTAAGTAAGTTTCCAAACAAGAATTAACTCTCTCCGATCGGCCATCGTTTGAGGATGATAAGTAGTGCTAAGATTCAAGTTAGTACCCGAGATTTAAATAAGTCCCGCCCAAGTGACTAGTAAAAACCTTATCTCTATCGCAGTACACAATGGAAGAAGAGAGACCATGCAATTTGAACACCGATCCAAGAAGGCTTTAGCCACATAAGGTGTATAAGGGGTGTTGTAAGGCAATGAAATGGTCAGTACTTTGTTAGTCCTGTCAACAACCACCAAGATAACACTTTTCCTGTCACTCATGGGTAAACCTTCAATGAAATCCATGGTGATGTGCTGCCATGCTTGCTCGTGGACCGGAAGAGGTTGCAGAGACCGATGGAAAAGAGCATTCACCTTTATTTCTTTGACAAATGTCACATTCAAAGACAAATAAGATGATCTCTTGCTTCATTTTAGGCCAAAAGAAATGGGACTTGGCCCTAACATAAGTGGCTTGGATGCCAGAATAACCACCAACAGCAGATGTGTGAACAGTATTTAAAATTGTGGCTCTTACCCCATTGCTAGCACCCACATATATCCTACTTTTTATCTCAATATTTCAGATTTGTAAGTATAATGTGGAAACGTAGTCCTCCTGATATAAGTAGTTGAGCAATAAGTTGTTGTACCTTGTCATCACCAATATAGATTTGAAGTAAGTCTTGGACCCAAGATGGTTGAGACATAGATAAGGCAGAGCAAGTTGCAGAAGGAGCTGGTCTTCTAAATAAAGCATCAACAACTATATTCTCCTTACCCTTTTTGTACTGAATCTCATATTCATATCCCAACAATTTCATCAACCATTTTTGCTGTAAAACTGTGGTGATCTTTTGTTCTAAAAAGTATTGAATGTTGTGATGATCAGTTTGAATAATGAATTTGCTGCCTAGTAACTATAGCTAAAAATTCCTTTTCATATGTAGATAGGGCTCTAGCTCTTGGTCCTAAAGGTGAGCTGAAAAAAGAAATTGGTTTACCTTCCTGAGTTAACACATCACCAAGACAGTCTCACTTGCATCACTTTCAACAATGAATTGTTTAGAAAAGTCGGGCAATGCAAGGACTGGAGTTGTGGACATGGCTAGCTTTAGTTGTTCAAATGCGTATGGCAAATGCAGTCCAAATGAAGGAATTTTTCCTCAAAAGATCGGCTTAGTGGCTTGCAGATTGCACCATAATTCTTTACAAATTTCCCGTAATACCTTGTTAAACCTAGAAAGCCTCTCAATTATTTGATAGAAGTTGAATTGGCCACTCGCATTGCCGCAATCTTGTTTGGATCAAAGACAAACCCCAAACAGGAGTGATAATGTGGCCCAAATATTCTAACCGTGATTGACCAAAACAACATTTTGAAAGCTTAGCATATAACCGGTGTTGTCCGAGTAAGGAAAATACTATTCTCAAATGCTCAATGTGCTCAGACATGGAAGAGTTGTACACCAAAATAACATCAAAAAAGACCCTAACAAACTTCCTTAAGTAGGGAGCAAATACTTCATTCATAAGTGCCTGAAATGTAGCAGGTGCATTGGTCAAACCAAATGGCATGACTTTGAACTCATAGTTCCCATGATGAGTTCTAAATGCATTCTTGCATATATCCATTGGGTTCAAAAGTATTTGATGATAACCTGCTCTTAAATCCAACTTAGACAAAAACAGAAATCCTTATAGCTCATCCAAAAACTCATCTACAATTGGAATAGCAAACTTGTCCTTAATAGTGATGTTGTTGAGTCTTCTGTAATCAACACAAAATCTCCAAGTATTATCTTTCTTTTTAACAAGAAGAATTGGTGAAGAAAATGGGTTGTGGCTGTGTTGTATGATTCCAAGAAAGCATTTCTTTCACCAGCTTGTTCCACAACTCCTTTTTGAATGTAAGGGCATCTATAAGGTCTTTGGTTTGGAGGTTGGGAGTCTGGTTTCAAGGGAATTGAGTGGTCTAAAGTTCTATGAGGTGGTAATGAAGTAGGCTCAGCAAAAATATCCTTATATTCAGATAACAAAGGTAATAAAGGTGCAGGTATTGGAGGGGGAATAGGAGTAGTTGAGACTGAAAAGAGATGACCAATGAGGCCATGAGTAGTTTTTGCTAGAAATCTCTTAACAATTTGACCCACTCATCATAAGTAGTGAAGGTGAATTAGTTATCCCTTGTAGTGTAATATGCTGACCATGATGAACAAAAGAAACACTGAGTTTAGAGAAATTAAACATAACATCACCTAGCTTCTTAAGCCAATCAAAGACCTACCACCATGTCACATCCTCCAAGTGGAAGTAACCCGAAGTCCTCAAGTGAATTGATAACCCCGCATACTCCAAGGAAGTTTAGAACAAATACCAAGTACTCACCGCTTTCTCCCCATTAGCAATCAGAAACTAACATATGAGTCGCCAGTGTTCTACCTTGCATTTGAGTTTAGCAAAATAGAGAACAATCTATGAAACTAGTTGTGCTACCAAGATCAATAAGAATAGAGATAGACTGTCTCTTAAGAAGACTAGGAATGCGAATAGTATCACTCGTGGCGGTTTAAGTGAGAGCATGAAGAGAAATCTCCATGTCAGACTCAACTGGTGATTCTACAACTTCTTCAAAAACATCATCCTCAACCTCGGTGTCTTGTGTATCAGAATTTTCAGTTTGCACCATAAACAATTGCTGCCTACCCTTGCACTTATGATCCAATGAATAAACCTCTTCACTATTATAACAAAGACCTTTATCCTTTCGAATGCGCATTTGCTCTTGAGTTAAACGTTTAATAATGGGATTTGTTGATGAGGGCTTGAGTGGTGTTGGGGAATAAGATTTTGGAGTAATAGGAGTAGGCTTGGAAGTAGTGTAAGAGGTGGAAATTAGTTTAGGAGGGAAGGTTTTGGTAGAGAAAGCTCTAGAGTTAGTGAAAGAGCTAGAGTTGGTTCTAACACTTTTAGGCAAAGCAGTAGCAGGATGCTTCTGTTCTCCATTCTTGCTATGGAGAAAGTTGTGGCATGTGATTTTGGATAAAACATAGCTACAGAATTACGCAATTCTTCCTTCAACCCACTAATGAAACTCATAATAAAATAGTGCTCAGTTAAGGACGGATTGTTAGCAAGCATTAGAGCTTTGAGAGATTCAAATTCCTCAAAATACTCTTCTACAGAGTTAATCTGAACCAGTTTATTAAAACTCCCAATAAAATTCTCTTCCACAGGGTTTTCAAATCTGACACAAATACCATGAGCAAATTCAAACCAAGTTATACGAGTTCGACCAACCTGAAAATTGAGAAACCATTTATCGGCTTTGCCATCAAGATAGATAGCTGCAATATCAACTCTGCGACTCTCATCGATGTTGTGAAGCCAGAAGTATCGTTCACATGTTTGGATCCAACCACGAGGATTATCACCATCAAATCTTAGGAAATCAAGTTTTGGTACTCGATTAAATTGATTTTGAGTTTCCCCTGGCGAGATTGAACCAAAGATTGGAGGATTATCGAGCTGAGTACCATGAATTGATCCTCCTGGATCAGGTGGTTGAGCTGTTTTGATGTAGATGGGAAACGGGCTAGACTCATCAAATCGTTGGTTAATCGATGCTTGATTCAATCACTTTTTGTTGTCCGTAAAAGAAGCTTCTCTTCAATGGTAGCAAATCGATCTTGAGCTCACCGTTGTCGTCGAATCGCTTCTATAACATCCTTAACAGCTTTTGGATCAAGCGCCCATCGAGAAAAAAATTTGAGTGGATCTGGTGCCAAATGTGCTGTAGTCAGTACAATTTGGGAATCAAGAGTTAATGAATTTAAATCTAAGTTCCTAATGAACACAACTACTAAACTAATCTGCAGGTATTTTCTCATTAATGAAAATAGAGAAGAGGTTCTTACACATTTAAGGAAGTGAAGACCTAACAACAACGATCAGATAGTCGACACATGTCACTATGTGATCGGTCAACACTCAATACAAGACTCGACCAATGACTAATGTAATTATAAGAGCACCCACTCAATTAATAAGGGTAGACCCTAGTACTCCATAAGGCTAAAGGACTATGACATGCTACCTAATTAAGTTACTAAGATGCATTTTCTTAGTGCATATCATTTCATTCTTCAGTGAATTTGTGTATTTATATTTGAAACCTATTATAGGGGCTCCAAACATTTGGTTTTGAGGGCTCATAAGATGACAAATTCGGGTTATGAAATAGTAATCACCAAAACCCCATATCTAACTATTTTTGTAATGGCAAAAATACCCTCCTTGAATTATTATAAAATTAAATTTATTATCTTCTCCTTCTCTTTTCATTCATAAATCATGATGAAGATGATGATAAAAAAAAACTATTATTCTTCTTTCTCTCTTCTTCTTCTCCGTCGTGATGAAGATGACGATCATAAAAAGAAAAAATTAAGAAAACTCATCACTTATTTTTGCAAACCGTATTCAATTTCAGTATTGTCTACGGTTAGGAAAATTCATACTTCCCAACCGTATGCAGTTCAGTCTACGGTGGGGAAATATGAATTTTCCCAACTGTATACAGTCTACGGTTGGGAAATTTCATACTTCCAAACCGTAGGTAATGTCTACGGTTGGGAAAATTCATATTTCCCAACCGTAGACAGTTCAGAAACTGTTTTTTTCAAAAACCCAATTCGATCGATTCTGCTTATCCATGCATTGAAACCAATTAAATAATATGGGTTTTTGATTTTTACCTTATTGAAGTCACTGCGGGTGGATTAAATGGTGTTAATCGATAATGAATTATTTTGAGATTTGACGATTAATCGAAGAAATATGCGATGGATGTGATGGGGAAGAAGAAAATGGAAGAATTAAAGAAGAGAAATGAAAACAAATTAGTTTTAGGTTTCAATATTTAATAGGTTAAGGGTATTTTAGTATTTTTCTTATGAACTAGGTCCCCTTATCTTCATTGTAGGATATTTGAATCCTTAGGAGCCCTCAAAACTCTTTTCTTAGAGCCGCTATAATAATAGGTTTCTTATATTTTAACAAACAAGTTATATATTGTATCTATCTATAACTATTACTATACTAGTGTTTGTTATCAGATTTGTAATGTTCGTTTGCAAGTTTCGTTAGGCTAAGTCCTATGGGCTAGATTGGACTGCTAAATTGGCCAAAAAGTGTTGCAAATGATGAAAAAAGTGTGGGAAAAAAGTTAACACTCAATCTGGCTACTTCTCTCTCCTAGCATTTGCTCGGCAATGACACTATCGGCGAGATTGAAACGCTCGAATGGTGCGGCGCTCAAAAGTTGTCTCAACGCCGAATGGTTCAGCGTTTGATGATTTTTTCTGGAGAGAGAAGGAAAAGAGGGAGAGAGAAAGAGTAAAAGAACGAGAGAGAGAGAAGAAAAAGAGGGAGAGAGAAGCGTAGAGAGGGAGAAAAAAAGAGATAGAGAAGGAAAAAAAGAGAGAGAGAAGAAAAAGTGGAAAAGAAGGAGAGAGAATTGGTAACGCCGAATGGTTATGCGTTTAAAGCCGAACGGTTAGGCGTTTCGCTGCTAGATTGGCCATCCAATAGGGGTTAGGAGGTTGCCCTATCTGACGTGGATGGCCAATCTAGCGGCTAAATATCTAGCGCATAGGACTAAGCCTTAGTCAGCACTGCTAGATTAGCTCAACAATCGCTGCAGATATTTAGTGACACATATAACAACGTATAAAACACAAACAAATATTGCTGCGAATACAAATATTTTGCATCTACAGAAGTTTATTCCATGCATATTTTTGCAGCTGTTTATAACATACAAGCGGACATCATCTCCCTTGGCATAGTGATAAAGGCCCTACATAGAGCATTGGGGCACAACACATGATCATTGATGCACAAAAGGATCATAGCAAATTACTTATTAATATTTGAACAAGTCCCAAACTCAAAGCTCTTACACATACTAATGAAATCCACACATATAATATTATTCCAGTAGAAATAAAATAAAAATACATGCAGTATTACTAAAGCACACGCTTAAGGACTAACAACACAGACAGCAAAGTTTGAATTCCCCTGTTCCTTGGACGCAATGACCTGACTAGCTCGAAATTCACCTGCAAGAATTCCAGTTTGCCAAAAACGACCTTTAAGATGAACTAATAGACACATCATCACTCATGTGGTGACTATACTTGGTAATAAACTCATGTGTAACTTTAACACAATTCTCAATCAAGAGACCATAGATACTACTCTTCTCTTTAGCGATGACGGCAACGTCATTATCGGGAGTAGCGGGAGAAGGAAAGGAAAAAATGGAGGGATAAAGAGCGCGAGAAGAAGAGGAAGAAGGAAAGGGAGAAGAAGGGGGGTTGTAGGGAGGAGGATATGACGGAGAGGGAGAGGGAGAAGAAGAGGGAGGTGGCGAGGTAGGAGGATTCGAGGGAGGTGGCGAGGTAGGAGGATTCGAGGGAGGGGGAGAGGTAGGAGGAGTCGAGGGAGGTGGAGAGGTAGGAGGAGTGGGCGGAGAACAAGAGGGAGGTTGTGCTGGATTAGGAGCATCATGATAATCATGTAAAGCTTTGAATCCAAGAAAAGGAATATAATGTTGATGACAGACCAACGCGATTGCGGCTCCTTCCATATCACATGAACTGACATGAAACTTCGAGTTTAAGAAGTTCTTGTATGCATAATTATCTATATACATACTTGCACTGCTCCCTTTTTTCACTGCTACTACTTTTGGTGTCTTCTGCAAGCAATATGTGCCTTCTTTTGTGCATCCTTCTAATGGTACTACCTGTTAGTAAAAAAAAATAAAAAATTAGTAATTATTCTTTCATAGAATTGCCGAAGAAATCACGTATATGGGGTAAGATCACATTAAGATGCCAGATCAACTACACATGTAGTATATTGTACCTCTAGTTTCTTCGCTGTTTCGTAGTACGTATATGGAGTAGGAACCCAAAAAACTGAATCTTTTGTTTCACCAGCATGAAATATTTCTTCCGGTTGATACCAAATGTTGTTTAGGTCATTATCACAGGAATAACCTTTGTCCTTCCCATCAGTCTTGTTTGTGTAATAATCAGCAAATTTCAAATAACCATAATCTCTCGAAAAATATCCTTCTTCTTCAAAAGCTAATTCATCGTCCGGACCATACCCATACTTCTACAAAATCCGAAAGACAAAGAATAGGAAAATTAAACAACTTTGTTAGATGAATAAATCAAGTGCACCATCAATATTTATGTAATCAATCACCTGCCAGTTCCAGTATCCGGTATGAGCCCAATATTCAGGAATCACTATGTCACCCATATTCATTTTACTATCAGCATTACTCGCTAATCCATAGTGAAGAATGTGCTTAATTTTGAACAATCCACATAACATTTGTGTTGTAATTGCTGCATTCATCTGTCGCAGTGAAAACACAGTTTGAGCCAATTTATAGCAAGGTAAAAAAAAAAGGGGGCCAAATTAATAAATAACTCTCCCTAACTATTGATTTACCATGCCCATCCCTGTCACGGCAACTATCATCTTCCTGTCACCGATATGTCCAATGTAAAACCTTCTCCCTTTACATGACACCAGAAAAAATAATCAGTTCGGCATCATTTGATCAAGTTTAGTGCTGAGGTGCATATGAAAAGAAAACTGGATTCCAGTCAAGCACCTTACTTGGTTAAGTGTAGTTTAATTAGTTAATATAATCTTAATTATCAACTTTAAACAACATGTCTGGGTGGTGTAGTTGGTTATCACGTTAGTCTCACACACTAAAGGTCCCCAGTTCGAACCTGGGCTTAGACAAATATCTTCTTTTTTTGAAAAATAAAATCGCACACTTTGTCAAATAAATTTTTTTATTTGAAAAAAATCCAAAAAAACTTGCGAGATTCACAGATAAATATGAGAAGAATGGGAACCCATTTAAGTGCGAAACTGAGAATGAACCACAACTTATGAGGTTAATAAGCAACTATATACCTGATAAAACAACATGAGAAATTTTACTATTGAGATGAAAGTTCGGCGACTTCAAGAACGGCTGCAACTCTGAGTCTTTGGAGACGAGTAAACCACTGTAAGGACCATCTTTGTTAACCTTACTGATCATTTTGTAATCATGTTTTGTAAGTGCAGCTTCAGATATTTCAAAGTTGCAACATACCACTGTAAACACAATCAGCAGAGTGACTGTTGCGAAAACCCGTAAACCACCCATTTTTGTGTTTACAATGTGAAAGTTTTGATGAATGATCTCTCAACAGTTTATCCACCTTATATAGCAAACACCTATTGCAGTAGCAAGGCTATAAACAGACAGTGAAATAAACTTATGGCAAGGTTAGAATTTTTTTTTTGGTTTTCCACTAGAACTTGAAAATTGTTGAGAAAAGCTCACATTAAAGTGTATTTTTGTTAAAATAAGTAGTAGTCTATAAATATTATTCACTTGTTTGTATTTATGAAGCTGCAACATGGAATTTAGTTGCTAACTTGACAAGTTTTTAAGAAATTTCGAAGAAACCTCGCATGTTGTCACGAAATCAATCAATCATGAAAATCCAACAGAGAAGAAACTTGTGAAAGAGTAGGTTACAATTAATACTATTGGCTTTCTTGAGCAAATGAAGGAATGTTTTTCATTTTTACTTCATCAATGCATCTTCTGGCTGGTTATTATTGATGGGTGAGCAGTTTCAACTTTTTGGTTGGAACGGTATCTTGCGGGGATAGCTCAGTTGGGAGAGCGTCAGACTGAAGATCTGAAGGTCACGTGTTCGATCCACGTTCACCGCATCTTGATAAAATTGACAGTAGTTTTTGGATTCTGTCCTTGCTTTCGACGAAACATGTTCCTAATAGTCTTTTGCAACAATATGTTCTGCATTATAACCCCTCTTGAAAACTAAAAAAGGTTTTATCAGGGACCAAAACTGCTTAGCAAGCTGAACTAATCATATTCACTTGGTATACACAGAGCGCAGGTTCAGTCAGATAAGTGAAATTCCAGGAATTAAGATGCACTGTACACACCGTCTTTGCAGTTCATATCTATTGCAAGGAGATTCTGCTTCCTTCCACCAATAAGTAAAGAAAAGAAAGGATTCTCCACCAGAGACTGCAGTAGTGAGATGTACCAAATAATTAGAGACCAGGAGGTTTAAAAAAGGGAACAGCTCCAAGAATCTCTTCGACATCAATTGGGAAGTTAAGCGCTTGATTGATTATCTCAGGTGAAGAGGTCTTCGCTTTCCATGTAGTATACCAAGGCCCTCCACCAGTTTCTAGTGCTGCCATATTGCTTGTAACATCTAGAATAACCTACAAATGATCAAGGATGATAGTTCTCAATTTCGAAGTAAATAAAGCGACACGGCTATAGAATCAAAAAAATCAAATGAGAAATTCGGCTTTTCATAACCATCTGATCTGAATAATCTTGGAAGGATACGCATGCAATGTCAAATCACGGGTAACAGAAAAATCTGATTGATGGGACCAATGTCGATTACGCGGGTAACCTATTACTTATGCTTAGTACGAGCGTAATTCGTTGCGACTTCTTTTATAGCTCTCTAGAGATACCAACAGTCTCAGAAAACTGAACCTTTTAGTGATAGTAAGAAATCTCAGTATCATTGGATCTTTTAGTGATAGTAAGAAATCACGGTATGATGGAACTAGGGAGATTATGTGGAGGGTATACAGGTAGATAGTTTCGTGTGGTCCTTTTGTGTAGGCTATAACAGCAAACCAGAAGGAAATTAAAGAGTGTATTAAAATTAAGAGAATCACGCACCTTTCCCTTACTACCATCATATCTCTTTTCCCACATTTGTAATCTAAGATCCCCGAAACAGGTATCTCTACAAGCTACTGCAAGCCCTGCTTCAGATGTAGGAGCTCGCAATGGAGTTCCTGGATCCTTTGTAGTTCCCTCTAACTCCACCTGTCAATCAAAATAAGATTTGTGATATGCAATGAAAAACAAAACAACAACAACAATTACTATAGTTATTGATGCCCCAGTGATACACATTAAAGCAGGAAGATCAACTCAACCATAAATTTATATATAAACAATTCCACATACACGCTCAAGCAAAATGACTACTGATGTCAATCGCATGTTGTTGTTTGTTTTTTTTCTTTCTTTTTTGATGAAATTCGCATGTTTGCTAGGTCTACGACTTAGCATTATAAAGAAAAACTTGGCTATCTAAGAAACTTGGCTATCTTAAACAAAGAGATCACCTTATATGATCCATTTTCTGCATACATGTGCCAATAACCCCATGGTGCAATCTCCCAATTAACAACACCATTCCATGGAACAAATTCATAAAATTTTCCTCCAAAATGAACTCCGATCTGCATAAATACAACAATAGGTTATCTAGTCAGATCATACGATCTTGCATAATCCTCAAGGAGTAGGAGGAAAATAAGCATAAATATCAAATAGTGTTTTTAATTACTTAACTAAACGGTGTGTCAATCTAAGAATTTACAAACAAATAGGTCTGCGAGACTAAACATAATATTGCCCCAGTAAATAATGTATTAGTAAAAACGTAAGTAAAATTAGCAGATTCAGGGATAATAGTAGCATTAGTCCTTCGTAATAGAGATTGACAATTGCGAGGAAGATAAACAAGATTGCTGTGGGAAAAAAACCCATAAAGTACGTACCAGTGCAGCATTTTCATAGCTGTTCAATCCAGGCAGTTCCCTTAAACCACCGGCAGCAGTCAAAGCAACTTCTCCTTCTCCACCTTGAAAAACATTGCATTGAGCCTGCAATAAGATAACAACCACCGATCCCTTAGTACTAAAAACTCTCAACAGTTCAACAATCAAAAGATCCAGCAGACACCCTACGCCTCACGTCAACTATGGATTTTGGAGTAATAACTTATGGGTGATGGCTTTTTTATGGCTAAGCAACAAATCTTTCTTGGTTTAAGTAAAACAGGAACGGTGATAATACCAGTTAAGAGTTAACGTGATTAAATTTTATATTGGCTTTCTTATGGCTTAGCAACAATCATGCCTGGTTTGAGTAAAACAGGATCAGTGATATATGTGTGATAAGAATTTATAATTATGTACTTCAGCTTATATTTGGTTAATGATACATCAAGTCTAAAGTAGCTTAATGACATCATTAATGTCCATATGTCTAGTGCGAGGTGTCTCTACAACTTGTTGTGGTAAGGTTGAAAAATATGTTTTAAGCGTGGAATGGACGCTTTTCTAGCCTCTGAACCTAGGAATAAGAGGATAGGAGTAGAAGTTCAAGTCTAAAACTAAGTAACAGCTATCTTTCTGTATCTCTACTCAATTCTATCTCTGAGGGTATGAGCTGTTTTAAACCATCATGTTTGTAGTTTAACCTAAGCTATTGAACATATTAATTCTATATCTTAAGTCTATTTCAGTATACTGTAAAATCATAATCATGTTTAAGCCTGAGTAATCATGTTAACAAACTAAGTTGCTAACCACTGGCAACGAAATGAACAATTGCAGATAATATACCCATTGACATACTGCAAACTTCAGAATACTTGGACCATTTTATTTTCAGTGACTAACACAACATTTGAACTAAGCATTCGTAGATGGAAACATTTAGATTCTTACCCAGAACCATTTCTTTGGGAAAGCTCCACCCCAATTCTTCTCTGAGTATGAAGGTGCATTTTCAAATTCAAAAAGTTCGCCGTCCCATTCTATCCAGCCTGGAATGAACGTTAAGAATCTTAGATGTCTTACAATTACCAAATTAACAAAAACACGGACAGGTGGAATCACTTTTTAAGTGGGTTTCTCAATGTGCCATCTAGGTGTAGCTTAGAAGAGTATCGACAAATCATACTATCTTGTGTGACTTGTGTCCTCTACTTCTTTCTCTGAGCTATCACCACCACAAATAATGACAGCATTATTGTAGGTGTCTTTACACAAATCATGCAAATTCGCGACCTCCTCATCATTGCAAAATCATAATGCTTCTTAATGGTTGTTTTCTCATTAGAAATAATATATCTGACTAATATCAATGGGGAAGAAAGAAACTAGATGTGGAGCAAATCATATCCAAATTCGCTAGGCAAAAGTAAGAGCATTGACGCATACCTGTGGACAGTCCACCTGCCATGCAAACTTGCCAATGAGGCTCAAATACAGGAAAAGCTGCAAGCCAGCCTGCTGTAGCTTTTTGGTTAGAGCCAACATCACCCCAACCATAAACAGGACGCGTACTATATTTCCACCGCGCAGTCTTTACAGTGTTCACGTAACTTGATCTGCCAACTCGAGTAAAAGAGATAAAGATCATCAAGTTACCAACCACCCACCGACACACAAATAAAATAAAAAATAATAATTTCAGTGGTAGTTTGAGCAACAACCAACCAAAAAGGAATATATTTTTTATTGTTCACATAACTCGTTTCTTAAAATTTACCTTGAGTAGAATTTTTTACTCTGATTTTACATGAAAGGGAATTAGGGAAAGAAACACATTTTTTAACATTTTCTGATCCCATATGGTGAAACTCCTATTCAACAATCAAATTTTCAGCTTGAGTTTAAATAGTATGATTCAACTTTCTTAGATGCTTAACTACAGAGAATCATACATTCGCATTGTACGAGAGATGAGTTTCACAATCATAAATAATTGCACTACTTAAATACATGCTTTTAACATCGACAATCATTTCCAAAATCTGATTTATAATGTATTCCTAAAGACATTGTAGAGTCTGCATTGTGATATTATGATATGCGTATCAGGACTGGAGTGCAACACACCATGCCAAGCATTAAAATTTCCGAATCTCAAAGAGTATTTTGTCTACGTTAAGTGGGAAGGATGAAAGAGAAGGTAATGCTTGTCCCCCGTCAAGTTGTTAACACATTTGATCTAAAATGACAACGGAAAAGACTGAAATAGACCAGCTTGTATAAGAAAATCCAACAGACAGATTACAACGTTTCAACAAATTTACCTACTCTGACTGAAGGATCCCGATGAGATCAGTTAACATTAAAACCATTGAGCACTGAATATAACAAAACTGAAACCGGTACCTGTGTTAAACTATGACCTTATCCATTCACTAAACAAACTTTAATTTCTTTAAACAGTAAATGGCGTACCTTCCATCATCACAGATAAAGCCTTGATGCCAAAGTGGGGTAACTTGGAAGCCTTCAGAGACTTTATCATCAAATTCCTGAGGAAAAACCAATGAAAAGGGCATTGTGCTGATTACTACATTTTAAGAATCAACCCCACAAGCTCACTAATAACGGAGTATTTTTCAAATCCGCACTTTGACAGTTAAATTTCCATAAGTTAAGCAGCTACTATTCGAGCAATACTCTAGTGATTTATTTGTCAGCAATAAAGCACCAAGCAAAGAATGTCGACGATTCTCACTCTCATCTATCATCATTTTGTAAATGTGAAGCAAACACATTACCTAGTTACTAATAACAATGTTTCAACAGAAACTAGCATAGTTCCCTAAGCCAGTGAGCTTGACATTGATGGTAAATATCCTCATTTTTTATCCAAAAGTAAAAACAATGTCCAGAAAGAAAAAAGAAACGAAATTAAACTTTGAAATACTAAAGATTTTAGAATCTCAAGAGAGGCTGTATCACTGTATGGACCTGAGGAGGAACTTCCTATTTGGGGGAGGCGAGGCTTTCCCAGCTGTAAAGGTGTTCCTAGTGTTAATTCATGCCTACCTATGCATTAAAACTTGATTGTTAAGCATCACAAATACAAGAAATAAAATCATCCCAACCCCGGGAATCACAAAATGGACCAAATATGACAAGCAGCAAACTTACCTCCCAAAAGTGCTGAGATTCCCTCAGAAAATTGACAAATGTACTTATCATCTGGTCCAAGAATTTGAGCCCCAACTCCAGTAAATCTAGGTCCATTGAAAATCTGTTCTAATGTACTCATTTTCTTACGAAATGCAGGATTCTCCACTGAATACATAAAACAGAAACTTTGCCTCCTTTCTGGAATTGACACCTTAAAATACCAACCCTCGAAAAATTTCCTTGTAGTTCCATCAAAATGATACCTTCACACACAAAAAATCACACAAAGTTACAAACCTTCCTACACCAGACACTCATAGAACAAATTACAGCATCCTTGAATGCAATTAACAAAAACTAAGAAGAAGAAATGGCGAATTGAGCATAGAATTTGACTTACCCACTGTGAGGAGTTCGCAGTTCTCTATTTGGAGGCGTTTTAGTATAAGTTGGAATCAAAGAAACCTTATTTTCTACTGAATCGATATTCTCTGTAATCGGTTCCGCAGTAGCAGCGGAAATTCGAGATTTTGATTGAAACCCAGACTTTAGAAGAGATAATCGAGATGTTTTACAGTTAAAAGAATCATTAGAAACCTTAAAAAGTTTTAGATTTCTGGAAAGATTAGTCTGAAACCCTAGATTAGAAGGAGAAATGAGAATTCCATTGACAGGATTAACACAGTGAGTAGATATGTTGAGATCCATTGAGAAATTTGATACAGAAGAAACAGAGAGTCTGAAGAGAAAAATGAATGATATTTTCAGGTTCCCGTTTTGTACTAC
>JAJJWW010005819.1:0-89453 GCA_023531295.1 Papaver armeniacum | reverse complement strand
TTGGACGATTGAAACTGTTTTTGGACGGAAGCATTCTGGACGACCGCACTAAAGATTTCGGTCCTTCATTTCTGGACGACTACGACTATTGTGTACTACGGTTACGGATGTTTTGATTATGTAATCTGAAATTTAATCCATAAACAACTTAAATACTTCCATAATTTATTAACTGTATTACCAGTAACACACAAATAAATAAATTGATTAATTTTTTTCGGTTTTGAGTAAATTTAAACAAATAAGAATCATAAAAATTACATTTGTTGATTATGTATTAACATAATTTGTTGCTGGATGTCTGATTCATCCAAATGATAAAAGGCAGAGAAATAATAAATTTTGACATACCATAATTAAACACAAGTCTAACCTAGGGCTTAAATTCTTTTTTATGAAAGGGAGATTAATGAAGAAGGAGAACAAGAAGAAGGAAAATGTTTTTTCTTTTTAATGAAAATGGAAAATTAATGAAGAGAAGATGAAGAAGAAAAATGGGAAGTAGTTGCAGTCAAATTTAATTTGACTTTTTAGGTGGTAAATAGGAAAAGGAGGAATTGAAAAATAAAAGTACTTTTAATTTTTGAGGGAGGTGGCAAATAGGAAAAGTATGGGTGGCAAATAGGTGAAACCATATATATTAGTTTATTTTTAATTGTCCTCTAGATATTTTTACAACTTACTAGGCTCTACTATAAACCTTAATTTTTACTTTCCTCCCATTCCTGAAACCACCATTTGCAGAATATCAATGGATGTTATATAATATAATTATTCTCTTAAAAATTCTCCACAACAATGTCATATTCGAAAATCGAAATGAAATACCTAAGGTTTTGATTCTTTTCTTAAAATCAATTTTCTGAAACTTCATAAGCATTTTTATTCTATAAAAAATTCTAATATGATCTTTTTTTTATTACGTTGCTTTGCGGTTGCATTAAATTGAGTATTTTTAAAAATCGTAAATTATGTCGCAGATCTCCACAATTTAGGGGTTATACATAAAAATTATGTTGGAATTTTATGGGTTTTATGTTAAAATAATAAAAAAATCCGTTTGATTAGATTTTAATGACTTATTTTAAAAATATGGGCTACTTTAAGAGAGAAACTTTTAAAAGGTAATCAAGCCAGAATTTTAATCACAAATTTTTGAGGCTTACATTTTAATCATAGATGATCTTGGATATTATAATGGTTTTCTCCTGGAAAATTCCCAAGCGAGAGAAGGACGAGGTCTACTTTGTACACATATATATCCCAATGACCGTCACTTAGAAACCCGAACCCAACACTTCTACACTTTTTTATCTACATCTAGCTTCTACTCTCACTTAAATTTTCATTTTACCTTTGCTTTCTATCCAAATATTATGTTGAAAACAAAACACAACTTATTCTTCATTTTTAGAAATATACGCAAAAGAGTTATAATTTTTATTTATATTATTCTACAGGGAGTCAAGATTTTTCATGGGTTTTCACTAACCCTTTTTTAAAAAAATAACTGTGCTGCACGTACCATAGAAAACCCAGAGAGGATGCCGTGAACCTGTTTGAACAACTATTCAAATTTGGGCTGAATGCCGATGGGGATAGTACAGGTCGTATCAAATTTTTCCGACCGTCCGATCATCGGCGGGATTAAACTTCCGGTAAACTTCTATAATCTTCGCATGAAAAATGCATAATTATACAACAGAGTTTAGGTTTTTGTGATAGGATAAAGCGTTTAGGTTTCACAAGATCTATATACCCATTTACAAACAGAGTTTATATGCTGCCTGAACACGGATAACGAGACCATAATATAGTATGTTTCAATGCATGGCATTCAGCCATTGATTGTACGTAGCTTTTGTATGACACCCTTCATCCTCGGATTGATTCACACCATTCATAAAACTAAGGTCGAAGGCATGCGCACCCAATTAAAAATAATAACAATTATAATAAAAGAGAAAAATAATCTTTATCCACAGTTAAAGCAACTGCAGTGGTGCGAGTAAAACCAAATACCAAAGAGGAAAAAAAAGACCAAAATTTGGATTTAGTCTGGTATGTGACGCTATGGGTGGGAGACTAAATTTTGGTGGAGCGTAAATGGGTTTAGTCGCCCACTGCGGTTGCTCTTTAGCACACTACTCGGCTACAATATGGTCCCCTCTCTATTTTACACTGGAGGAGACCATATATATAGCCGAAGGACTCGAACGCGGGCGATAAACAAGAATTTCCAAGTACATAGCAGAGCTGAGTCTTGCTGTATTTTAGTGTGACTCGGGTGATTAGCACTGCTGGCATACTTTTGGTAGTTCACCGAGAGTCCTAGAGATTGTGCATGACAACAATGATTCCACCGCAACTCTGCGGGCTGGGCAGGGACTGCCGCATTTTTCCAACGCAGTGTCCGTCCGGATATGGGATGCTCGACAAGATGCGTGTCCGGCGCAGCACACAGCGTCTGGGCCCCCGTGACGATTTGGTTTGGGCGACTCGGCGACTCCGCCAGCTTTGAAGCTTTTTTTCATTTTCATTTAAACTTCTTTCCTTTATTTTTACTATTAATAACTAAATCGAATGAAAGACAAACATTAGATTAATCATTTAGGTCTTTATTAGGGTTTTGTAATTGGAAATGACATCACGTATACCCTTGGTTGGGTATGTGTTGTTCTAAGAATTCCTTTTGATTGTGCCATGTGTTTAATAGTGATTGATTGCTTGACCTTCAGTGTGTATAAACAAACGATCTCTTCTTTTCGTTTGAAATTTATACACATGTAGCATCATCTTGTAATTTTTAGGATCGAAACACTTGACTTTGTTGTATAAATACAAGATTGTAAATATAAATAAAATATGTATATACGTGTTCGCGTCCTAGTATTTTGAAAATTTTATAGTGTCTACGTCGTGTTCGCGTCTGTGCAACCCAGACCACAACAAATCTAGAGAAAGATACTACCTAATATCAGTGAACATTATTATTACTAGCTAGTAGCTACTACCAAATTGGTTAAAAAAACGAAGATGATAAACTTATCGAGCAGAGAATCCCTAGAATCGATGGCCGGCCTCTCACAAATTTGTGGATCCCACCACAAAACAGTACCCCCTGCTCGTCTGTAGTGGGTGCGGGCCGCGCAGATTTGTGAGAGGCCACTGATCCTGCGGGATTCTCTCCTCGGTAGCTCCATGAGTTCCTTTAAAAAAATAGCCTTCCTACTAGTTTCATAGCCAAAAAAAGAAAAATACCGTGAGTTTCAAACCGTAGACTCCACAAGAATTATAGGCTGCTTCAGAAAACCAAACAACAATTAGGCATTAGTACATTGCCTTATCCAACGGATTTCTAGATTTTTAATTAGGCTCTTGTATTAAAATAGAAAAAAACCCAAGGCTATAGGGCCTGTCAAGCGGAAATGCTTTATCTCCCTTGAGGCCATCTCGATTGGTGAGAATGTGAGAGAGGGGGTGGGTTAACCGATTTAGGACACACGACAATATCTGAATATTTTTGGGTCAAACTCCAATATCTGCATATTTTTGGGCCCAATGGTGGAACTCCACCGTTGAACCCTTTGATTTAGTTTTAACATTATTCAAAAACCACGGTTTCACTAAACCTCACATTTCAAAAATCATCACTAAGAGCAACTGCAGTGGTGCGACCATAACCAAAGAGCAAAGAGCAAAAAAAAACTAAAATTTGGGTTTAGTCCGTGTTGTAACGCAGTGGAGGGAGACTAAAATTTGGTCAGGCGCAACTTTGAGTTACGCCCCAACCAGGCGCAATTCCAAATCTCGTCCCATTTTTTTTTTTTTTTTTTTTATTATTGTTGGGGGCGCAACTCAAAGTTAAGCCCCATTATTTTTAATTGTTGGGGCGCAACTTTGAGTTACGCCCCAATCAGCGTGATCCAATGATTGCGTCCCATTTTTCTTTGTTTTTAATTGGCGTAATTTGAGTTACGCCCCCATCAGCGCAACTTTAATTTACGCCCGACTAACTGAGACTAAAGACTAAATATGGTCTGGGTTTTGGTCATAGTCCGGTCTTTGGTCTTTAGTCCGTCTCCACTGCGTCTGTTTTTTACCAAAAAATTTGGTTATACTCCACGACTGTGGATGCTCTAAGGGTCTATTTTTGAGGAGTGCGCCTACTGATTTTTGCTCCCGTAAAATCTCCCGATAGTGGATCACATGGTTGTGGAAGCCCTTTCTGCATTGGGATTATCAATGGCTGAATATGAGTCTCATGTGTTGATTGTTGCGGAATTTGAGTTGGGACAAAGACTTGGTGATCCTGTCATTTTCGCTTATGTTATCTGATGATCCTCTTAAAACCATAAAACCCAAAGTGGATATTTTTCCGATTCTAAAGGGCTACATGGAATTGAGCTAGCAGATTTGATCATCTCAAGGTACTAATATACTAGATGACCGCTGCCACGGTGGGAAGGCCGACCGAAGAAAAAAGGAAACACTCCTGCAATTGGACTGTAAAAGAAAATTTATGGCTAAAGTGAAAATATCATTTTTCTTGAAACAGAGAGTACATCGTTTTATTAGTTGCAAAAGAAAAACTAGTTGATGATAAAACCAAAATACGGATTACATAAAGTATTATGTATCATTTGTGGTAGTTTGTACAATGGATCTCCATTTATTTTCAAAATTTGCGCTCTAAAATGATAAATATTTTTCCAAATTTTCGTAAAAACTCTAAATTTAATATTGTTGTTTATACTCATTGCGTAGATTTTTTAAACCTTTCCAACTAGATAAAATTTGAAAAAATTCCAAGGCACGGATTTTAGAAATGTTATATTAAAGGATTTGGTTAATAATTATACCCCTAAAGAAATAAGATACATAAGGAATTATAATAAGAAATTTGGGCTCTATATCTAGTTGCCACTTCTTTTGGTTTATTTACTTAAAATGTCTAATATCTTCTTTGCCCTTCCTTTTTGGTTTATTTACAAAATGTCTAATACCTTAAAGGCCCTTCCTCTTGGGTTTATTTACTTAAAAATATCTAAATGAAAATTCATATTAGAGGATAGTTTGGATATTTCGGGGTATGACACCAAATCCAATCTTTTTTGTTAAATCGGAAAAATGTCACGCTTCATATGGGACAAATCATGCATATGTAAGTCTCCTCGAATTCGCTCGGTCGGCCTAATTATGGCTATAAAAGGGTTGACAAGTGAAGCCAATTGTAGGAAATAAAAAATGGATGCTTAGAAGAGATGGGATTCGGCTAAGGATCAAATTCAGTCAGCATTCAGGAAAAGTCCTTGGTGTATGATACAACCCGAGAAGAAGATTATGGAAGTTATGGATTTCCTTGTGAACGAAATGGGTTACGATTTTTCCCATATTGCGGAGGCCCTAGTGATTTTCAATAGTAATAGTTTAGGAGAGGATTATCCCTCAGTGCTCTTTTATCGGAATTTTAGTCTCAAAGTCTGATTAAGGAAAAACTTCCTCTGCCGTTGCTCTCAAGAATGACAGATAAGGCCTTTTTGGAAAGGTTTGTCAAACCATTTGAGCAAAAATCTCCTGAATATTGAATGTATTCCAAGATCATTTAAACAGCAACTAACTACTTCTGAAATGAAAGATTTGAAGAGATGAATACGCTTTGCCGGTATGATGTCTTTCCTCCTTTTCTGTTTAGTCAATGCCTCTCCTTTAACGTTTTAGTTTTATTTTTTCGGAGATGAAAATTGTTTCGTCTTTCAGGCACATGAAGAATGTATGTCATTGTAGTTATGTAGAATATTCTGGGATGCTTGAATTTCTATATGATATTTCCCTCCGTCTTCCACTAATAGAGCTTTTTAGTTACTTTTTGGATTATCCCACCATTAAGTGACCTATATCAATAAACAAGATATTTCTAAAATTATCCTTTTAATTGATTATAAGAAATATAAAAATATGCATAATTTGATAGTCATGTTTATATTCGTTACGTAGGTGTTTTAAAATGCTTTTCAATGGTACGAAGTTTGCGAAAATCCGTGGTGTAGTTTGAGAGATAAATCGCCTAAAATTTCACTATTTAAGGGTATAATTGTAAAAGTGCTTAAAAATACTTTCCTCTGCTTGCCTTAAAAATTGTGCAAACTTAAACTAGGTCACTTAATAGTGGGACGGAGGGAGTACTTATTTTGAGATGTGTGATTGATTAGGATATTCTCATGTTCATATACTCCATGTAGACTGCACTGAATCTCTATGCGCTCGGCAAAGAAACCAAGATAACTCAGGCCAATAAAGTTTGCTCCTTGCACAAAACTAGTTAGTTTTCCATGTGAAAGGTTTTTTTATCCTTCTATAAACTAATTATAGTCAGACTGATGTCGAACTTGGTAGATTTAAACTTCATGTTTTCAATAATTTTAAGAAATCACAACACAAATGGAAAAAGTGACAAAGGAGGTTACTTGTTGTTTCTTTTCTAGGGTGGAAAACCATGAATTTTGTACTTGAAATAAAAGTTTGTAGAAGTATAGTGACGCTTGATGGAAGTCTTAGTTGTGCGATATTTGAAGTCTTCTAGTATTCTTGTATTTTACTAGGTTTGTTGTGATTAACATTATCGTATATTATTCTAAAGTAATGGTATAAGGCCTTTGTAAATGCTTTAACATTCATGTTTCAAAATCGAAATGCCTGAATTGGACTTATGGTATTAAATGTTTTGCAGTTCAACTTCAATGGATCTAGAGTTGCTAAAGCCAAAAACAAACACTGGGTGCCGTGGAAAAGGAAAAAAAAAAGTGCGATCTGTGGGTGAAAGGTCTATATATGCTTGCTCGGTGCGGATCGGTGGATTCAAAAGTTTGGTGTCAAGGTTGCCGCCAATCAGGTATGAATACAAACCGAACAATGAGACCAAAGTATTCAAAGCACCACATTCTATGTTTTCTTCTTAAAAAACGAACCTATCCCATGCTCAAGATAATTCTAAATCTAAAACCGCCTTAAACTGACACTTCCGCATATAAATACCCACAAGTACCACCTCTATCATCCAAAACATTAAGAAACCCTTAATTTTCCTTTCTCTCCCTTTAGATTTCTTTTCGTTTCTCTGCATCAATGGCTCGTACAAGGCATCGGTCAGAAATCTACGGGAGGTAAAGCTCCAAGGAAGCAACTGTCCACTGTAGGTTGCGAGGAAATCGACACCAATAACTTGAGTAGTTAAGAGAAGCCACATCGTTATCGCCCCGAATCAATTTGCTCTTCGTGAAATCGGGAAATACCCGGAAAGACTGAGCTTTTGATGTGAAAGTTGCCTTTCCGGTAGATTAGTTCGTGAAATTGCTCGGGAGTTCAAAACGGATCTTCGGTTCCAGTCATCTTGTTCTTGCACTTCAAGAGGCTGGGTGGCTTATTTAGTTGGATTGTTCGAGGATACCAACTATGCGATTCATGCCTAAAGATATTCGATTAGCAAGGCGTATTCGTGGTGAAAGGGCTTAATTGTTTTTAGTTTTTTTAGGTTTAATTTTTATGGTAATGGACAATATGTTTTTGCTTTGTAAATAAAGCAATTTTACTTCTTCAAGACAATATTCGTTTCATGAATTTTAAGATGTAGTTTGGGTATGATTTTTATTATAAATTTATAATCAATGAAATCTATTCGTTTTACGATAAAAATTTCTCATCACTTAACAACTTGTTCTGCATTTTGTCCTAGGCTTTATAATGGTCTTTATACAAGGTACTTTTATGTAAAGTCGGCTATACAAGTCAATGCTAGGACTATAGTTGGAGCCTTGGAGGATGTTGTCACAAGACTTTGAAGCCAGTTTTTTTGCTTCACAAACTCTATAATTTTATGCCTTTATAAGTTATTCTGAAATTTAATTTTCTAGAAAACCATGTTTGTCAGTCATTAACATCGGTTTCGCATGACACACTGGCACCCTCAATCACTTATCGTGTATTATTTCTTAAGGTCCATTCGTCCAGGGTTGTTGGGACCTCTAAGTTGGAAATTGCGTTTTCTTCCGACTTAGACGTGCCATATAAGACTTGGCAATTCCACCCACACGTAAACAATCTTAACATGTCATGTGCATTGCTAATCTTATACATTTATTGTTATGTCGAGAAGTTAATAGAGGAACATAATTCAAAGAAGATCACAAAATAATTGTTATCATCTGAACGTTATATACCATTAAAAAAAATCGGGAGTTGGTAGTTGAATGATTTTTCAATCACTTGAATTTCACAAACTAACGAATAGAGTTTGCGATAAGTGTTTAGAACTCCAAATATAAGTCAAACAACGTTTTTCGATTTGTGAACCTAATATTGTGAGTTCGCAACCCTACTCTAGAGAATTTCCTTGAGAGTTGTTGTCTTTTAAGTCCGAAACTACTAAAGAAAAACTTCTCGAGTTATATTATCATTTGAGCTCGGTAATATATATAGGCATGAGTTCTTTCACTTATAAAAAGAAAAGTCCCTAAGACTTGAGAGCTTTTGAGTTTGCGAACCTAAAGAGGTGAGTTTGGGAACCTAATAAGGTCTTGTTATCTTAAGAGTTTTAAACATTTGAGTTCGTAAATTAAAGAAATGATTTCACGAAAACTGACAAGAATAATATCTCGAGTAGCATTCTTGCATGTAATTTCGTGAACCTACCTATTTGAGTTTGCGAACCTGAAGGCATAGTCCTATGTTTTCAACCGTAATTAGGTTCACCGATTTGACACTCACCGGTTATGAACCTAAAAGCTAATTAATGAGTTGTTTCGTAACTTTATTATCTTTAGGTTCATCCATTATTCTTCTTTGATTTCAGGAGAAACTTTCTACACACTCAAGAATTGCTAATTCTTAGCTAATTCCTTTGTTAGAAAGTCTAGTTATTTGCTTGAAAGTTTTAAGTTATCTTTGGTAGTAGTTTATTTTTTCATAGAATTCACTAAGATAAAAATTATCTACAACTTAAAACCATGGAAAAAACTTCATTGCTAAGTCTAGTTCTTTTCAAAGAAAAATTTGTATTTATTGAGAAATGACTTTGATTTAGCAATTGAAAATTAACTTGGTTAGAAATTCATTGCTTACATCCTAAAAAGTCCAACTTTTAACTATAAATAAATTAGATATATCACCAACACAAAAAGCTTAATCCATACTCTCATGTGTATTTTGTTGCAAAGTTTTCCGTCAAAGACCGAAGGACCTTCATGATAAAGGTTCAATTTGAATTACTTCATTTGGGATTCATGACGCACATGGTCACCTATCTTGAAAGAAATATATTTTTCTTACTTGTATTTGTATTTTTTGATTCTTATATTTATTTTCTATTCTAAGGTATTTTTCCTTATGATATAAAGGCCATTCAAGAATGGCATATCATATCCAGATTTGATAGAAAACTACGAGGCGTGATTGAGTATAACTCTTATATATTGAAATCTCGTTTGTGAGTTTTCCATAAGAATACATATTAGATTAAGATCAAATTGTGATTCTTTTATAGGTTGAAGATTATATATATCTATAAGTTTTGTAAAGTAGAAACCATAACCTTGGGTTTAGGTTCATCTAGATTTGGCAAACCGATTTATATTCTTGATCTAGGATCATAAAGGAAACCACCGGGTGTCATGTTGGAGGTGGGAGTAAAGTTATTCTTCAAGGAGGATTAGTGCAGCAACTTTTAGGGATGTAAAAGGACTTCAACTAGAAATCAAGTGCTTGGTTAATTCCAAAACTAAGATACATATGGGCATAAATGCATAAACAAAGCTTTGAGGGTATATTCTGTCAACCACGTTTCTTTCTTGATGTCTTATAATAGGCTAATGTTTGTAGGGTATAGTGTGTTTTGAATTGGACGAGGCTCATGGTTTTTAGCCGCTATATTGCGGTGCTTCTTTGTTAACAAAAAATCGGGTGACTTGCTTTACTTTTATTTTCCGCGTTCTATTGAGTTATGTTTATGATTAATAGTAAAAAAATAATTGTACATTAATCAATCCTTGTGACCCAAGTGTTAGAGCACTGCTCGGTTGAACTCCAGGCGTTTCTATCTCAATCTTGTTTGTCAAGTTTAGTTGTAAAAATTATAAGTCTTGATTTCTAGTCTACTTATAGCTATGTCTCGGATTAGGATAGAATGTGTAGTTGAGCTTTAGAATTCACGTCGTTCATCGATTGAAGACGAAGAACCACTAAGGGGAGCTTGTGGAACTCCATCAACAAAAGGTATGTGGAGACTTGAACTCATTTATCACTCAGAAGTCTAGTTCTATGCTATCTCCTATTGAGACAAAAGTTGTATATCTATATAGACTTTAGTTTATAAACATTGATTGATATTTCAAGCCGAGTTTAACTCATCTTAATATATTTCTAGAAATATGTGTTGGTAGCTTTCTCTTTACCCAAGTTCATCTTTTATTCTGACGAAAGTCAAACATGATCATGTGAAAATCGCCTCTAACATCTTATGATTTGTGAGACAATCATTTGATGTAGACTCAGAATGTTTCGTATTGATCATTTGATCAATTGAAAATTTCTATGAAGCCAATAGTTTGTGTGATACAGCTATTCCCGTCTTATAAGAATGATTCAATAATTAAAATTGGAGTTTAGAACAACTAACCATACATTGATTGGATATAGCACAGTATGCGTACTTGTATGCTAACTGTTGCAAGTGTATTCCAAGTCCGGGAAGTTAGTATGCATATCCGTATGCGTACGATTGGACAGTTGAAGTCCGAGAACTATAGTATGCATACTTGTATGCGTATATACTAATTTCAACTGAGTTTGTTCGTGAATGATAGTATGCGTACAAGTTTGCATACTGGCGGACAGACCAAGTCCGAAACTCTAGGTATGCGTACCCACTTGCATACTTGAGTGGTTAAGTTCTAAAATAGGCTATTCATGAACAAATACATTTATATATTAAGGAAATGAAATCTTTGCAAACCGTGACTATAATGTTCATAAATTGTGTCTTGTATACTACATAAGAATATAAACAATTGAACAACTCCATAACTAGTTTCATTTGAGTCATTTTAACTAGTTGTGATTAAGATGAAAAAGGTTGATATGAAATCGTTTGTATGGCTTACTTGGTTAACTATTGTTGAGCCAACTAAGTGTACACGTTTAGGTACGGTTACCCATATCTAAATGAAGGAATATTTTATTTATGTGTAACAAGCTAAGATAATCTAACGGTTGAAAGGTATTAGTTGAATCTAATCGGAGTTTCATCTAATTTGAATATTGAATGCTTTATTTACCAAGGTAACATTGATTGTAAACCTGATTGAAGACTATATAGGAGAACTCTAGCACCTGAAACTTAATCCCCACACCTCTTGTGTGATACTAGCTGCGACTAGAAGTCGATTCACCGGCACCTAGGTTTTCTAAACAATTATAGGTTGACGACTCAAAGACTTAATTGGGATTATGAAGATAGGCCCAAATATTTTCTCTGTAGTTGTGTGTTCTGATGTTACTTTGTTCTATTGTATTGAGTACTATCTTCTCTAAGATTTTATCGAGATAAAACCTCAGATAGGAAGATAAAAAGTAGTCACAAACATCTTCGTCTCATCGTTTGTGATTCCATAATTTCTTGTTCCTCTTCCATATGGTTAAGATCATTGTGAGATGATTGATATTACTAGGCAGTTCTTCGGGAATGTAAGTCTGGTGTATCGATTGGTTCATGTTCACCTTGATTTATCAAAGAGGCAACAAAACTCGTAGGGTATTTAAGTGGTGAGACATTTATCTATTCAATAGACTTTTCTCAGGTGAGACAGATTTGTATATTAAGTCTTGACTTTGGGTCATAGCAACTCTTTTTTGTGGGTGAGATTAGCTAAAGGGAATCAAGTGCGTAGAGTCCCATGGATTTAGAGCGTGAGGAACGTGACCACCTTGATCCCGCGAGATTGGTTAGGGCTCAACCATTCCAGTCAAGTTAACTTGTAGTTGGCTAGAGTCTGTAGCGGCTTAATAAAGTGTGGTGCTCCAATCTGGACTAGGTCCTGGGGTTTTTATGTATTTGCGGTTTTCTCGTTAACAAAACTTCGGGTGTCTGTGTTTCTTGTTTTCTACATTATATTTGTTTATATAATTGAAATATCACAGGTTGTGCGTACTTCAATCAACTATATAATCCAAACTTTGGTTGTTCATATAAATTGATTGACACTTGAACATTGGTCTTTGCACGTTCTATGTTGTTTCTCATAATAATCGGAGCTTGGATTTTATCTCTGTTTGATTTGCAAATTACATTGAGAAACGAGATATGACTCATGGATGTATTTTCCTTGATTGAGTATGAATGTCTAGTTGATTCTCTTGGAAATATATTGGAGTTAGTCCATACATATTGCCTAAACGAATATTGGGTGTGGTTGTTATATCTGGTTTTTTACCAAGGATATCTTTTAGAGATTATCCGGGATACTTTGCTATCTCATTAATCTTGTATTGAATATCACGCAAAGAAATTTTCTTTGGTTATGTAATAAAAAGTTGGAAATTTACTGAGGTACCCTCACCTATTCATTTTGCAATATAATATGCGGTATTTTTTCAAACACCTAACAAAGACCAAAAAGTTATTTAATATTTTTTTTCTTTTAGACTAGTTATGTATTCACCCAAAAAATTCACAACCAATGCCACATTAGAGATCGGAAGAAGACTTCTTGTGATGAATAAAAATATCTAAAATGTGTAATTTTATTCGTTGGATAAAATTAGAACAAACACGCGAAGCCCGAGACTTAAAAGATAAACTCAAAAAAAAAAAAAAAAAGGAAAAAAAACATGTAGTAACCATCCAAAATCATTATATGCGATTTTCAAACATTGATTAATAATTGTTAGGTCAACTAATCCGGGAAATTTACAATTTAAAAAGAAGGATTAATCGGGGGATGTGGAAAGTAATTGGGGGATATTTTATTGTTCATACCGGCATGGTAAAATCCATGCTGATTTTGATTGTCGGCATTAAAAAAATCATGCCGATATGAACAATAAAATATCCCCCAATTACTTTCCATATCCCCTAAATAATCATTCTTTAAAAATGGCCATATCCCAATTAAATCTTTTCCTAAATGAGCGTGCATAAGTATTGAATGTGCGAAATTTTATGGGCTTACTTACAAACTTTGAGAAGATAAAAAGTCTAGGAAAACTAGAGACTTATGGTGCTGCAACAAGGATATGTGTATCATATTGTTCCCTTTATTAGGTGCAAAACATAGCAAGAAAGGAATAACATACATCATTGTGCATTTGACTATAAAAGACGGCTTTCTTTGGTGCAATGTTCTGATAAGACACACATAACCAATTGAAAATGAAAATATAACAAGGAGAATACACTCCGATAAGGAAAAGAAACAACTTTGATTCAAGAGTTCACAAAAAGATATATAATAGTTTCAAGAAAAAGACAAGTTAAACATATTTAAAACACAAGAGTGTTTCCTCACTTCCTTTAACTTTACGACTTCTTTTTCATCTTTAACTTCCTTTCTTTTTCATATTGCTTATCTTCTTCTCCAACCTCTCTTATTTATTAACTTCAGTTCCTCTTATTTATTCTCATCTTCTTCTTCAACCTCTTGTATTTGTTCATCATCTTCTTTTACAACCATTTGTTCTCTTGATACTCAAAAAAAAAAATTCATACCCTGAAAATTAATGAGAAACCAGCAAGAGAACTCAAAAATTTCGAACATATATAGAATGCTCAATAGTTAAAATTAGGTAAAATCTACTTATACTACATCAACACCCATTATAAGCTGTAAAAAAGGACCATCAATGCACTCGTCATTTCAAGTATCTTTTTTACGTATATTCAATAATTTTGTACATTCTTTGGTTTGGTCAATATTTGATTTTTATCCAATCTAACCATCTTGTGTTGAGAAGATTCATCTTGAGAAGAAACACTTTACCTCTATTAACATTTCCTTGAAGAAGTTCTTGTCCCTGGTAGTAATATTTTGTGTTGAGAAGGCTATATGTGAAGTTCGGTATGATTTTTTGATCTTGTATACTGATATAAATATGTTACATTGTGATTCTAGATCTTAAATTTGTGTTGTTTTCAATTCCAAAGGAACTTATATTATTACCTCGATACATGCCTACTGCTTGTTGGAGCACCTCATCATCAATCAAGCTAAATATACTAGAAGTCAATGCGATACATGTTTGGACTATATTATTTATCATGAGTTTGATGGTCACAATAACGTGGAAAATGGAGAGGTTTTATGATTTTCCTAGCCTTCGACTTCTGTTTTCTTTTTCTTTAACTTTAGTTTCTTCTCATCATTCTCATCTTCTTCTTCAACCTCTTGTTCCTTTTCATCTTGTTTTACTTCAACCTCTAGTTTCCTTCTCTTCTTTGACGTCTTTTTCTTCTTTTAACCGGTTTTTTCATAATCTCATCTTCTTCTTTAACTTTTATTGTTTTCTCTTTTTTAACTTTAGTTTTTTTTTTTGTGCCAAATTCGGCTAAATGCGTTACATGATTACTCCACATGAAAATTTATTAGATCTACATCCTTTGGTAAACTGTTTGAAACTTTCCTATTAATGTTTAGAAACTTCCCGTATATACCGCACACTCTTTGACGTCAAGGCCTTTCTCATATTATGTTTATCTTTAATCTCGTATACAAGGTACAAGGAATAAGAACAAAACCCAATTAAAAACAACATATGAGCAGTAAAATGAAGTTCATTGTATAATATCTTCCTCAAAGTGACTATCTCAATCAAAGCGAAGCGATGCCTAAGCCCAAATAGTTAGATCCACCAAAGCTCATTGTATAATATCTTCCTCAAATATTAGTAACAAAATGATTAGTAAGAGATAAGAAAAATTGAGATAGTTCTAACTATGTTAATTTATCTAACATATAACTAATAATAAATGTTGACGTAAAAATAAATTTACTAAACAAAGGACGCGTAAAAATAACACTATAAGTTTACAATAATATATTGCGGTTGTAAAACTTTTTCATTAATAGATAAAACAAAATAATCATCAAAACTCGCTAATTGACTTGCATGCATGTGCTATAACTTCTTGTAAATTGTCAAAAAAAAAAAAAAAAACAACTTCTAATATGTTTTTGTGAACCATGAGAATATAAGCACACATATTTGTTATTTATGATATATATAAGTTGCAACAGAAAAACATAGAATTGGTACTCAAAATAGTTTCATCTAAAAATGTGCATGCTAAACACGTCATCGTTCACAATATTAACAACATTGAGTAATAATCAAGTCATAATTCTGAACAACTGAAAACAAGTTTCCATTTAATGTGAGTGCACAAGTTTTGCGATCATATATTTCCGAGGTATGTATAAAACGCGACGCAATCATGTAAATCGTCTCAATAAAAAAATCCAGTTATGGAAAAAAATTAGGCTTTACATCACTTATCATTGAATCGATGATTGGCCAAATCTACTAAGCTTCCTAACATGTTAATGCAATCAAATATAACAACTATAAGTTAAATTGTTTTTAAAAAAATGGAAGCGAATGCTCAGTTGAACCTACATACCTTGGTGTGTTAAATTTATTTTCCAAAACTATTTCTTCTGTTAACTTACTAAAGTTAGCACACTACACCAAATTCTGGGATTAGAAATACGAATCCGTAGTTACAAAAAACGGGTTGTAATCCTACTTTGTTGCAAAAGAGGTGTTACATTTTTTTTGTAACTGTGGCTTTGTGGCTATGTTTTTTTGTAAATCTACTCGTAAAGCTTGAGTCACATTTAATTTGCCACGTGGTAACAAAATAGGTCGTTACGACTTTTTTTTTTTGCAATGAGGGCTGTTGTAATGTACCGTGAGCCGTTACGAACTTTTTGTAACATCAAAAATTATCACTGGTCAACCTTGGCATGGTCAAAATCGGTCAATACGACCAATTTTGACCCGGCCAAAATTAACCGCGCTTCATTTTCAACTGAAATACGCCTAATTTAATAATAGCTTCGCCTACCCTTTTCATTCCATCACATTCATTCAATTCATATAACTTTTCAATCAAAGAAGGACATTCAATTCATGTGTAACTTTCAATCAAAGAAGGACATAAAGAAAAGAACATAAATTCTTATAAGTACCAAAATTCTTGTAAGTATCAAATTCTAAGTTAAAAACTTGTTGAGTTCATAGAACTTCCTCATTGTAACTTACAAAACTTACAATATTGAAAAGCAACAATCGATGCCAATCGGTTCATAGATAGTTCATAAACCAAGGTTATCCCACCAAACCCGAAATCAAGATATGAATTAGATGAGGCAAAGCAAAGGCTATCGGTACTTACCAAGAACCACATAACCTCAATGTAAAGTAAACATGTCGAAGAGTGTCAATCCACGCCCACGGGAGTATATAGTAAATTACGATGTGTAATCATAAAGGACTTACGAGCAGGATGCACAACCGCCCAGAATCGTAAAAGAAAAACGAGCGATATCTCTAATATAGAGGTGAGTTTTTCTCCGAAGCTGACACAAAGCCATCTTCATCCAGTTCCAACCAACCATGGTCACATCAATAAAATTGGATCGTGTACAAAACAATCATTTGAAGTAACTCTATAAGAATCTATGGATTTGCCAATGAAGCTACATAGATACCTCATCTGAGGTCAAGTGACTGAGCTTTTCATTGGCAATCTCTTCCCATCGAACAGTTGCAACCATTACTCCGAACAAAGAAAAAGAAAAATATGTTGAAGAAACTCGAAATAAAAAATAAAACAAAACTTGATTCCCTACAAACAATTTATAGACTTTATGAGCAGGAAGGTTAAGGTGTTGTCTAGATAACATATTTGATGTGGCACTAAAACTAAATCCCGGACGGGGACTACACATCGTCTATCACCCAAGCAAGCCCTCCGGAGCAATAAAGTGGATAAACCTCTTTCTTTAACCATCAACCTCAGTATGAGCAAAGAAGATGACTTAAAACACTTGGGTGATGCATATGGTAACAAGATGGAGCAACTATAGGACTACATTATCAAATGCACATGAAATTATGTGTTGTAACCTCGCAATCGACATGTTTATCGGACAAAGTCTAAATCGCCAAAGCAAAGGGAGCACTTTTTGCTTCTCAAATGTTGTATCATCCCGAGTTTAACAAGCAAGATGCAATCAAGCAACAATACTTGTATGCAATGATCATAAATACTTAAAAATTGAAACACAAATGTGATAAAATCGCTGCCACTTTATCTTCCATCAGCCCTCCAAATTCATGGCAATCGTGCGGTGCTCAATACCTACACACCCTTCGGGCGCCGGCACGCTTCTAATTCCTCATCAAAGGCTGCCTTCTCGCCTATACATTTGAGTTTTGAAAATGATTAAGAATCTACCTCAAAATCAGATATAACAACCAACAGAAAAGAAAAAGAAACAGTAAAAATTCATACCTCCTTTTGTTTTCCCCATGTTTCCACTGCGAGCTTCTTTGCATAATCATGATCATCGCAGACCAAGACGTTCTCGAACATAATTCCTGACTTCACATGGAAAATGTGTATATCTTGCTAAATTAGTACCTTTACATTCAAAGAACAACAATGTAAAGCATCAAACAATAATTAAAACAAATACGTACTTGCCACACCTCGATGCCCACATATTTCAACTTGGGGTAGACATAGATTTCAGGGTCATCCTTGAAATCTTTTATATAAACTTAATAAATAAATAAAGTATTTTGCAAGCAAAAGTTAGATAATGACATAAGAGGATTACCCGTTTAAGATCCAAAGGAGTTTTAAGAGAAAACTAGAATTGGAACTGGGGTAACATACAAGAGTATTTCTTTAGTTCAACAAATTTACAACCCGCAACAATATTAATGGCATTTTGGCTCAATGGAAATGTATGCACATCATAAATCCTATAGGAAGAAACTTCTTGATCTTGTTGTTGGTTTGTAAGTACATAATAGTCTTAATTTGAAAATAAAATTGGACACCAAAAAAAAAAAAAAAAGACTTAAGCCCCAAGAGCATCACCGCGGTGGCCGCCATCCCAACTAGGTTGACAACAAAAACCATCACCAATCATTTGCAAAGGCAAAATTATTCAAGACAAACTCTAGAAAATTTTACAAAAGCAAGTTTTGGTCTCTCAGATGTCATTCACAAAAGGAACGATGAGACAAAATTGATGTGCTTAGCTCCAACCAAATAGTAACTTCCATATGAGGGCGTGGATCACCATAGACTCATCATCACCAACAATCGACCAGGCCCGCACAAACAAGATTTGATGTAAATAAGAAAACACAATTTGATAGTAAGCACTACCAAAAATTTAAGGCCAGGACTTGATTAAACATATTAACTTGACGTTTGTTTAAACTAGTTACCTCCCAATAGTAGCCCTTGAGCATTGCCATTGATTCATAATTATGAAAGTTATAAGTAATCCCTACACTATCAGCTTGGACCAAAAAAAAATATAGTACACAAGAATTAGATCAACCAGTAATCTAAAAGACAAGTGCATGAATTATATCAATGAAAGTTATAGAGGATCCAATGACAATGTGCAACTGTGTATACCATTTTCTCAGCATCTCTGGTGTACCAACAAATGACTTGTGTTCTTGAAATAGAGATTGGGTTAGGATGTTCTTATCATCACTGCACCTCCAACAACATCATCAACATCATCCTAGCTACACCAATATAATTGCAACACATCCTCCATTATCGCAATTCAGCCGTCAAGTAATAGCAGCCACCATTTCCATCTCTGTAATCTCAGATCCCCTTTTATCTTCAAGGAAATCAACATGAACCCAAACCAATTCTCCAACAGACTCTCAATCAACTCAAATATCAACACCCATCTTTTAATTCTTCTTCTTTAGTTTCAAAATCACCACCAAGAATTAACCATTCTTGGTTCAATTTCTTCATCATATAAGAAAACCCTAACTGCAATTTCGTTTATTTCACATCATCAATATCACCAAGAAAGAACACTAATCCAAACTATCATCAACTTCAATCACAGGTAGCAAAAAAAATACCCATATTCTCGATTCAACTTCATCAAGAAGAAGCGCCGCTTTCAAGATAAACCCATCAAACCCTATATTTAAATCGATCTCGATTCAAACCCATCATTCAAATCCATCTCTTCCTTGTCTCTCTCGAAGATACCCATTTCTTCATGGTGCTCTCAATCTATAGAAAATCCCTAACCCAATCTCTAATTTCAGTACCAGCATTTCTGATTCCAACTAACTCACAAACTTTACATTTAACAAATAGACACAAAAACACTTCTGGGGTTTCATCGATTCATTAGGGATCGATGATTGAAGATTGAATAAAACTTACTAAGGTTCGATGATTGAACAGATTCAAGAGATTTTTCACTAGGGTTTCATCTACTGGGAGGAAGAGAGGAGAAGACAGGAAGAAGAGAGAAAAGAAAGAAAAAAGAAATGGAACTCGATCGCGATTTCTGTGTGGTTATACTTCTCTCAGAATCACGCATGTGAATGGCACACTCATGGTAGGAAATATCCCTAGTCTGACTCATCTTGGGTGGAAACATAATAGCACGCATGTGAATGGCACACGCACAAACTCTCAAGTGTTACGCCCAAGTGTGACCAAGCGTGTAACTCGGCACACTTACAAGTGTGCCCGTAACGGCTAACCTCTCGTTCACGAATTTTTTGAAGATTAGTAACGGCTTCGTATGTTACAAATTTTTTCGTAACGGCCATTTATGTAACGGGAATTTTGTAACTGGCTACAAAGCCGTTACAAATTGTTGTTACGAATCCTGGAATTTGGTGTAGTGGCATCGGTTTGGAATACATTAGGTAATAGAGTCCTAGGATTTTCCAAGTTAGTCATGAAAAATGAACATTTAAAGAACTCAAGATCACACGAAGACAACAATTTGAAGAACTTCATTAAGGTAAGTAAGGAAGACTAGTATTTTCTTTGAATTATTTTGCATGTTATCTATATATCTATAATAAAAAAACGAGGACTTTAGTAAATGATCATATCCAAAAGAGATCTTGTGATGAATTAGACTTTTCTAATATATTGATGTTTCGACTTCCAAGCTCTTGGTTGTTGGGAACACAAAAGTAAGCTTGAGACAAAGCATAAATGTTTTAAATAACATCAAGACTTGAACATTCATTAATGAGATCGTATAGTTTTGTTTTGGTAGTTTATTATTAATGGTTTTCAGTCACTTGAATCACGAACCTAAGTATTTTAGTTAAGTAAAATATATAGCTCAAAATAGACTAGAAGTCACTTGAGTTCGCAAACCTATTTTATAGAATTTTCCCGAGACTTTTTTCATTTGAGTTCACGAACCTATTATGTTGGATTCGATAACCTAGTACAAGAAAATATACCCAGAGACTTTTTATCTATTTGAATTTGTGAAACTAGGACAAGATTTGTTTCCTGTAACTTTTGAATACTTTAGTTCAGGAACCTAATATGGTGTATTTGCCAACCTACATAGCTTCAATTTCTATTTTCTCTGTTATGAGTTCAAGGACTCAAATCCTTGAGTTCATGAACCTAAAAGTTTAACGGGCCAACCCAATATTAGCTTTGGGCTTATACATTCATCTTTGATTATCAAGGCGAATTTTCTACACGCTTACTTGTTATTACTTAACCAATTTTTATAATAGAAAACTCTTAGTTCATTTCCCAGAATTGATCTAGATTGAAATTCAAGCTTTTAGGTCTTATTTTGAGTAATTGCCACTTTTTGTGCACATTGGCTATTCTTGGAAGTTTGAAGTTATCTTTGCAAGTAATTATTTTCATAGAATTTAGTTGAGCTAACAAATGTCTACAACTTATTTTCCTAGGAGAGTTGGGTGATGATACTATAGTTTTTTTTGAAGCGCTTGCATAATTATATTGCTACTTTGCTAGCCATGATGCAAATGTTCGAGTTGGTGAATTTCTTTTTCATAGGTTAGGTGTAGTCATTTAGAAAGGAATTGGAGCTCAGCTTGTTGCTAGGCTTCCAACCAATTTCCTACCGGATGATACTCTTTCTGAGTTGTAATTTTTTCTTATTTAATGGTTTACGAATGCTGTAAAATTTCACTTTCTTTTGCCGAATGCGCTGCAGCTTTGTTATCGTTAAAATTTATACGAATTAGTAGGTATATGACCTTTGACTTATGACATGTCAGGTTTGAAAACTGTATAATTATGGTTCTATCATCAACTTTGCACACATTTATTACAAATCATTTGAACTTATAGTTTGGATACATAAACTTCACACGAAAAATGAATCTCTCTGGTTACCACACCGGGGTCAATCGTGGAATTCTGAATTCCGACTTCTAACGAAGTCTGTTAAAGTCTAGATTGCATTATAATCTTATAATTAATTATTTTCTTTAAAACAGTGGTGCTAGCTTACTGTTTCAAGCCCACAAGAGAGGAAATGGCTATATTTTAGAATGATCGGTGGGATAGGATCGGTTGTGCAAGGCTTGGTCAGGCCGGCGTAAAAACTATGTCCTATATTTTGGGAGTTAACATTGTCTCCTACCCAAACCCAGTACTTGCTACTGAAAAATGGGTTTCGGTTCTCGGTTCTCAGTGGGATAGGATGGGATATGTCACCAAGGGTCCTTATGCAATTAGCACTCCGAGGAAGCTACTAGAGCCGTATTACTGCTGCCAAATGGTAAAGTGGTCTAGCTAGCAAGCTGCTTTACCAAAGTTTTTAAAAAAAAAAAAATGACAATAATTGAAATAGTACGTTAGGTCCATTATTATGAGACGAATAATTCTTCCTGTCACGGATACCCACAATAATTGAGATAGTAATCATTTCATCTTCATCAAAAACCAGAAATCCCAGCAACAAAAAAAAAAAAAATCACTACTGAAATCTTCAGAGGAGCAAAGCAACGCCACTGCCATGGATTTACTCTTTCATTCTTCCGAATTCCTCCTTCCCCCGTCTTCAGAAGGTAATAAAACTGATTATGCCCTCGTAATTCTGAATCAGCCACTCCCAAAATTCACACCAGTGTTATGGAGCCATGCCAAGGTAGTTTTATGTGCTGATGGTGGAGCCAACAGGCTGTTCGACGAAATGCCTCACTTATTTCCACAGCAAGATCCTGTTCAAGTTAGAAACATTTATAAACCAGATGTGATTAAAGGGGATATGGATTCGATAAGAACTGAAGTTAAAGAATTCTATGCAAATTTGGGATCTCAAATAGTTGATGAATCAGAAGATCAGGATACTACTGATCTTCACAAGTGCGTATCATTTATTCTTGGGGATTCTATTTTGGGCAAATCTGATGATCTGTGCATTCTTGTTGCTGGAGCACTTGGGGGAAGATTTGATCATGAAATGGGAAATATCAATGTTCTGTGTCTGTTCTCCAACATTCGGATTGTGCTGTTATCTGATGATTGCCTTATTCAGCTGCTTCCGATGACTCATCGGCATGAGATCGGGATCTTGGCATCTGTTGAAGGTCCACATTGTGGGCTCTTCCCAATTGGTACTGCTTCTGCAGTTGCTACAACAACTGGGCTGAAATGGGATCTTAATGATACTGAGATGAAATTTGGTGGGTTAATAAGTACTTCCAATATCGCGAGGGAAGAGAAAATCACTGTGCAATCGGATTCACACCTTTTGTGGACTATTGAAATTCGAAAACCAGCAACTTGAATGTTACTGGTTAGTAATGTACTAGCCTATAGGTTTGATTAGCAGGCATTTCTATTTGGTATCTCTGTTGCAGCCTTGAATTGAAAAACAATCAATTAAAATTTACCAATGATTCCTTTACATTTGTGTATGTAAATGTTACAGTAGAACAGAGCCAACAAGCAATTGAAAAGAGATGGTTTCACGGTATTGTAGAAACTAATTCCCATCCTTAATCTGTTATTCTGGAATCTGGATATTGTGTTAATGTTATTGCTGTTGCAGTAAACATACTAATTTTTTACAATATGATCCATTCTTGTTTCCAATTAGAGAAGAATGATTCCCTTGCTCAACAACTTTCCCGTCTTACAGAACAGAGATGTCTTCTGCATTCTTGATAGCGGAAAACCTATGTGCCACCATTACTGAAGTTTTGATTCTTCATTAGTCTATGAAGAGATTGTTGAACTACACATTCAGACTCAACAGCAAGTGCACTGGTGGTTTCATCAAGTAGCGAGATTGCTGGGTTCTTGAGAACAGCTCTTGCAATGGAAACTCTTTGTTTCTTACCTCCAGATAGATGCATCCCTCACTGACCCACCTTCGTTGAGAAGAATGATTCCCTTGGGCAGTCTACTGATGGCTTCTGACTCTGTTGCTCCATATTTTCCGTAAAGTATGTGTTCTTAGATTGATGTAGCAAATAGTGCTGGTTCTTGTTGAACAAGACCAATACACCTCCTGAGAGATTTCAGCCTTAGACCGCAACCCAATTTGTTGTCTAAGCCCTTTGAGATCGAGCTCCCGAAAAAGGGGTACTTGCATTCAAGACTGCAAGAAGGATAGAGGTTTACCATCTTCCTTCTCTCAACACCGAGACATCTTGGTGGCGGCAAACCAGCTAAGACTAGAAAACTTACACAATCAAATGATCATATCAGCTTTTACAATTCATAACTATTTTCGGGTTAAGTTGTATGGTACAATCAAAGCCATAAGGTGTATGCATTTTTTTTTCTACTGCTCAATTGTATATTGTAATCTTTCACAACATATACTTTCTAATATATCAAGTCTAGTTTGAACATAAATAAACTGATCCTAGATAGCGAGGAATCAATTCAGACATTGCATGCATCCAGGTTAAAGTAGTGCAACAAATTCCAGCAGTCGATTCAGAAAGAACGCCATAAAAAAAGAAATAAGTGATGGAAGTTGTACTAGGCTATCTATGATTCGGTGTTAGTCTGTTGCAAGCTCTAAAGTGGGGGGAGTTTCTGCATGTTACTCTTCTTGATGCCATTTCTGCATTGGCGCTTCTTCTAGAGTCCTAAATCCCTTTTCAACTGTGCAAGAGTGACTTTAATCTCATCAATGTTATCTTGAAAGTTTTTTTCCGTGCCAATGTCATTACGAACATCAGCTCCCCCTCTCTATGACCCACTTCACATCCATTACATTTATTAGGATTGTAACCTATGCCATACAATTAGATGAATTGCATTCATAATCACACCAAGGAACACTCTGCTATTAGGTTAATCAACAAACCAACACCATATAAAGAGAAAAACAAAAAAGTAAGCAAAAGAAAAACAAAAAAGAAAGCAAAATAAGAAAGTCGAGCTAAAGGGGAAAACAAGTTTGATTCAGGACTTGACTGATGACTATGTCGATAAGATAAATGCCTGATTGAAGGTGAGATCAATGTACAGAAAGTAGAACTAGATACATACGTCTTAGAATTCAAGAATGTGATCCACGGGACCGTAACTAGTGATATTATAACAAATTTTGAGGACAATTGACAACAACTGGATCTGTGGCGCAATGGTAGCGCGTCTGACTCCAGATCAGAAGGTTAACCGCCTGTTCGATTCACGTCAGGTTCATTTTTATCTTTTTTCCTCAACTGGAGATGAGAGGTTGAAGAAAGATTGAATATATAGGAGGCTAAAAACATGAACTCAATCATTTTTGTGTGAGACGTCGTAATACTGTAATACGAAAGTTGTGTAAGTCACGACGACTCCTACGTCATTGTTGAAGGTTTCCGAAGGTAAGACCCATTGACCTTGGTTGCCAAATTACAAATTAACAATACTTCTTTTTTCTTACCAGGAATAATAATATTACCCGCCAACACTTCAAATCGTTGCTAGTGCGTTTTCTAGTTTCGTTGTCCTAGCTTAACCAAACCCTAGCCTCTGTATCAGGATCCAGTCTTCCAGATCCTCTTTGTCGTTCCCAATGGCGTTTTTGTCTACACTTGGTTTGGTAAGTATTCTCGATTTCCTTTTTAGACAAGTTATTTGTTTCAGTTTCTCCCTAAAATTAGTTTGAGCTCACAAAAACCTGTTGATCAAAAAAAAAAAAAAAAAAATAAAGAAGGAAGGAAGGAAGGAAGGAAGAGTTCTTGTATTTTTGCAGTGAGGGTGTTTGTGGTTCTTAATTTTGTCATCTTATTGTGGATTTGGTATACAGGGAGCACGACTAATCGGTGGTCGCCGTCATCGCCGTCCACACAGCAAACGCTGCAAATTGGGTTCTGGTATTTCGAATTCAAGCCTTATGGTCGGAAAATGAGGAAGCAAATGGGGGAAGGGATTCGGGAGAAACAGAAACGAGGTAATGATTGTTGTGATCACAATGAAGTAAATGTTATTTCAAACACAGGTACCAGTGGTAGTAGTGGTATATTTAATCCCAACGATGATATCACTATCGAAATATCAAGACTGGTTTTCGGGGAAAGAAGATCAAGCCTTGGAACACAGGCAAAAAGTAAGTAAGAGGAAGAATAAACTGCAAGCCAAGAGCCGCACCCTCATCTAGGGTGGTTCTATAAACTGATCGCCCAATCCAGGCGAAGACATTGGGCCATGAGAAGGTTATTTCTTTATTTTTGGTTACAGTACTATAGCATCTAGACGAAGCTTTTCTGTCGAAAATCCTATCGCTCCTCTAATTCCAAATGTTTGACATAGTTGGAGGAAGATACTCCCAAATTATTTTGCTTAGTTTTACCATTAATATTTTCACTGCCCTATTGAAGAATCACTTCTTGTACTGAATAATTAATGTGCAAGAAAAGAGAATTCTCATATGTGAAAGTTATGTTCGTACAATTAATGGCTGACTGGCACGCATTGGTAAGTCTCACGCAAAACTGTGTAAAATTTACGCCAAACTCATTTCCTTCATTGAAGACACTGGAATTAACATATTTCTTTCATGTTGATCTTATGCTTCTTTGATCTTGTCAACGCAGTACAGAACTAATCAATTTGTGATGATAACCCAATGAAACTTGTGCGTGCCTTGGTACGTCAAATGACGGAAACTTAAAGTTGACCTCTTCAGCTTAAATTTTATGTGTGCAAGCAGGTCCATGCATGGAAGGGCTAAGTGCAAGTGAAGTCATTTTGGAGCAGTTACAATAAATCTTTGTTGTCTCCTCTTATCTTCTATATAGTGCCGAGTATATATATATAGCGGTTTCAGGAATTTCTTTGTTAGTGCTTTTTTTTGACTTCTATAGAATCTCTGCTTCTACCCCTCATTTTCCTGTTGCACCTGAGAAATTCCTTTCTAAAAACCTCTGAGCTAGTTTTCTTTAAAACCACCATGTTTTACTAGGGGTGAGCAACGGACGGACGGTTGCGGATTAGGGGTCACCCGCAACCAAACCGTCAAAGTTGTGGATTTGGAAAATTGAACCGTGACCGGCCCAATCACCCGCGGATTTCACATCCGCGGATCCGCGGATAATGGGACCGTTGCGGATTAACCGCGGATTTATAAGGGGAAAAAATTATGTTAGCACAAGGTAGTCCAACTTGTCATCGATAACTTGTCGTTGTCGAGAGAGCTCATTTGGCTAGAAGTCGAAGACATGGAACTTGGAAGGATGAATAAACGAATGATGTTTTGAAGCCCATCCTATCGTAGACTATTGTTTATGTGTAACAATGAATGAGAAATGAGAATTGGGCCAGCCTAAAACCTCTTATTAACACATACCAAAGCGGGCTTTATTAACTAGGCTTTATCCTTAGTAATTTTATTAAGTTCTCTTATTACCTTGCGGTGCGGGTGAATCGGGATTTGCAAAACCAACCGCACCCAAACCGCTAAAATGTGCGGATTTAAGAATCCCATCCGTGTCCGGCCCATACGTCTTGCGGTTTGGGTCAAATCCGCAATTTTGCGGACGGTTGCGGATGAAATCCGCGGTTCCGGTTTTTTTGCTCAGCCCTATGTTTTACTCAATTTGTAAACCCCCTTCACTTCAGACTAGTACTAAATAATTGTAAGCCAATTTGGACGATCCATATTCGTATGCCCCAAGTCAAGACCAACCCCCTAGGCTCTTTTTTCAGATTTCCGCATGCATGTAACCCCTAAAACCGCACGACATGTTGCTTGGCTGCTCAAATAGTTGCATCATGCAAATCAGTTAAAGTAACGAAGGTTTGACTGAATATATCAAGCTCCACCACCTTCACCAAACACCAGAATATATACCACCCCAATTGCCCGGGGGGCTAGAAAATAAGGAACTTTGAAAGTAATAGTTGAAGGTGTTAATTAAAAATGTTACGTGTGAGATCAACTAATGTAAATCGATCTTCAAAACATAAAAAAAAAAAATGAAGAAAAAAAAATGATTCTTTTTTTTTTGTTATATATCTTCCCCAAAAGGTATATGACGAGGAGTGATTTAGAACTCGACTTCTGGCGTACCATTCTTTGGTGATTGCCAAATCTTCGGTAGAGTCAAACAATGACATTTCTAGCATGTGGAGGTATGAAATGAGTAGTTATAGAGTACATGGAGCGGGAGCGAATATAATGAGCAAGTTTGCGGAAAATTGGGTCCAAGGATTGAGTCTCTATATATAGAGAAAAATCCCAACGACTAGTTTTTTCGAGAAAAAGTGAAATAATTGAGCACAATCGGTCCTGTTGAATATCCTTAACACCTAAATATTGTTTGATTCCAACATAAATCAGTCTTTATGTTTGGAAACATAAACTAATTGTACCCCCGAAAAAAAATTAGAATTTCCATCGACAGTAATCGGTTTATATATTAGCACATGTAGTCCGATTTTGATTAGAAAAACATACAAACAAACTGCATTTCTACGGATTGAAGGATTGGATTATACTGGCACCAGCATAAACTGGTTCCTTGATGAAGCCTCAACAATAACAACTAGTTGGAGCCTTTTTTTTTTTTTTTTATGGAACCCAGCTGGTTGCTAGGACTCCAACCAATTTTTTGTACGCTTATTTTATTTTTATTTTATTTTATTACTAGGTATCACCGGGGGCCTTACGGCCCCGGCTCATCCTCCCGTGATAGTCTTCAGTTTACATACATTAAAACAGACTACATCTTAATCAATGTATCCAAATACTTTTAAAAGATAAGTAAGCAATTTAGTTATTTAGACCCCCATGATGTTCACATGTATTTCATAAAATACATGTCGATATGAAAAATTATTCATAAAACTCAATTCGGATAATACTGTGAAAAAGTGATTTCATATTGATATTGTTCTCCCTGCATATGTGGAAACTACTCATTTTATTTTATTTTGGAATCCATAGATTTTTTGCTAAGGAAATAAGGGCGCCATCTGTAGGTTTTTTTGTCGTTGTGCCGTACCTAACATTGTTTGATTGATAACAATATGTTCTTCATCTATTGAACTATTGTGATATGAAATTTAAACTATCTTGTTATGGAGAGATATTTTTCTCTTTCTATTGTTCTCCAAAATCATATCTTTTATTATTCTCAAATTTCATCTGTCGTAATACGAAAACTCTGGTATTTCCGGGTTTATGTAACAAAAAACCTTGTTATTTTATTGGTTTATACAACCTATTTTTTATGCCGGCTTGTGATTCATATGCGTGAGTATATACCGAATTATGACTAAATTTGGGAATCGTCTAGTTTTATGAGATTGTGTAGATTGTTTAATATGATTTTGTATTTTCTACGTACTTTGGATTTAGTGTGCCTGGTTATTGAACATTAATATTTTAGCTACCAACTAAAAAAACCTGTAAATATAGTTGTGTCATGTACATGTATTATTTTTGTTTTTTCACTTCAATAAGCCAGTTTTGCACCCGGAAGTACTTACCCTATAACTTGATTTTAACCATCGAAATTCAACAAAATTCACAAATTCATGTGGTATAGTTACTCAAAAAATTCTTAAAACAGTTACACCGAAACCAATATATTTAGTTGTTCACTTTTGAGATAAATATCAATATTTTTCTAATCAACAACTTTAGCTTGAATTATTGACTAAAGTTTCAACAAAGTTCCAATGTCGTGGTTGAAAATATAAGTGCCAGGAAGGAGTTAAGGAGTCAACTGAATATCCTTTTAAGCAGTCTATCATATAATTCATACCACCAAAGATCAATAAACTTATTAACAGAAGAGGGTAAGCACTGATTTGGCTCAAATCCTAAAACAAACTTGATGAGAAAGTACATAGCAAAATTTTACCCTTTTCCTTATGCAGAGATCACAACAGATGTTAAATATGAACAGTAATATTAGGTCCTGGAATTTGACAAAAAGAAGCCTCCAAAGAGCCTTGCAATCTGATATATTTCTGTTTATATATACCTACACACTGGTACCGGAAGCATATAAGGTTTTGAGTTTTGGATTATTCAAATAACTATGCCATCTGTGGGAGTCGAACCCGCAACTTCATGGTAAAAACCATGTGCTCTACCATTTGAGCTAAGATAGTAACTACGCATATGTTTTTCTAAGAGATTTAATAGTATGAGGTAATATCAAGAAGAGATTGTACCTCACACCATGATTCATGTACGCTAATAGAAGATCCGAGTTCTATATTGTAGAGTTAAAGTCCACATTACCAAATATTAATTAAAAACCCTTACCTTGCCAGCTTTTCAGCCTTGGCCTGAAGAATCAAAACATCTGATGTCACCATTGAGTGCCTTAACAAAAACATGCATTATACAATTTTTAGATAGGAAAAAGGAATCCTTGAGAAATATAAAAAAATGAAATCCTAGTGCCCTAGAAAACTGTATCAACATATAAAAAATGAATTTCTCGATGGTCATAATTTAGAACTAATTCCTACTATTATGAGCTAATAGTTTAAAATAGCTAACCAAGTCATTTATTGATCCAAAACTATAAATAGTTGGGGCCAACATATTCTGATCACATTGTTCATGGACATTCTACTCTAAATGCACTCTATCATAAATGTATGATGCCCCAAAGGCAAGAAAACATATCATTGGACACACATATTTGCTGCTTCCTTTGCATCATGAATTCCTAATACCTAATAGTTTTTTTTCAAAGAGATATCCAGACAGAAGCATTTGACCAAGATGGAAGCAACATCCCTGGTTAAGAAACCATGATAAAATCCTCATTCCAGGAGATTATAAATGCACATGAAATCTCTATATAGTCAATAATAGGATTTAAAAAAAAGGATTGAATGTTGTATACCTGCTAACAATGCAAGATATGTAGAACATGCACCACCATTCATTTCATATCCACAAATATGTTAATTATTCCCCAACAATTTCGAGAAAGCAATGACCGCACGTAGAAATTAACGGAAGTAAGCAACTATGTACAGAGACGCGTACTCTAATTGTCTTCATATATTGATCATTTTGACTTGAAACCTTACCTCAAAAATCCAGGTGAACTTTCTCATGCACAACATCGAGACTGCCATATACTACATGACTCTACATCAAACCTCTCCAAAATCCATCTCCAAAGTTAACATCGTTTCTGAGATTATATATGTAAGTGAGGTCGCGAAAGAAGACACAATTGAACTGAGTAAGGATATCTTATATAAGTTCATTGGGACATGAATCTACACCTTTTGGGTATGCTGTTTTCTTTTGTAATACAGGCACTTAATGGGTTTGCAGTCAAACATAGTATCGACATTGAGATTGACCATCAAGGAAAGTAACCTCAAGCTTTTTAACAGGGAACATGTCGTGATGAAATTATTCAACCACGTTTTTTGGTTACTTCTCCTTCACTCCAAAATCAAAGTTTGTCATCTAGAACCCATTTATTCTACACACGACAAAAATATATACACGTAATGATTTTTCATTTAAGATTATGATATTTTTTCTTGCCAACACTATTACTTTACCCTTCTTCTGATCCAGTGAAGAAACAACCACCAAACACATATCCACAATTAAACCACAAAAAATATAGTATGAACATTTAAAGAAAGCTACAGCCTAATTTCCTATCTGACCACCAGTCATTGGGCTTGGAAGTTGCAATTTACCTGCTGAGTTTTATTGTGAGTTTAAAGAATAACACATAGGGGAGAACTTTGTGTTGATACCAATCTTTCTTACATCCTAATAGTCTAAAGTCAAATTATCTAACCATTATGCATGACTTCTCAACAGTGACAGTAAAATATGAAAGATTAAGCTCATACCTTTGGATTAGCAGGGTTGTTAGAATCAATAGGAGCAAGTCATCCTATTGAAGTTTCACCAAAATTTGCAATTAAAGTTTCAGTGTTGCAAATGAAGTCACGGTACTTTGAAACTCGCCAAGCAATACTTGTATATTTAGAGAAATTAATTAACAAATTAAAAAAGAACAGTCTTTCGTAGCAACATGCTTAGAAATTGGAAACATAAGCAATGCCACAGTGAGTTACTCTCAAGTGGTAGGTAATTGATGGCATTGGCTACTTCTACGTGCTATATGGATACTTGGAGCATCAATGTATAACATTGATGATACGTTCCCAGAATTGATAAAAATAACTTCAACGGTCTTGCATCCAAAAATTAGAGCTAAGTTAAGGATGTCGTCACTTCCCTTGATTAATACATCCAATTGAGGAAAGCATTATATTCACAAATCTAGTTGTCGTTTTAATTGATCTTCTGATAAAAATTTAAATAGTAGAGACATCTTATCAAACACGGTACCTTTATGCAACTAATATTGATACTTGTCCATAAAGGATACTACATAAACACAACGGGAGAGAGTAAGAGAAATTAACCTGTAAAGTACCCCCACAACAGGAACAACGCTCGTAAAGTGTCTTGCAAGGCGTAATGGCGGTGTTTTCATCGATGGAGAATAATTCCACATGCTAAAATAGTCAAAGTGGCAGTGTTAAAGTATCCATAACTCATCTGAACCCCAAAAAATCCAAAAATGAAGAAAGGAAATCATAAATAATCCAATTCAGGCGGGAAAAAAAAAAGATAATTGAAACCTAGATATGAATAATTAACTATTGAACAACCAAATGCAGTTCAAGTAAATGAAAGTGAGCGGTAGTGAAGTGAGTTTTACTGCGAACATTGTAAAATATTATCCATATATATGGTCGAAAAAGTTTCAATTAAGGAGCATACATCAAACTATGAAAAGGCTTCAGTGAATCTCAAGTGCTGGCAACTTCTAAGAATTGTCTGTCCTTGCTTAATAAGAACCTTCTTCTGTAATAAAGTGAAGACAGTTCAAACATGTTACTAACCCATTGCCAAGTTGAATGGTACTGCGATCACCACACTTCGTGAAATCTTCCAAATGTTTTCGAAAAGAAGTTTCCGAGCATCTCAATTTATGCAGTCGGATAGGAATACCATTATTATTACCACACCAACAATAATGCAAATCCGAGTCACCAACATTTTGCATCTCAAACTCTCAGTGATAGAGGAATTTTCTTTGCTAATGGGCACATACAGAGCAGGATTAACACACCTGTCAACCTGTCTGGAATACAGGGTCAAACCTAACACAATTGTTCTATTCTATAAAAACCATGTTTCTATATATACTGCATTTCTTAAATGAAACCGTGTATCCAAGGTAACTTCAGCAAGAAACCAAATTAACATGGCAGGGGATAACACACATTCCTTCGGAGTTGCTTACACAGTAGTATGAGTATCAATCAATTAACATGCAGAAAAACAAATGAACCACTGCAAATAGCTGGATATGCATAACCAGCAGATTGATAATCAAGGGCTATAGAAAAACCATCAAAGGAATCCCACTGCCATCAAATAAAACCTACACATTGCATATACAGAAATAACTTGGCGGGCAATACTGGATATAATTCCTTAAAACAATGTATATATTTATGCATTCATTAAACATCTAATTTGGTCAGAAGTAGCTTTAGCATGATGGGTTTTATTGTAACTTAAAACACCAACATGGAATAAGCAGATATTTGAAGGGGAAAGATGAACTCACTCCAAGTCAACTGTTTTTTGAACCACTGTACCCATAATATATTAGTTCTACGGTTGGATTTGAGGATAACTTCCTTCTACTTAAGATCATACTCCAAAAGTTGCAAACTATTCAGCTAAATCCTTCATTCGTTGATAACAACCTTAAATATCATAAGAAAGTCAATAGAAACTCTAAATAACATGAATGCTAACTTGAAAGAATTTGCACCTTAATTATTATATAGGAGATGAAGGGGGTTGTGTGTATGCTGGATGAATCTCTTTCGTATTCATTTGGCATTGGATGTTAAGTGGTGCATCCTCATATCTAAATAAGTAAAAAAGCAATTCATCTCCATGAACTTTTTCTAGGTCATAGAAGTCTTTAAAACCATAATTAGGGTTAACCCTGAAAATAAAATAGCAAAAACTGTACGATTAGGAGATAGAAATTGAAATTTCTAAACTCTTACGTCGTCTCTGATATTACCACAATTCGGTTAATAGTCATTCATTTTTCTACAAACTGTTCTAGAAAATATGGTCAACTTGATATCAGAGGGAAGGCCGTTGAGAAGATTTACTTTCATCTCCGGTAATGAGTGAGACGATGTTTAGGTAATCATGTCATAGTAGCCGGGGTGGATTAGAATTTCTAGAGTTAAATATAGTCCCCACTTTAAAATCAGTTGTGATTATGTTTAAATTAGAGTGTCAACCCTATAAGAAAGATCCCGATATCTTGCTGGCCTGATCAAATTTGGTCACCAAGTCAAGATATCCTCACACAAAAATTGTGTCGTCCGGTAATGGTTGGGGCGGTGTTTAGGTAATCGTGCCATAATAGCTGGGGCATGCGGCTCCGGCTGTGGATTATAATTTATTGATTTAAATATAGTCTCCACTTTTATAATTAGCCGTGATTAGATTGAAATATAGAGGGTGGAACCTATAAGGAAGATCACGATGTCTTGCTGGCCTGAACACATTTGGTCATCCAGTCAGTATCCTCGCGCAAATTTTAGTCCTCCGGTAATGAGTGAGGTGGTGTTTAGGTAATCGTTTCATAATAGTCGAGGTCTACGGCCCACATATTTAGTTGGTCGTATCATATTATAGTGTGTTAGTTAGTCGGGATCATAGTAGCATGTTTAATTAGTTGGATCATAGTAGCCATATAGTTCTAGGGCCCACATCCCCGACCATGGAGAAAATTTAAAGGCAGATTTAGTGCCCTTATATTTAGTTGGTCGTATCATATTATAGTGTGTTAGTTAGTCGGGATCATAGTAGCGTGTTTAATTAGTTGGATCATAGTAGCCGAATAGAGCCGGGTCGTAGAGAAAATTTAAAGGTAGATTTAGTGCCCACATATTTAGTTGGTCGTATCATATTATAATGTGTTAGTTAGTCGGGCCACAATAACGTGTTTAATTAGTTGGATCATAGTAGCCGAATAGGGCTGGGGTCTACGGCCCTCGACCATAATATCTAGTTAGTCGGATCATAGTAGCATGTTTAGTTAGTTGGGTAGATGTTTAATTATCCAAGTCAAAATATTGTGTTTAGTTAGTCGGGTCATAATATCTTGATTAGTTAGTTGGGTAACAGTAGCCGGAGTCGTAGACCCCGGACTTTAGGGACGACCATAATATTTTATTAGTCGGATCATAATATCATGTTTAGTTAGTCGGGTAAATTTTTAATTAGCCGAGTTATAATATTGTGTTTAGTTAGTCGCATCATAGTAGCATGTTTAGTTAGTGGAGGCAATTTTTAATTAGCCGAGTTATACTACTGTGTTTAGTTAATCGGGTCATAATAGTCGGGGTCTACAACCTCGGACGTTAGGGACGACCATTAGTTAGTTTGTCACAATAGAATGTTTAGTTAGTCGGATTAATATTATAATTAGTCGGTTCACAGTATTATGTTTAGTTAGTTGTGAGATCCCGACCATTAGGAAAGACTCTAGTAGTTAGTCGAATCATTGTAGTATGTTTACTTAGTCGGGTCATAAACCCTCGGTATTTAATTTGTCGAATCATAGTAGTATGTTTACTTAGTCGGGTCATAAATCCTCGGTATTTAATTTGTTTAATCATAGTAGTATTTTTAGTTAGTCCAATCATAATATGATATTTAGGTCATGATATTTGATTAAGCGGTCATAATATCGTGTTTAGTTAGTCGGGTCATGATAACCGGGGTCTACATGGATGATTTACATCTTAAACCGGAAAGGACTTGGTAGTTAAAATAAAAGGCAGTAAGAAACCTTTCTCTAAACATAAATTATTTAGTTAGTGGAGCTCATAAAACGATATTTAAATACCCAGGTTATAATATCATGTTTAATTAGCCGGGTCATCGTTGTTGGGACCTACGGTCCCGCCATCAAAAATGGCCCATTGCTTAATAATAGTTTTTGAATAATTATTTATTTAAATCATTTTGATTTTTTAAACCACTATTTTGTTGTTCTTTTCTATTCAATTTGCAAATGCTCGATATAATCGCAGGCAACGACGATCTCATCGATTTTCCAGAGTTATGTAATATTTGTTCAAATATTGGTTAGTATAACAATTAATTATCAAAATAGTTTCCCTAATCCAATTCAAGGGTCTAACGGAAGAAAAAATAACTTCAGTTTTAACTCGATTCTCAGCTGGTCCACTTGGTCCCTACATTTTAAATTCCTTCTAATCTAACTGCATCTTTGAATAATACCACGTTTTTTTTGCGACATAGTGCGCAAATGTAATTCCTAAATTCCACATATATCTTGTTTGGCGTGCTTCCGAGCTATAATATCACTTCTGCATCCTTTCTCTACCATGGTACATAAGAGCCGACATAAGCACCAATATGGCTAACGTTAGGTAGTGATTAAAAATTTACCCAGAACTTTAGGTAAGTCGCCATACTCAAATTGGACTGAGTCCTCACTTCCTGTCGTGTGCAAGAGTCCTACTTGCTTCCATAACATTTTCGATAACAAACACAACTAAATTAGCATGGTACATAAGAGCTGACATAAGCACCAATATGACTAACGTTAGGTAGTGATTAAAAATTTACCCAGAACTTTAGGTAAGTCACCATACTCACATTGAACTGAGTCCTCACTTCCTGCCGTGTGCAAGAGTCCTACTTGCTTCCATAACATTTCCGATAACAAACACAACTAAATTAGCATATTAGCAAAAAAATCATTTCCATGTGAAAGAACATTAATAGTAACCACGTACATGATTCATAATATCTAAGAATGGGCTTAAATATATAAACCTAGGCATAAAAGGATCGGAATCCACTGTAAATCCATGATGAATTGAGCCAACAATAATCAGAATTCAAATTGTACTCTAAAATTGGAAAACGATACTTCCAAACACGAAAGGCTGATAAAATTCTCTACTGCAAAGGTTGTTAGCAGCCAAAATTTGTAAATCATCTTCTTGACATATTGATACCTCTTCAGTGGCAATAAGCCTCTACCATCCAACTTGAGATTCATAAAACATAATAGCAGGTGTGACAAACTACCATTACCACTTATGCTTACGATCTTGACCAAAAGGCAAAGGCCTGTATACATATATCTCCTGTGCTCTATGACCAATGTAAGACTTACACGGTGACCGCAGCATACGCATGTTGCTGCAGATAATTTTATGGGGTTACATTGCACTTTGAAGACATGAGATGGGTTCAAGGATACCTCAAATTAGCCGGGGTTTGGATAACCTTGGAATTGTATATAGTGGTTTAGTCTTAATATGCTGATATTCTCAACTGTTTCATCTTTATGCCACGGTAATATATCTTCGGTACTATTCTTTCCCTCTCATTTCTTTTCTGATTTACCCTATACTTACTAATTGATTTGCTAACTATATCTGAGGGTTTCGTTCACATGTTTAATTGATTAAAATGGCCAATGAAAGCAAGTACATGAGGTTTTTCATCATTATTCATTTGCATACTATCTGTGAAATTTCTTATTCACATCAGTTCCACACGATAAAGATCATCATTTATCTATAAGTATACAGTAGTTAATAAACAATTTTTTCCTGTGTTAATTTCACGCTACCTCAAATTTATTCGGTTTAATTCCAGTGATACACGCACAATTTTGGACATATCAGAAGGTTTGCCAAGCTCAGTTACAATGGGATGAACTGCAAGAGGAGTATACAAATACATGAGCAGAATTAACAATGAATTGAACCTGCAAAGTCAAACATAATGTTATTTTACCATTATGACTAATTGTAATATTTTTGTTTATCAATATTTTCATGTATGTAGAGATATCCTTTCAATGGGAGGTTTGCCCTGCTAAGGAAGTTACTAAATATAATGCCAAAAAAGCTTACCGTGATCGCCATTATCTCTGCATCGCCCTCCTATTTTGCCCCCTTATAGAATTCCCACCATTTTTTGTTTCAAAATAAATTATGTAAGGAAAGATACATATCATTGCACCATGACCATTGTCCATGCTTCTCCCAAATATACATCATAAAGAGAATAATAAAAACCCGTTATACATTAGGAATCTTGAGTCTTCTTAACCATATTTTAGTAACAATATTTAACTCTATATCATTATTTTCCTTGAATTTACAGCTTTCTTCTAGCAACTTTCAAATCCTATCACTTTCTTAGCAGTCCCCGATTTTTTTATATGCAGGTACTTCAACATCAGAGGAAACTATAAGCTTTCTATCCTTGCGTCAAACGCTTTTTCATTTCCCTTTCGTACAATACGGTGGTAATAGCTTAATAAGGAAAGTTAAAGTGAATGAAACCAACCTATCCTAATAGAAAAATCTCTCGTATCCTAAATGGTTTTCAAGAAGGCAAACATACAAAAAAAATGTATGAGATCAAGCTGTGTCATTTTATCATTCCAGTGATCATGTTATTATAGAAAACAAAGTGTATAAAAGGAGAGGGAAGAAAAACAGGAGCATACTTCTATTGACACAATGTGGTTCTAAATGAACTTTGTTAATACATATACATTGTTAATACGGCGCGGTTCTAAATGAACTAATTCTCTTCATTTGTTTGTTTTTAATTTTGAAAAACACATCACTACTAAATTATTTGTTGAGAAATATTTTTGCAATGACTATGGTGCCTGATATGTGCATCCAACCTGGGCATGGTAGTGTTCAACTGTTCATGGTGTGATCATGTATGTTGGGAGAATTAATTACCTTCATAGTATCTATGGTGACTCCATCATGCATGCTATCTCTGGAAAAAATTACAAATGCAGATACATATTAGTTCACCAAATTTAATATGACTAAGAGATTACAACTTTCTTTTGCATATAGATAAGAAAAATTACGACTAAAAATATATGGGAGATGGATTACCATTGAAGGTTCATGAAATTCTGGTGGGAATGAACTTGACATGTCTCAATGGCAATATCAACTTTATGCGCATTTGAGTGAAAGATTCTTCATGTGCCGATATTTGTTGCCTACTGATACATGTGGATTAAAACCATTAGTGGGGCACATGATTGCGTTCAATGATTGGAGTTACTGGAGATGTTTGCTCTACCGTTGGTGTTGGGGGATTCTTTATTGAAGGCGTTGTAGATAAAAATAAGCAATGATATCTCCTCGGATTAATAAATTAGTTGGCAAGTTAACCCCGCACAACACCATGGGCTCTATTTCCGTGGTAGTGCACCTCTCACAAATCATCCATGCCATCCATTAGTATTATCCTGCTGACCCTGCCTCATACTCAATTAGTTCATGTTGGCAAAGAAAAAGTCTAGTATGTCTCCCTCTACCTTGGTAGTGCAACCCATTTTTGCCTGAAACTGGAATGCTGCATGTTGTTGCAGTTACTGGTGGTGCACCTAATACCAATAGACAATCATTAAACTTTCGTACTTTACATTAGGTACAACCTACATAACATGACAAAATTAATACTACTATGTGCTATAATTGTATAATTATTTGGGAACGATTAAAATCATTGAGTGATACCAAAAGATAAGTAGTATTACCTTAACATATCATAAAGAATAAACCCATCGCCATCTCGTTAAATTTACTCCATAAGCTTGCATCCAACAATGTTTTGCTAATTGGCCAACTCTGCCTGCATGTTACAGAATTGAGTTGTATGTTACAGAATTGTCAATAGATTATGCATAATAATGTGTCAATATTGAGTAGTATGTTACCTTTGTCAATTAGACATCAATAACCATCAAAAACCTTCGAAGATGCATAATTAATAATGGTATCTTCACTACGACAAACCTATAAAACACATGATTTTTGAATGTATAAGTAATTCCGAAATCGAAATTTAATTGAAATTGATAGGGAAAAAAATAGAGAAATATTTGAACCTGGAATATTTTTTCTCGATTGATTTCTTCATCTGGTTGCAAATCGAGCTCAACCCAACTCTCATCATCATCCAAGAACTCTCAAGCCCCATCTTCAATTAACCCATTCTCATTCTTACCGATTCAGACACAGTCTCAGCTGCTATTCCCAAAACCAAACCCTAGATTCTAAAAATATTCAAATATTTTTGTTTGGATCAAAAAAAAAGTTCAAACAATCCAACACATATAACATTGATCAAAGAGGAAAGAGATTACAACAGTTACAGAAACAACCACATACCGAATTAATTTCTCTTCAGCTACAAAACCAAAAGAAAAATCAAACATTCAAAACACAAACAAAATTCTAGGGTTTGTCCGAAATTGATCCCAAATTATACGCTAAGACCGAAACCAAACAGGCGTAGTTTAATCACGCAATATAGAAGAGAGATTACGATACTTTAGGTTTGCATTTTAATACCTGGAAGATGATTTTCTCCAATGTTTCTTCGTCCGGTGAATGGTCTCCATTATTGAGAATTTGAGTTTTTGGAGAGGATAGATGAGAGATGGAAAGAAAAAAACAGACTTAGGCGTGAGATAGATAAACTCGAAATATCCGGACGTCCCATGCCTTCCCCGGGTTAGTATTTACATATTAAATAAGTGTGGCCCCCTATCATTCTCAGCCGTCCAAGTCAAACGAAATCCAGACGATAAGGACAGCAAGATAACCCTCTCCGGTGAATCCTGTCCACTCTTTGACTTTTTGATCAAGGAGTCAAACACCACCTTTTTTTATAACAGTGATTAAAACGCACATTGTGCCTGTATTTTCTTAATTGACCAAGGCAATAATTATCACTGCGTCTGGAGTAGGAAGGTATTGGTTGCGAAATATAAAAAACTATTCCAAATTATCCCGACCACTAAAGGAGATTTTAAAAGACTCTTCCAAATTACCCCACGACTAACGGGTAATTTAGAAACTTTCTTGAATTACATCAAAAACTCCCAAAATCTCCCACGACTAACCCCTGTAAGCTATGCAAATGGAAATTAAGATTGTGAACAAACAAATGTTTTAGTGGTTTTTTATTAGATGTGTAAGAATGGCCATAATGACCACAAAAAAAAGCACATATGCACACAACATCAGAAATAATGTTATTGAGAGACAAATATATTTTTTACCCCCAAAATCTACTAGTTTTTTATAAACAATCCTTAAAATAAGTTTTATTTTGATAAAACACTCTTGTATATAAGATGTTCTTTGTTGCTCCCATAAGTCTGTTGTTAGGGCCAACCCTGTCTGTTGAGCTTCTGATGTAAGTTCTACTATTGCCCTCTCAATATTTTCCTCCACAGCTTTTAGATCAAATGATTCAAGTTTTTTTAAGAAAGAGTAGTCATCAACCAGCGGCTGAAACCATGTCCGTAACAACATTTGTCGGGTTCGCTTAGCCAAATAGATTTCCCCATTTCCCAAACCAGCAAGTAATCGTATAGTTATACAGCTCAAGAGGTAGCGAGAGGGCGTACAGGTTTTCTTGTGCAGGTGTGCCAGCTTTTGTTGGTTAGCCCACATCATTGCAAACTTCTCAACTGCTGGCCGATCTGCTAGAAGGTCAAGCAACCATGTAAGATTTTCCACTTCTAGAGATATCTGTCTGTCGACATCCTTATCTACATGCTGATTAATTTTGTAGTGTACTTCAGCTTCGATATATAGATTGAGCAATGAATTTGAACACCTTCGACATAAGGATAATATATTCTTGTCGCATGTTTCAGAGGAACTAAAAAGACTGTTGTTTTCACTTAGAATTTTCAACACCAAGGATTTTGCCGCACGTCGACCATCATTTTCTTCGTTCTTAATCACCACCTCTATCATGTGGGCAAGGGTATCTATAGAGGGATCCGAAGTTATATTGACATTTTCGCCAACCCACTGGGCAGCCCCCAAGTATTCTAAACATGTATGTACGCATGTCTGGAATCCGAGTAATCCAAGAACCTGCATTTCGAAATGTAAATAAAAACCTAGGACAAACATATTGAATGTCGATGATAAATAAAGGTACCTTAATAACTAGCAAGAACACAACTACCAAACGCAGCAAATATATTCCATTAATATCTAGCAAGACCACAATTACCAAACGCATAAAGAAGCAATTAACATAGCATCATAATACTCACATTCAACATTTGTAACTTGAACCCTAATGCTCCCCCGGCCATAGGACCTGAATTCACCAAAAATGGGCGAACTAAAGATGCGGTAACAACTACGATATCCATAACCACTGCTTGTAAAGAATACTTAAACTTTCTGAAATTCCTGTATCTTATGAATACAATAAAAAAAGAAAGAAACGCAATCAAACAAAAACTAGGTATTGATTGATATAATCCTAACAACGGCATGAGTGGACTCATCGCATAGTTCAAAACCTGAAATTTGGAAAGCAAATTTAATCTGTTTAAGAATGGGATGATGTATACAAATACTAGAATACCTATCTCCGTATATGGAATTTTTGGAGTAGTTTCTAAACTAGTATTTTTGCCTAATCTCGCCATACAGATTCCACTCTTTGATATAGTTGTTGATGAAACTGTGAAAGGGTTGTGTGGGTTTTTGGACGAAAGAAATTGGAGCTTGTGTGTCTCTCCGGTGATTAGTGGGGTATTAGGGTAAGAGAAAGAAGCCCTGATACGAGATGAAGTGAGAGTGGCATGGACATACCTTGGTGATGACAACATGGGTTTGGGTTTTCTAATGGTTTGGTGTCGATGAAGAGGATGGATTAGAGCAAGACGAACACAAGGAGAAAAAGCCATAACCCTTGCTTCGCCGCCCTAATTTTTTCTATGGTCCGATTTATACGATTATCAAGAAAAGATGCAAAACAAGAACATGAATATAGGATAAAAATCATACAATACTTATGAAGGCCCCTACCATAAAGTTAGCAGCACACGTATGGGTGCCTCTACATACATAACAAGGCGACAAAACTATTATGCTCAAATTAGATGGCCAGAGTTTATGCAAGGAGTCCAGCTGGAACAAAATAATGGCCTTCTATTTTACGCAATTTTCCTATCCTATAGTTCGCACACTATATTCCTCTCCAAGCTAGTGAAACTCCATTGAACCCTTAGAAATTGAAGTTTGAACCTAGTACAACCAACACAGAGGGAAAATCATCAAAGACTTACGGAGGTCAGCACAGAGACAACAATCACTTTTTATCGCATCAGTCCAAGACCAAGACCAAGACCAAAGCTCTTTTTCCAGTAACAAGTACCGGTAGAGCAGAGATAAACCACATAACAATCTTATCTCCAAAATTGCCACAAAAGTTTTTACACCGGCCGTCAGCCTGCCTAGACTCAACTCACCAATTGGTAAGGAGTAATCCTTAGGACATTCCGTGTCGTGTTGTGATTGTTGAGGGGTGAATTTCAGTTTAGGTCCTACCCGTCCTAGCTACTACATCTCCCCTCCTTTACAACACTAAGTCATATGAGCTCCCGCGTCGCACGGTGAGTATGACACCCCTCTCAAATTAAATTAGATAAAAGCTTTCACATAGAGCAAATCTGGAGAGGACAAGTGGCGGAACTCTATTGGTCGAAATATTAAAAACTGAATTACATTCTTTTTACACCCTATATTTAACTGGCCGTTAGTAACACCGTTAGCCAAAACGTGGGTATACAACACTTATGTGTGGAGTTACACATAATTAAATACTTACACTTAGTTTACACCAAATACTTAACTGGACGTTACCAATGCCGGTTAGGTATACAAAACTTCCGTCAAACTTTAACGCCATCTGAGATACCATTTAGGTCGAGAGAAAGGAAATAGTTCCCAGTTTCGTTTCTGTTCTTCTCTTCCCCAATTTCATCCCACTGCTGCAGGGAAAAGATATTGATCGAGAACATGGTATCGCTGCTGATCAGAAGGAAGGTGTTGGGTTTGCTTTTAATAGGAAAATGAGAAAGAAAGAAGCTCAGATGCTTTTACCATCTTTGCCATGAGGTTTTTCAGGTTTTAAGGTACCATTAATGGCGGTAGTGAAGGTTTCAGGTAGGCTTTTTTTGGTATGCTTTTGATTTTTTATTCAATTAAGCTTCGATTATGGGTTTTTATGTTTAATTTATAGGGTTTAAATCTCAGCACCAATTTGGTACAATTAAATGGAAACCCTAATTTTTGCTAAGAAACGGGAAAATGAAGTAAAATCGTGTTTTTTTACTGAAATTTTTTTACTGAAATTTTGGTATTTTAGGGCTTAAATGTTATCATCTGAAATTTGGTTGTCATTTGGTGTTCATGGTGTTCTCTATTTCAAAATCCACCTTAATACCAAGTCCATTAATCCCAATTAAACTATCATCAAATGTGGATAATTCTTTTAATCTTAAAAATAGAAGTGGATAATTCATTTTTGTGGATTAATAGGATTAATCTAAGATTTACTGGTGAAATTATTTCTTTTGCTTATGTTTCATGCATTCTAAAGAATGAGGAGTCTGCTAGAATTGCATTTTAAAGTTACTTTCAGATTGGGTTTTTTGTTTGCTGTGAAAACCTTAATTTTTATGTCTCCCTATCTATATAATTCGTATGATTTTGAATAGGTACATCAATTGATTTTTTAGTACTTAATCCCCATTTCTTTGTTCTTCATTATTAACTATTTAATTATGTTACTTTTGATAGATAAATCTCTAATTGTGGTTTGCATTTAATTTGTCTTTACCTTAGGTTCTAACTTTGATTGATTTTTCTTCGTGTAGGTGCAACGGGTATTGTTTCGGTGTTCAATCATTATAAAAAACTTTATACAACAAAAGCATGAGGAAATACACAAAAGTGTGACTGATAAGTGACTTTCTTCCAAAAGTGTGACTGATTCCGAATATCTTCCAAAAGTGTGACTGATTTTACCTAATACCCAAAGTACCCTTTTATAGCCCGATGTCTACACATCGCGTAAGGATGTCCACATATTTATAGTTGATGTCCACATATATATGGCCTGATGTGTACAAATCATGTGAATATGTCCGATGTGTAGACATCGGAACATGGATGTCCACATTTATCCAACATATGATTATGCCTAGATTTTGGATGTCTACATACAATATCTACACATCGGACACTATTCATGGTGGAGTATCGATTGCCCGATATGTACATCCTTACGCGATGTACACATCCTTACGCAATGTGTACACATCCTTACCCGATATGTGGACATCTGAGGACAAAATCTGGTATTTACAGAAAAGACCGGGTCATACTTGTCCGTTGACCGGTCATGGTCACATTTTTGGAACAAATTTCATTTTGGTCATAGTTTTGGAAGAAAACCACTTATCAGTCACACTTTTGTGTAAGTTCCCGCACCAAAAGCATGGCATTTCATAATTTTGATGGAGTAAATGTATACCGGATGAGGTAAGGTTTTCCTGCTCATGTTATTACCACTGGAAATATTAATTTTAGTGTTAATTTCTCTCACGTATATAGTCCATACTGTGATAGATTAATCCCCATACTGTGGGCATTAAATTATAGTAGTCCATTAATTTTTAGTAAGAAAATTAAGCTTGGTCCATACGAAACAATGGTGGTGGTTGATGAGAAATTGGCTTTATGTGATAGATTAAGAACTTTGTTTCGGTTCTAGGTACGGCCTACATGTGCTTATAATCTTTGTAAACATAACTTCCCGGTTTTGTGCTGTATTGCTTCACGGGTACTGAAAGTTGAACGTGTATTCTTAAACTTAATTTGTTTTTATTGGCTGAAATTCTATCATTGTCACTTAGTGCGCTACACTAAAACACTTAAGAAAAGGGTTCAACTGTCTTTCTGTCAATCTTCTTCTTCTTCTAAACCTCAACTCCCAAACAAGTTGAGACTTTCTGTCAATAACTAAGTCTATTCAAAAATGCAAAAATTCTAAGCTAAGCTCCTGCTGTGTAATTATAGGGAAAATGGTATCCTCATGAATGTTTAATATTCTTAGCTTCAGTGTTGTGTTGTTGATGTCTGTCCCAAACTCAGCTTACTGCATGCTGGAATGGGTGAAGGCGCATTGGTGCGGCTCCACTAATTGCTGGCACTGTGAAGTCCTTGGGTGTACTGCCTTATGTCGGGCGAGCGACTTGATTGACCGTTGTGATTGACCGTTGTGCCGATGCGTTAATTGTGATTTTCTAGCCTTTGAATGGCTTCATGTGAGAAGTACCATTAAATGGTGTTGAGACGTATAGGAAATAAGGGCATTTGGTGCTGTTAGTTTGAGAAGAAGCTGGAACTGTTTGGTGGGACCTGTTCCACCACTTGTGATATAAGCCCACGTGTTTAACCTAAAAGAAAATACGTCCCCTCCAGATTACAATTCATGTCACTTCTTCCATAAGTGACCAGCTGGAGATGATACCAGCACCCTCATTTTTCCGCGTACCATTCACGTCTTAACTTTGTCACCGATACAAAGTCTCATCGTACCCAGTCATCGACCGCCATTGCTGTCAGGAGAAAAACCAATTCCATACGGAATTACGAATTTGATCGTCTTTGGGATTCCAAGAGAACTTGTTTCTCTCCAAACTCCTAGCCTGCTTTTCTACTCCCACGTACTATGTACACCCGCTTAGGTAAGTTTCGCACTATATTTGCCAGCCAAACTCCATGGCCAATAAGAGTTCGATTCCGCATAAAGCCGTGGAGTTGAAAACTTGTGAAACTGAGAAGTTTATCTGTTTGAACCCATGAACTTGATTTCCATTGAAACTCCATTCCTTTCAAACTCTTCAAACTTGTTACTTGCGTGCCACTGTTCTTGTTCAATATAAATATGAAAGAGAAATCACGATAACAACCCATCTGCAGTCATCGTTTCCTCTTCGCTAGCTTCTTCCGGTAAGAGCTTCTTTGTTCCTTTTCCTTTCCTTCGGTACACTTCCTTTCAAACTTGCTGAGTTAATAAAATTTCTTTTTGTTTTTTGTACCTTAAACAGCAGCATTATCACCTCAAGGTTTGACAGTGTCAAGGTATGAGCTATCCTCCTTTATCGTAATAGTTATCAGTGATGATGAGGCCGATGGTAACAACGCTTCTGTACAGACCAAACGGCTAGGTCATCACCCTTGGTGATTCAGCCATAACGGAACCTGCGGTTGCTCGTGGCATCAATCGAACGGGCATGCTTCCATCTGACATCCATTTCTATGACCGTATGACTGAAACTCAAGTCCTTGATCGAGCTATGCAGCTACACTTTGCAGTACGTGTATTATATATATGTACTAGATCTTAACCCGTGCCGTAACGGCACGGGATGTTTTGTCTCTAATACGATATTGTTCACATTTTTCTTGCTTCATTTTATTCGTGAGTAATTATTTTGATATTCAAATAGGTTTTGGGAAACAAAATGGGTTACCTGATCTTTTTATTTTTTTTTACTTAAGCATGTTATTCCAATTTATTATCTCGATTTTAGTAATAATGTTGTGCCAACATGAAAATAAAATAAAAATACAATAAATAAAAATTTTCCTATTTATTGTTCCATCATACCATAATTTCAAACTTCAAAAAGAATATTTCATCTAACAAAGACATATACCTAAACTGCCAATCCAACTCCATGATGTTTATGAATACTTTTGTTCCGAAATTATTGATAACTAAGGCTCTAAGGAGTGAAGCAAAAACCCATAATATTTTCCCTACTATAGATAAACACTATTTATTTATTTTTTGCAAAATGTGAGAGTTATAAAAATGAAGAACCCTTGGCTATTGGAAGGCTGAGATATACACATGTGAGTTGAAAAAATAAACTTATAATAGTAAATCAAAACATGTGTAAGATTCTTTCTCAATCATATTGATAACATAATATTGAAGAAATTCGTGGATAAAAGATTTCACACCAACTATGCTAAGTAGTGCATGAATGACGTTCTCACATCTAGTGTTACTCAAGTAATTTGGAGTTTTAAAGAGCATAGTCATATTGATATTTGTATCTACATAAATTCAACTAACCTTCCGAAGAAAAATTATTAGTTTCAAGGTAGAGCCGACACCTCGCCTTCAATGTATACAACACACATTGGGTTTAATCGGCCTTGAGATTATACAAATACCCCAATATTAGTCAAATAATGTCTACAAATACGGGATCGAAACAAAGTGATAACGGGAAAAATGAGAGACTAACATCAGTTCTACAAAGAAAATACCCTATATGTATCAAAGTTTGTTAACCAAACATGTATTCAAATTAAAAAGTCATCAACTTAACACAAAAATATAAAAGAACCCAAGTTAAATCAATACTTGCATAAACAAAACTTATAAGAGAATTTTATAATTATTAAATACCTTTAAAATCACTATTAGAGATTTAATTGCATGCCCAAGCGGTAGGAGGAAATCACCCAGATTAATTTGTAGAAATTTCACTTGGATATGTAGCAATTCGAGAGAAGTTTACCCTGGTGGTGATGCGTTCCATCTAAGTGTTGTTCGATTGATTATTTTTTTAGCGGTTTCGGTTTTCATTGGACAAACCGAGAGGGAGCGTTCATTATATTCATTATCATTCAAAAATCCAAGACCAACTCGCCCTATGCTTACGGGATCTCAATACAACCTTAGATTTATCTATTGCACGGAGAAACCTTGATACTAAATATGTAGTTTTTAGTGTTATTTATTATATAACGTGACATCCAAATGTTTTTTCTTCTTCTTAATTTTCATGTATTTTAACCGAGTTTATATTAGCATTAAGACGATCAACCACATTTCTAATTTATAGTGTTATCCTTTTGTAGCAAGACATAATTAACATAGTCAATTACTACTCATCAAAACCGGCGATTACCACAAACCACCGGATATTACTTCTTTCTCCACCACCACCATTTTCCATCCCTCGTAGAATATTGGGCGCACTTATAACTTTTAATCCCACACGTCATGTATAAAGTTTAGATTTAACAAACTTAGGTCGTCAATTAATTTATTCAACTATATGTTTTTTGTTAATACTGAAAATCATGCGTATGAACGGTTACCAAAGATAGCAGTGGCACCAAAAACAACCATTTTGTCTTATATGATTTGGTATCATCCCAAAAGTATTTTTTATCCGCCTTTTTTGATCGTGTCAAAAACAACCAAATATACTTTTCACAATACAATGTTACCCATCATGTAAAAAATTTTATTATTTTTGATTCAAAAAGAAAAAACTAATACCACCGCCATTAAAACCATCAAGCGCCACTATTTATTCCACCAAAACTAATGTTACCGCCTCCACCACTTTGTAACACATTCCACCGCTTCCACCACTTACTTCTTCCTCTACTACCACCACCACCACTAATATCTATTGAAATAATTTTTGTCAAAATTATTACTTATTGATGGAGATATGTATTAATATTAATTAAGGGATATTTATGATGTAAAATTAATAAATCATTTATCATGAGAAATTAATGTTTCCTAAATTAATAAAACACTTATACTAATTAATATTCAAGTTGAACAAACCATAACCATAGATTTATCTTCTCTCTAGACAAATCACTTATACTAATTAATAAAATACTTATACTAATTAATATTTAAGTTGAACAAACAACCAATGTTGATTTATCTTTTTTATCAATTCCAACCAAGGTGGAACAATGGTTAGAGGCCACTCTTATGACACAATAGGTCATGAGTTCGAACCTCCCCGTTATAATTTTTAAAATTCAATATCTTGACTTGAGTATTCATTTTTAATTCATAATATTGGAATGAACACCACGTGTGCGACTTGTAGGGTGTGGCACGGAGGATCACAGCCTTTGATTTATCTTTGCCAAGGATAAATCCTGACCACCACTCATATAGGCAAAGTTAGCCTTGGCGCACGTGCGGGTTATGGGTGTGGTCTGCACAACCACGACCGTAGATTTATCTTTGCCCAGAATAAATCCTGGCCACCACTCAGAAACAAACTGTGCTTTATATTGTAGATATTCTGCTGACAAACAAAGATTTTTAGTAGGTGCATTGATGCTTCCGTTTTCATCATCACTTATAGCTACAATGGGCGAGGGTTTATCTCCTGCATTCATGTCTGCGTTAGGGTTGGAAGAGCCAACTTTATCCATCTCAGCTCTGTGGAAATTGAGAGGGAAATCTCTGATAGCCGACGGACGTTTGCGAGCTCTAGGTTTCTGATCATCCCCTCTAGCTCTTGATTTCTGGTAAGCATCATCAGCATCTCTCGGTGCAGTTTTGTGAGTAACTAACTTGTTGGATGAAGTCATACTTCAAATTTTGAGCAAGAGCCAACGCTGGTTATTGAATGAATGAAAATGCGGCTTTATTCAATGTCTAAGCAATAAAGGAAATGAAAATAGTCCTACGTGGCTAGAATACAAGCATGCAGAGATGAAGGAAGAAAAGCTACACTCACCGTCTTCATTCATTCAATAACCAGTGTTGGCTCTTGCTCAAAATTTGAAGTATGACTTCATCCAACAAGTTAGTTACTCACAAAACTGCACCGAGAGATGCTGGTGATGCTTGCCAGAAATCAAGAGCTCGAGGGGATGATCAGAAACCTAGAGCTCGCAAACGTCCGTCGGCTATCAGAGATTTCCCTCTCAATTTCCACAGAGCTGGGATAGATAAAGTTGGCTCTTCCAACCCTAACGCAGACATAAATGCAGGAGATAAACCATCGCCCATTGTAGCTATAAGTGATGATTAAAACGGAAGCATCAATGCACCTACTAAAAATCTTTGTTTGTCAGCAGAATATACTCCTGCTACGCCTCCACCCAAACCACCAGTTCAACATCGTCCGCCCTTTGAAGACGATGCCTTTCGTCCGGCCTTGTACAAATCGACTGGCTCCGTGGTGACCATTGGTGATTCGGCTATCAAAGACACTGCCGTCGCGCGCGGTATCATGCTTTCCAGTATGTTGCCAGTAGATCACCATTTCTACGATCGTATGACCGATATTCCACAAGTCCTCGACCGGGAAGCACAACTTCATTATGTTGTACTGTTTAATGCTCAATTTACACCTCTTACTCTTTTGCTAGTATTCAACTTTTAATCGATACTCAATGTATTTCCTTGCAGGGCCTTTCACTTGTCCGACGAGCCGGAGAACTTCACTACGAAGCTTTAGGTGAGAAAGAGAAAGCTCATGAACTTACCTTGCATCACCTCTAGCGTGAAAATGACAAGCTGAAGCGCCAAATCAAGGACCTCCAAGAGAAAGTCGTGAAGCGGACAATGCGTTGAGTTTGATGTGTAAGCAACGAGTTCTTGCCTCCTGTGAAGCTATTGAACGTGGCGGTTACACTGCTACTCCTTCTTATGCTGAAAAAGTCGCCCTCACTGATGTGCCCTACGACCCAGAGGAGGAATAATATCATGGAGGATAGCTGTTCTTTCGTTTCCGGAAATCTCTTGCCATTCTTCTTAGGCTAGTTTTAGAATCTAGGTATCCACTTGGACATATCGTAGTCCTTTTTTTTTTTTTTTTTTTTAGACATCCATTTCTCAGTAATTTCTTTTCCCTTCGGTATGGACTTGCAATTCCTTTATCAAACATTCTCCACTTAATTTTTTGTTCTTTTCAAAAAATTATTCCTTGACTGAAAGAAGGCACATTTTGTGATCATCCAACCATGTCAACTGCCCGACTCATTTTGGTCTACTGATTAAGACTTTCTTTAGTTGTAGAAAACGAATTTATTGAAAGAACACGATCTACATTATCATGAAAGCAAAATTACATTAATGAAAATATTTCTTAAGATTGAAAGAATTCCATGGCTTCGGCTCTTCTTTCCCACTTAAGTTTCTTAACAAATATGCACCGCCGCTAGCAGGTCTATCCACTAAGTAAGGCCCTTCCCAGTTCTCTCCCAATTTTCCACCGCTTCCATCTAAGGATTTGGGTCTTATCCTTCTTAAAACCTTCTCTCCAGGAAGAAATGTTCGTTCACGTACCTTCTTATTTTACTGTTGCTTCATAGATTGCTGATATATTGCCAACCTCCTTGAAGCTTCTTCACGAACCTCTTCCAGCAACTCCTTATCTCTTGAAAGAATCTCGACATTCAAACCTGACCGCTCTTCTAGAGTCTTGGTGGTTGGAACTAACAACTCTACAGGTAATACAGCTTATGTGCCATATGCCATTGTAAACGGAGAAAATCCAGTCGATCGTCTTGGTGTTGTTCAGTATGCCCGCGGAACCCCAGGTAAGAACTCCATCCACATTCCCTTTGCCTTATCCAACGTTTTCTTTATGTTTTCTATATAAGATAACCCTATTAGTTGCCTCGGCCTGTCCATTGCTTTGGGCATAATATGGAGTCCAAAAATTATGTTTAATATGCAAACCTTCGCACAATGATTTGATCGTTTCGCAATCAAACTGCTTCCCATTATCGGAAATTATCATTTCTGACACACCAAACCTACAAATGATATTTTCCCATATGAATTTACGAACATGAACCGCCTCGGTTCTCACTAGTGCCACTGCTTCCACCCATTTTGTGAAATAATCAGTGGAAACTAATAAATATTTGACGCCCCCAGGTGCCGCGAGAAATGGACCTACAATATCCAATCCCCATTTGCTGAACGACCACGGGCTCATGACCGGATGTAGTTTGTTTACAGGTCTCTTTATTAGGGGTCCATGCAACTGACACGCCACGCATTTCTTAGTGTATACCTTCGCGTCATTTTGCATATAGGGCCAAAAATATCCTTGAGACAACAACCGGTGCGCCAGACTTCTTCCTCCAGAATGATTCCCACAGCACCCCCCATGCGCTTCTGCTAATAATTGCTTTCCCATCTCTCGGGTTACACATCGCTGGAATGGCTCCATTAATATTGGCCTTTTGTAAAGCTCTCATTCAATAAGAGCGTATCTCCAAGCAGTCTTTGTTATTTTTCCTGCCAGGTTCTTATCATGCGGCAGCTCTTGCATTCGTAAGTAACGAACATAAGGCTGCCTCCAATCATTAGGCTGATCGCTGTTAAACTCATCTATATACATAGAATCACTCTGGTTTTCAGACGAGGTCAAATTACTCTCAACAGCATAAATCTTGCTTGTAGCATCGATAGTATTGTGAATGCTCGGAAATTCTTGGAAATCGACAACAATATACCATGTTGTGTCTGATACAATGGCAGCCGATAGATAGGCCAAGGCATTTGCGTGCCTATTTTCAAGCCTTGGCTTCTGTTCAATATCGAACACTTCAAATTCCTTTGCTAATTCATGAATATATTCCAAGTACGATGCTAACCTTTCGTTTTTGGCCTTATACGCGCCTGTGTAATGGTTGGCTATTAGTCTTGAATCGGTCGTCAACCTAACTTTCTGCGCCCCCAAGTGAAGAGCAGTCTTTAAGCCTGAAATTACGGCCTCATATTCAGCTTGGTTGTTTGAAGATGTAAACCCCAAACGAATAGACTTTTCAATCCGTAGTCCTTCGGGGGAAACCACCTGCTCCTTCGGTATTTGCAGATCCATCCGTGTAAATCTTCCATATCCCATCACTACATTCAGGTACTATTATCGATCTTTTGCTCCCTGTTTGCACGTCCAGCTTTCCCAAAGTTTTTTTTACTGACGTACATCTGCTCCCATGGTAACGGAATAGGTAATACGTTTTCCGTTTCGTGCAAGATCTCCTCCTCTAGAATGGTCTCAGAAACAGCAATATCATCTACTGGAAAATCTGCCAATAACGACGCTATCGCATGTTCTTTCTCAGCCGTCCTTGGTTCGTAATCGATGGTATATGCGCCAAGGTGAGTAGCCCACGTAGATAACCTGCTAGAGTCATCGGTTCTTCCTAATACCTTTATTAAAGGGTTCTCAGTATATAAGATGAGTCTTCGACCCTCGAAGTATGGTTTTAAACGCCTTGCTGCGTCTCAGCGTTAGTGACTTGCTAACAAAATAAACCGGTCTCTCCTCTGGTTCTTGAACAAACAATACTGCACTGACAGCAGAATCACTTGCAGCCAAATGGATGTAGACCGTTTGGTCAGTCTTCGGACTTGTTAGGACTGGCGGTGAAGTTAAATACCGTTTTATCTCATTAAATGCATGCTCACATTCCTCATTCCAACCAAATTTTTCGGCCTTCTTTAGAGCTTGGAAAAAGGGCTTACATTTGTCTGAAGCTCGAGAAATGAACCTGCTTAACACAGCCAGCCTCTCAGTGGGTCTTTGTGTCTCCCTTTTGTTTCTCGGCGGTGATATCTCCAAGATTTCCATAATCTGCTCTAGATTGGCTTCAATCCCTCTTTGCGTCATCATATACCCAAGAAACTTTCCAGATGTGAGTCCAAAGGAACATTTCGCTGGGTTTAACTTCATCCCAAATTGCCGGAGATGATCGAAAGTTCTTTTTAAATCCATAAGGCGAGATTCCTTCTTTTTGGATTTGACAACCATATCGTCGATATAGACCTCCATGGTCTTCCCGATCATATCCTTGAACATTTCATCCACAAGACGCTGATAAGTTTCTCCCACATTTTTCAAACCAAAATGGCATGACACGGTAACAATATATCCCTTTGTTTGTTATGAATGCAGTATGTTCTTGATCTTCCTCATACAACGAATTTGATTGTAGCCAGAGAACCCATCCATGAATGACAATCTTCCAAAACCTGAAGTAGCATCTACTAACTCTACAATCCTGGGTATTGGGTAAGGATCACTTGGGCATGCTTTATTCAAATTCGTAAAATTAATACATACCCGAATTTTCCCGTTCTTCTTCGGAACTGCTACAATATTTGCCAACCACTTTGGGTATTTTATGGGGTTTATCATTCTTTCCTGTCAATCTCCTCATTACCTTTGCCTTCCGTTCCGGAGCCATCTTTCGCGGTTTTTGCCTAACTGGTTTAAATCCTTCACTGATATTTAACCGATGGCATGCAATGCTAGGATCAATACCCGGCATGTCCCTCAGACTCCATGCGAAGACATCTTTATTATTTTTCAACAGGGTGATCAAGCTTTCACTTTCGCCTAACGGTAATTCCACTCCGATGAACGTTGTTTACCCCTTTTGATCCCCTATTTGTACTTCCACCAACTCTTCGACAGTTGATGGTCCTTCCTTCCCGCTTCCTTGATAAGAGGTCGGGAAGCACTGTGGTTGCTACAAATTATTTTCAAATTGGAGTATCTCTGAACCTTTTAATTCAGACTTCATGTACTCCTCCAGTGCGCTTTCGTGACATTTATGAGATGCCACCTGGTCACTTCTGATTTTCATTACTCTGGCTGGAGTAATGAATTTCAAGCATTGATGGACAACGGAAGTTACCGCCTCCATTGCGTGAATCCAATCGCGTCCTAAGATAGCATTGTAGGGTGCACGACAATCTAGCAACGAGAAATATTGCATAACCGTCCTTCCTCCCACCATCGTAGGTAGATTAATTCTTCCCTTTGCTGTCATCGTTTCCCCACTAAATCCGATGATAGGGTTATCATCCGCTTCAACTTGGTTCTCGCTCAGGCTCATTGAAGAATATGCTCCCGATAAAATGACGCTGATTGAACTTCGATTATCGACTAGAACTCGACGTACCTTGTACATTCCAATGAGATCTAGAATCACGATTGCATTATTATGTGGTTGATATACTCCAGCAAGATCAGCGTTAGAAAAGGATATCTCAGTCTTCCCTTCTTCCAGAGTCTCTGTACCAATCAGACTGACATAGTCGACCTTGTTCGATATTCGCCAATCGTTTATATGACGCAACTTCAATCGTGTAGCATTCTCCTGAGCTTTTATCGAAGTTGAATTAACTCTTGCATGGCTTACTCTAATCTCCCATAAATCCAGAGTATTGGCAAGTGTGTTAACCTGTGATGGATTCTTCTTCACGTATTGCTGCAACTTCCATTCTTCGATCATCCTTTGGACCTCCGCTGCAAGTACATGACAAGTATCCGTATTGTGCCCATGATCTTTGTGAAGGGCGCATCATTTATTCTTATCCCTGTTATCCTTTGTTTCCACTGGTAGTGGCTCTGGAATGGGTAGCGAATCTTTAATCTTCTTAAAAAGTTCTCCAAGTCCAATGTTCAACTTGGGAAACTTTATTTTTTGCTTTTCTTGAGGCCTATGAGAGACTTCTTCGTCTCTCACTTTCCTGGTAATTACTTCATAAGTCTTGTTTTTAGTATTTCCTTTGAATTGTTGCTTTGGTTTTGCATGTCCCTTAGTTGCGGGCCTTTTTGCTGTCCGTGACAACTTTGCCTTTCTCTCTCTCTTCACCTTTGCATACCTATCAGCCCTGTCATACAATTCTATGAGGCTTCCAACTGACTAAACTGTTAATCAGTTGTAAATTCCAAACTCATCGTAATCCAATGCATTTTTGTATGCTTCTATTACGAAATTCTCATCAACTTTTCCGACTTCACCCACTTCTTGACGGAACCTCCTATTGAAATCACTTAGACTTTCAGCAGGCTCTTGATGTAAGAGGAATAAGTGACTGCTTCCTTTTTTGCTTCCGAGGTTAATCTTGTATTGCTCGAAGAATTCATCCGACAACATTTCAAAATTCATGATCGAATTAGACTCTAAATGAGAGAACCAGGTTAGAGCCTTACCCGTCAAAGTTGTTTGGAATGTTCTGCAAAGTAGCTCATCACTGTACCCCCACAAAATCATCGAGGCTTGAAAACATTGGACACGCTCCACCGGATCTCCATTTTTACCATCAAACAAATCTTTGAACTGAGGTTGATTAAAATTCGGAGGTGGACGGAATCGATTTTTTCATGGATAGAATTTGGTGCTCTTCGTCTCTTGACTGTTTCTGTGTAAGTAACTCATCTATCATGGCACTAAGCTTTTCCTTGCTAAACTCTTCATCCTCCTCTAAATCATCTTGAGTTTCTCTGCGAATTCGTTCATTCCTAACATGATATGTCCTCCTCTTTGAACGCTCCTTTTCATGCCTAGCCCCTCTTGAGTGACGACCATTGTTGCATTCGACTCTCTGTCTATACTTCTCATGGCTAGTACCCACTTATCTGCCCCTCTCGGTTGCATAGTGATGATCATTATAAGATGTATAACGATCATAATAGCCATCGTCATGGTGATCTTGACTCCGATAATCATCCTTGGCATTCACATTTCTCCTCTCATTACTTCGGATGTGTCGACGATCATCACGAGTTTCATTCCACCTGTATGGGATTGCTTGCTCTTGGTGACGGTACGCTCTTCCATTTTACGAACGAGGGATGGCTGCTTCTTCTTCTACCCTCCTTTTTTCCATCGCGACCCTGAGTCATTTGTTCTCTCTTTCGAGTTCTTGCAATCGCTCCCGTACTGTTAAGTCAATGGGTGCCACCTGCTGGGTGTTAATATATGTTAACGCGTGGGTTATTAACTTGTGTCGCAGGTGGATCATTGGCTTGTACATCTTACGGGACGTTAGCAGGCCCAACCGGTAGATCGTTAACCCGAGAACGTACTCCTCCGTTAACAATATCATTCTGTCGTTGTTCACGAATGCTCGGGTGTTGCTACTCGCGTCAGGAGGTGGTGATCTACGAACGTTGCTTCCTCTGAACCTTGGAAAAGATCCCTCAGATCGAGATCGAGAATCAGATGCCGATGATGACATCGAAGTCTCTCTCTCGTCCCTTTCATCGTAGTTTCCTTGAACTACAACACTTCTAAGAGTTCGAGGGTTTGCTTGGTGATTCGTCCCGTTTCTGGTTTGCACATCTACGTCCATCTCCGACTGATTTACTCCCGATGTATTCATCTGTTTCACTTTCCTTTTGACCTTTTCTGTTAACAACTTTGGCCGGATTTTCAGAGACTTTCCGAACTGCAACTTTTCTTTTGGAAACGTAGCGAAGCTTTTCTGCAACTTTATGAAGGATTGTGTATTTTCTGCAACTTTCTGAATAGTTGTGATCTTTCTGCGAATTTTCTGTTCACAATGATTTTGAAACCCTAGTTTCGAAAATCGCTTGGGAACAACTTCTATTACTTGGAGAACACGATCTTTTCTCGTTGTCCCCTTAGTCGGCGCCGAAAGATGTTGGTGCAAAAATTGATCAATCCAACAATCTTCGTGATGCACTAAAGCTGATCCGATTGCTACCGTTGATGAAGAATTCCCAAAAAAGTTGATGAAAAGAGGTGGGGGTACCTGCAAAAACACTCTGATGCTAAAATCAGTGGATGTTCAATGCAAGTATGTTGTAGTGAAAAGAATATAATTATGTGCCTTTTGGGTTGAAATCTAGCCTCTATATATATATAGGCAGAAAATAGATGTAGCTTTAGGGTTCCAATAGTTATCCAAATAACAAACCCATCTGTATAAATCCAAAATAACAACCAGATTCATGATAAAATTTGTTATCCTTCCCAGTGTTTATCATAATTCTTATTTATCTTAAGTAATAATTATATTGAATAATAATTATAAATATTTAAGATAATTATCTTCTTTTATTTAAGATCTTGCATTTATCTTAAATAAAATTAATAATTATAAGCAAATAATTATTCAAGACTTTTGGGCTTCAATAATAAGCCTAGTGGGTTTCTATAATAAACCCACTGATTTCCCTAATAAACCAAATTCAGGCTTCCATAATAAGTCATGTGGGTTTCCATATTAAACCCATCGGGTTCCATAATAAACCGGATTTAGGCTTCCATTATGAGCCTCGGACCATCTGCACGTACACTATTTGAATAGGGCACAAACATGGACAAATGTATCAATTGATGGGTCCGAAGTGATACTGACATTTTCTTGTTCTCCAACCCACTGGGCAGCCCCCAAGTATTCTAAACATGTACGTACGCATGTCTGGAATCCGAGAACCTGCATTTCAAAATGTAAGAGGAAGTAGAAGAATTTGAACTCACTTGGTGCGGAGAAGAAATCCTTGGACAATCATATGGAATTTCGATAATGATAAGAGTTACATCGAATGCCAGAAGGGCATCCTAATTTACCACACTATGTCAACATTCATGGTCAATCTAACGATCTTAAACTTGAAGAAACTACACTTGACACTCCCAAATATGGCAAATGCATGCTTGACTTAAAAAATGGGCATTCGTTTAAACCCTAAATATAACCTCCATGTATCTTCCTAATTATAGTTGTCAGAGCGCAGCAGCGAACATTTTCTATCAATTACTAGCACGAACAGATTTAAAAAATCGCACAGAGAAAGCAATCAACATAGCATCATAATACTCACTTTCAACAGTTATCAGCTCACATATGGTGCCTCTAGTACATAACCAGGATATCCAGGGAACTGAACTAGGCTCTATGAGCGTCCACAATCAGATCAAGCTAAAGACTAAAAAATAAACTAAAACCTAAGAAAACTTGGTTTAGTCCGTGGTTGCACGCTACAGTGGTGGAGTAAAATTCGGTCAATTGTACTTTTAATGTGCCAATCATAGTTATAAAAAGGTATGAGGTTTGTGTCCATGATAGCCAGGGCTATCAGACGGACATCATTTAATGGGGACCCTGATCCGAAGGTCGGGAAGCTTCAGATTGGGTTTTTACATGGACGGCTACGAAATCAAATTCAATTTAAAAAACATTCAATGTTTACCATAAAAAGGACTATTCGTTTTCTCAACTCTGTCTTTTGATTTCGAAGAAGTTCTTTGATAGACACATTTTTGTGTCTAATTTGATCTCAATACTATATATTGTTGGCACTCGATTTTGTATTAATTTTGGTGTTTTATGTGTTTGTAGGTATTTTTGGGCAATAAACATTTTTGGAAAAATCGGCTCGAAAAGTTGTCTAAAGCGCCCGGAGGACAAGTGTTATTCGGACTTTCACTTTTGGATAAGGGGCACCCAATTGATAAGGGGCACCCACCTGATATTCGGCATCCACGGATTTGGTTAAGGGGCACCTTCTTCTTCATTTCAAACTTAAGTTTTGGCGGGAAAAAAATAAAAGGCTATGGCAGATTTTTGGTTCGAGATTTGGACGTGCTAGAGGAGATTCAAGGGCTGGAATTTGTTGGGGTGATGTTACGCATCATAACAGTGTGGTAATCGCGTTATAATTGCATATATTTGGCTGGAAATTCCACGAGTAGATAAAACAGGGGTTGAGCTTTACACGGTCCGTTAAACACTTGCGTGTTTTATGTGAGGTTTCCGGTGTTTGAGGTGTGTCTAACTCGATCAAGCAACGTGCAAAAGTGAGCTGGAGAGATTTAAGAGGGAATAATCGCGTCAGAAGATAAATCAGGGAAGATATTCCCGTAACCTGCATGAGAATATTTTTGAGAATACGCGGAGTTAAGAGGGAGGATTCTCTTGCATGTGATGCTATATAAGGTGTAGAGGATCAGTAGAAGAAAGAGAGAGAGATTGGGAGGTGTTAGAACGCAAGAAGAGCCAAAAAATCGAAGTTGCAGAGACTACCTTTTCTGCTGCTGCTTCTCTGAAGAACACGAAGAACGGACCACCAGAAGCGGTCGTTTTTCTACATTGTCTACGACACATAGACGGGGGTCGTAATACGGAGAGGGGCAGACTTACAAGACAGAAGCACTTATTCTCTATCGTAGTTTTGTAACAGTGTTTGCAACATCTATAACTGTTGCAAACCCAATTTTCATCTTATTCTCCATTTCATCATTTGTACACCTCCTTTGAGCAATAAAAATAATTTTTGAGCGTGTTTCCAACATGATGAGCTAGAACCCATCACTGGGACGACGGAGGAAGCTGTTTTTCACCCATGTGGTAATTCTATTTAATTCCTTTATGACTATTTGCACTATTATAATTGATTTATGATTTTTCTTGATTATTTGTGAATTCGTTAGATGTCGCATGCTTAGTCTTAGGTACTTTAGATACGCCATGCTTGTGAGTTACATATAATTCTGTATAAAATCTACCTTGGCAAAGAATTAGAGTCGATGTTTGTTACTTTATGAGCCTTAATTGTCCTAATTAATAGATGAACCGCATGAACGTAAGAATTGGTGGAATCCCGAGTCCCAAGAACTCTCCCATCTTGTGACAATATTTGTATATATTTTCTTTATCTTTAGTATTTTCTTTTATTAAAACTTAAAATCGATCTCGTCAAGTCCGAGTGAACGACAACCTTACTACCACTTTCTACAACATTATTGAGTCACATCAATTTTTGGCGCCGCCGACGCGGACTTGTGTATAGATTTGTTTTTAGCTTTTATTTTTCTTTTTATTATTTTTGTTCTTTTTTACGCGTTTTGGTATTTCTGTTTGCTTTCAGATTTGGAGTGGAGCGAAAGAAAAAGAGAAAGTGCTGAAAAGAAAAGAAAATCCAAAATAGGAAAGAAAAGAGAGATCCGAACGAAGTGAAGAAGAAAATTTTGTATATAGTGTAATTATTATTTATTTATTATTATTTTTATTTTCTTTAGAAACTGTAATTAGGTAATTATTTTTGGACTTTTTTTTTTTGGACAATATTTTTGGACTATCGGACATTATTAATTTTAAACCCTAAGGAAGGGTTATTTAAATATAAACTGCACAGGGAAGGACGACGATTACGATATCGTCTCGGCCCCTCGGGTTCGTACATGACATAGGAGTCGTGGCCCGAGTCGACTTCAACGGTTCATCCCCCGTCTGGAACGGGAGGTAAGAATTCTAAACACCCGCGAATCCCTGTCAGCGGGTTTACTGGATGAATTCGTGTGAATATATGTCGAGGAACTGAATCCGACTGCTTTAATTTCCTAGTAAAGGGCAAGGACTGGCCATACAAGATAAGAGTTCGGATTTCATCACCGTTCTCTTCTTGCCCGCCTTAGGAAAACAAAACCAAACGCGAACCTAAGCCTAAAATTTTGACTAGAACGAGACCGATAGGGTAACGAGCTTAATAGGAAAGTCATTCGAAAAATATTGGTTACTCTTTAAGCATACTTCGAAGTTCATGATGGTTTAAGTAAGTTGAATGTGTGATCTGCGCCGCCTTGTAATGCGGTGAGGCCTTGGGTATCAAAGCTCCACGCAGCTTCCCTCGCCTCTATTCATCTTACTTAAACTCGGATTGATTCCCGGAGGGTTTGCTTTCATTATGTAATTCCCTTTCGAAGGATTAGAAGTCGGTCTAGAAAATAATCTAAGTGGAGCCATCATGCTTTTTGTTTGCTAGAAATCAGTAGGTTTGCTGTGGTCGAGTCAGCCTTGTTTGTGCTTGTGTAGAATTCCCTTGCAGTTAGAATGTCGAACTGGTATTACAATAGCCATCACAATGAATATCAATATCCAACTGAACAATATGGACATCACTCTTTTTATGACCAGAGTGTGAATAGTGGTTGGGAACGCCAACCTTTTGAAGATTATAGCTCATACCATGGTGAGCCCAATTACTATCCACACGCCAACCGGTCGTACGAGCAAAATTCCTCTCTAATAGAGTCAACACGTAAGTTAGGCCGAGGCGACACGTAAGTTCGCGAAATGAATAACTTAGTTATGGACAAAAGCAATGGAACGAGTGAAATTTCTTTCCTAGATTCAATAAGGAAGTCATGTGAGTCGAGTCACGATGCATTAAGGAAGTCATGTGAGTCGAGTCACGATACCATAATGAAGTCATATGAGTCGATTCGAAAGCTTTTGTTAGAGGCCCGGGAACGGAACCGATCGAGATAATCTTAGTGTTTCCAATAGTACCCCGAAAATGAGGATAGTTATTTACATAATCAAGATGACGAGGATAAAATTGGTAACACTACTTGTCTAGATGAGGTTCAACCATTTTCATATTATTATAATGATGATTATGATGAGGATAGTGTTGATGAAGAATTTGAAATAAATAGGCATAGTGATCGGAAATTGTTACCCCAATTGAATTTTATAACGATAATATTATTTCTAGTTCAAATCCAAATAATTTTAATAATTATTCACCTATTCAAAAGGATGAGGATTTGACTAGAGATACCCCCTGTTTTAGACGATGTAGTATTTCCTTTTGATTACGAAGCCAATGATGGTTTAGAGGAACGAGTATATTTTGAGTCTAGCGATTTAGAAACAATAGACTTGGAAAAAGAAAATGAACTCGTAGAGATGAGTGAGGATGTACCTGACTTAGAAGAATCAATTGACCATTTTCGGGAATCGATGACCTTGAAATTAGGAAGGTGTGACTAGTCTTTCTAGAGACACTTTGAAAACTCTAAGTTTGGGGGTGATTATCATTCTCCATGTGCTTTAACTCTTAGAAAAGTCCCTAACTTGGGACTTGACATATGTGCCTCAACCATTTTAAAAGATTATCTTCATACACTTTTTCCTGAACCTAGTTGTGTCCATAAAGAAGTTCGATCGTTAAGAACCCATCCTCTCGGTTGATGTGGTTAACCAAAAAAATGATACCACGATTGATTTTATTTTCCCACCAAATATTTTTCAACCAATTGTGGGAACGTATAAGTTTCGAGATGTGTCATCATTAAGTTTTGAGGCTAAACCTAATTATTTTTAGGAGATTAGGGTCGACACATTTGTTAAGGAAGACCACCAATCTTATTGTGGTCAGGTTGTGTAAGTCAAAACTGATTGACTTAGAGGATCCTCAATTATTCGGGTTATTGTTATGTGCTTCTAAGTTCTTAATCGAGTATTTCCGGACTCTACAACCTGATCTTAAGAATCCTTCTTTTAAGGAAACGCAACCCATGAAAATATGTTATCTAGACCCTTTTATAGAGCCTGAACCCGAACCACAACTAGATGTAGTTGTCTTAAACAAAAAGATAGATAAGGGTGTGTTGGACATCTTCCTGGTCTGTGGCAGTTTCCTCTTCTTGTGGTTAGCACTTTTTATCCAGATGACCCGCAGTTATTCCGACTGTTGCTTTATGATTCTTCGAGGTGACTAACTCTTTCCAATGTCTGGCTGAAGACTTTAAACTTAGCACTTCTTGGGAGGTAACCCATGCTCTTGCAACACGGTAATATCTTTCCTTACTCTTCAAGTGGTGACAGTTTCTCATTGTTCATGCTTTTAATTTCATCTTTAGAACATTGAGGACAATGTTAGATTTAAGTTTGGGGGTATGGGAGAAACTTTTTTGTTGCAATAAATAAACTCCAGATCCTAGAAATTTATGCTTATTAAGGATGGCACTAACCAATCTAAGTGGATGGAAGCATTTTGGTTGTAGGAGTTGAGGAACCAATCTGATTAGATGGCAACATCTAAAGAGTCTATTCATAAAAGCACATAGCTCAGGTGTTAGAAATAACATGATAGTTTCACCATATCTCGTTGAGTCCTTTTCACTTCTATTTTTATTTTGTTTTGTTCTCGAAACTATGTTTCTCTAAGTGATTAGGTGGGGCCCACAAATCAAGTTGTTACCAATGCTAGGGTGAATTAGTGTGATTGAGATACTGAAAAAAAAAAAAGAAAAAAAAAAGTTGAAAAAAAAAATGAAATTGAGACCAGACCATCAGACCAACCGGAATAAATTCAATAAAGTCGACCACTGGAACCCTTGTATATGCCAGTTGTGTTGACCTAGAGTTAGGATTATCGACCACTATGGTTCCCTTGTATATGCCGGTGTGTTGATATTAGTCGAACTAGTATCTCGAGTCCATTAGGATAGGTTCATTTTGGCGAGGCCTTGATGAGATATGGGAAACACTGTCACTTAGTAAACATCAAAACCATCTATGTTTTCTCTATATCCATCTTCTTGATCTATCCATGTGATTAGTTTTGACTCTGGGTATTGATGTCCATAGTGCGACTATCTGAGTAGAGCTCTGTCACTTTATATGAATTTTAGTATGCTTGAGTGCAAACTCGTGTACAACAATGGAATTTCGCATCAGGGTACTTCCTCCTGTAGTCAATAAGTATGCCAACCAAGGAGATTCTTTAGTGCCTTTCAAGATTCTGCGTAGATAATTAGGGTCTGGAGTAAAGGTTTGTGGGTACACCTCTGGTAAACCCTCCGGAGACAACACTCCGCCACTAGGGCCACCTAGGGGTTCAAATGATTTTTATTTTCTAGAATAAATTTGCTCGAGGACTAGAAAATAATAAGTTTGGGGGTATTTGATAGACACATTTTTGTGTCTAATTTGATCTCAATACTATATATTGTTGGCACTCGATTTTGTATTAATTTTGGTGTTTTATGTGTTTGTAGGTATGTTTGGGCAATAAACATTTTTGGAAAAATCGGCTCGAAAAGTTGTCTAAAGCGCCCGGAGGACAAGTGTTATTCGGACTTTCACTTTTGGATAAGGGGCACCCCAATTGATAAGGGGCACCCACCTGATATTCGGCATCCACGAATTTGGTTAAGGGGCACCTTATTCTTCATTTCAAACTTAAGTTTTGGCGAGAAAAAAATAAAAGGCTATGGAAGATTTTTGGTTCGAGATTTGGACGTGCTAGAGGGAGATTCAAGGGCCGGAATTTGTTGGGGTGATGTTACGAGATCATAACAGGCGTGGTAATGCGGCGTCATAATTGCATATATTTGGCTGGAAATTCCACGAGTAGATAAAACAAGGGTTGAGCTTTACACGGGTCTGTTAAACACTTCCCGTGTTTTCTGTGAGGTTTCCGGTGTTTGAGGTGTGTCGAACTCGATCAAGCAACGTGCAAAAGTGAGCTGGAGAGATTTAAGAGGGAATAATCGCGTCAGAAGATAAATCAGGGAAGATATTCCCGTAACCTGCATGAGAATATTTTTGAGAATACGCGGAGTTAAGAGGGAGGATTCTCTTGCATGTGATGCTATATAAGGTGTAGAGGATCAGTAGAAGAAAGAGAGAGATTGGGAGGTGTTAGAACGCAAGAAGAGCCAAAAAATCGAAGTTGCAGAGACTACCTTTTCTCACATCGTTGCTTCTCACAAGAACACGAAGAACGGACCACCAAGCGTTCGTTTCTTCTGCAAAGGTCTACGACACATAGACGGGGGTCGTAATACGGAGAGGGGCAGACTTACAAGACAGAAGCACTTATTCTCTATCGTAGTTTTGTAACAGTGTTTGCAACATCTATAACTGTTGCAAACCCGATTTTCATCTTATTCTCCATTTCATCATTTGTACACCTCCTTTGAGCAATAAAAATAATTTTTGAGCGTGTTTCCAACATGATGAGCTAGAACCCATCACTGGGACGACGGAGGAAGCTGTTTTGCACCCATGTGGTAATTCTATTTAATTCCTTTATGACTATTTGCACTATTATAATTGATTTATGATTTTTCTTGATTATTTGTGAATTCGTTAGATGTCGCATGCTTAGTCTTAGGTACTTTAGATGCGCCATGCTTGTGAGTTACATATAATTCTTTATAAAATCTACCTTGGCAAAGAATTAGAGTTGATGTTTGTTACTTTATGAGCCTTAATTGTCCGGAATTAATAGATGAACCGCATGAATGTAAGAATTGGTGGAATCCCGAGTCCCAGTAACTCTCTCCATCTTGTGACAATATTTGTATATATTTTCTTTATCTTTAGTATTTTCTTTTATTAAAACTTAAAATCGATCTCGTCATTCTTCGTCTCCTTCACTGGATCTCAACAACAACAATTCCTAACCCTAATCTCAAACCTTGCGTCAATCTCAATCTCAAACGTGATGAAGCTCTTGTTAGAGGTATTCGATTTATTCTAGGTTTAAAGTTATGATTTTGTTTTCGTTTGATCTTCTTCTTCTAAATCTCCCAATATTGTAGCGAAAATTTCATGGGATAATTAACCTGCAACTTTAGGTTTTAATTTCCAATCGAAAGTTTATTTGGGGATTTTGATTTTGATTTTGATTTTGGTTTGGATTATCAATTTGTTTTTTGGTTGTTGTTCGATGATTCAAATTAAAAATCGTTCTGATCATACTTCCTGTGAAATTAAAGAAATTTCATGGGATAATTTCTTTCTTTCTTCCCTGTAAGTAAAAAGTTTTCGGATTAATGCATGGCTCCTGAATTATTCCCTTGGATAGGATTTCCAGGAAGATGGGTGACCTAAGAATTGTCGCAGACCCCGTATCAACTCACCGGAGAACTAATAACAAATGTGTTTATGGTTAGATTTGTGGTGATTTCTATGTTTTTGATACTGTATATGTAAAAAAACGTTTGGTGAATATACTGACTGAAGCTTTTTTGTTTTTGTCTATAGTTTTACAGATTAGCGCTGATTCTGTGTAATTGAAAGATGAAATTGGGGTTTATTGAAGCTGATGAAATTGGGTTGAGCTCGAATATCCCCATGAGCTATACGATAGAAGAAGATCTGTTGTGGTCTTGGCTGTGAACACAGGGAGAAGAAAGATAGTGTTTTTGAATTCAAGGTTGGTGGTGCTGTATTAAGAAGACTGATGTAATTTTGAAGTTGTCTGTAAAATGGTAGTAAAAGTTCGTTCACTCAGACTTGTAAAGACTCGATTTAAGAAAATACTAAAAATAAAGAAACTATATACACAAGTTTGTCACGATATCGAGAGATTACTGAGACTCAGGATTCCACCAATTCTTACATTCATGCGGTTCAACTAATAATTCTAGACATTTATAGCTCAAATTTATTGACTCTAATTCATTGCCGAAAGTAGATTTTGAAAGTAGTGATTGTATATCTAATGCATGAGACATCAAAACACTTAAGAAAGCATGACCCATCAATTGAAATCACAATCACTCAATAAAAATCATATATCAATTGAAAATCAATGCAATAAGTCATAAAAGAAATAATAGAATTACCACATGCGTGAAAAATGACTTCCTCTGTAGTCCCAGTGTTGGGGTTTAGCTCCTCATGTTATTCACGTGCTCAAAATAGGTGTTCATAGCTCAAAAGGGTGAAAAACAAGAGAAAACTAATGACTCAGACAGTTCGCAACGTTGTATAAGCGTTACAAATAGCTGTTACAAAGTCATACAAAAATGATATATGAAAACTATTTGAAAATATAAGTCCGCTCGATTTAAGACCGCCTCTCGTGTCGTAATATTGCAGCGTTTTATGCGACTGTCCTTAGCAAAGATAAATTTCTTCGTGTTCTTCTTCTTCACAGCTATGAGCAGAGAACTTCTCCGTAATTTTTGTTCTTCGCTCCCCGAGCCCTCTCGTTGGCTTTCCCAACTCCCGATTGGTGCCCCAAACTCTCGACCAAAGTCTCGACACCTGTTTCGAGTCCCAAAGAATCGTTTTTATACCCAACAACTCCCTCTTTCTCGATCAAATCTTCCCGGAATATATTATTTCTTCCCCCACAATCCACGGGATTTATTTCCTCTTCATTCTTCTTCACGTGTTCCCCGACTCGATCCAAACTCTTCCTAGGATAGAAACGAATCTCACGAGTATATCCTAGCCTTATCTCCACACTTAACTTCCATATTTGGAATCAAAACAAACCCGTAAGCTCACTGCTCTGTTTTTGCTCCAACCCGAGTTCCACCCATTTCAATCCATTAAATCACTTACGCCAAATCTGTTTATACCACCTCCGCACTCTATTCTAACCTAAATATACGATTGAGTCTCTTCAAATCTTTCCGAAAAATCCAACCCTAAGTCTCAACTTTGCTGTGCAAACTTTCCCGCCAAATTTGAGTTTTGAATAATGAAGGAGGAGTGCCCCTTATCTTGAGTTGTGGTGTAAATAGCACTTGGGGTGTCCTGGGTGTAAATAGCAAGTGGGTGTCCCTTAGTAATTAAGGTGCCCCTTATCCAAATTGAGAGTCCGAATAGTAATTTTCTCCCACGAGCGCAAATACCACTTTTCGAGCCAATTTTCCCGCAAAAGCTTATTTCTCCAAAAACACCTACAAAACCATAAAATACCAGAATAAGTACAAAATCGAGCACTAACATTACAGAGAATTGAGACTAAAATAGACACATAAATGCGTCCATCAAATACCCCCAAACTTATTATTTGCTAGTCCTCGAGCAAAGTTAAAATATAAAATAAAATCCTAACTCATTGTCGCAGGCATCGTCGATTGCATTTAGCGTATGCAATAAGCCTTTAAACCCCTAGGTGGCCCTAGTGGCCGAGTTATAGTCTCGGGAGGGTTTACAAGAGATATACCCACAAAACATTTACACTCCAGACCCTAACTATCTATGCAGAACCTTGGAAGGCACTAAAAAATCTCCTTGGTTGGCATACTTATTAACTACAGGAAGAACTACCCTGATGCGAAATTCCAATTGATGTACACGAGTTTGCACTCAAGCATACTAAAATTCATAAATAAGTCATAGAGCTCTACTCAGATAGTTTCTGGACATCATAACCGGAGTCAACCAATCACATGGATAGATAGAGAAGATGGATATAGAGAAAAACATAGATGGTTTTGATGTTGACTAAGATGAACGGTGTTTCTCATATCTGTCTGAAGGCCACTGCCAAAACGAACCTATCCTAATGGACTGAGATACTAGTCTAGACTAATATCAACACACTGGCATATACAAGGGAACCAGTGGTCGATAATCCTAACTCTAGGTCAACACGACTGGCATATACAAGGGTTCCAGTGGTCGACTTTTTTGAATTTATTCCGGTTGGTCAGATGGTCTGGTCTCATTTTCTCATTTTTTTTTATTTTTTTATTTTTTTATTTTTATTTTTTGGTTCTCAATCAATCTATTTCACCCTAGCAGTGGTAACAACTTGAATCGTGAGCCCCACCTAATCACTTAGAGAAACATATTTAAAAAGAAAACAAAATAAAAACAGAAGTGAAAAGGATTCAACGAGATATGGCGAAACTACCATGTTTTTCTTTAATTCTAACACCCGAGCTACGTGCTTTTATGAATAGACTCTTTAGATGTTTCCATCTAATCAGATTGGTTCCTCAACTCCTACAACCAAAATGCTTCCATCCACTTAGATTGGTTAGTGCCATCCTTAATAAGCATAAATTTCTAGGCTCTGGAGTTTATCAATGCAACTAAAAGTTTCTCCCATACCCCCAAACTTAAATCTAACATTGTCCTCAATGTTCTAAAGATAAAATTAAAAACACGAACAAGGAGAAACTGTTACCATTTGAAGTAAAAGAGATAAGGAAAGATATTACCGTGTCGCATGAATATTGGGTTACCTCCCAAGAAGTGCTAAGTTTAAAGTCTTCAGCCAGACACACAAAAGATTAGTCACCTCATAGAATCATAAAGTAATAACCGAAATTTCTGTGGGTCATCGAAACCAAATAGAGCTATCACAAGTAAAAGGAATCTGCAACATGCCAAGAAAATTAACAAATAACGCACACCCTTGTCTAGATTCCTGTTTAAGACAACTACATCTAGCTGTGGTTCAGGTTCAGGTTCTATAACTGGGTCCAAATAAAATATTTTCATGTGCTGGAATTACTCAAAGCTAAGATCCGGTTCAAGTTGTAAAGTCTGTAAAAACTCAAATAAGAACTTAGAAGCACATAATAATAACCTGAATAATTGTGGATCCTTAAAGTCAATCAGTTTTGACTCACACAATTGACCACGATGAAACTTGCGGTCAATCTTAAACAAATGTGTCGGTACTAGTTTCTTAAAGTATTTAGGTTTGGTCTCAGAACTTAATAAGTGACACATTTTGAACTCATATATTCCCACAATTGGTTGAAAAATATTTGGTGGGAAAACAAAATCAATCTGGGTATCATAGCCTGGGTTAACCACATCAATGAGAGGATGGGTTTCTAACAACTGAACTTCCCTATGGACATCACTAGGTTCAGGAAAACGTGTATGAAGATAATCTTTTAAAATGGTTGAGGCACATATGTCAAGTCCCAAGTGAGGGACCTTTCTAAGAGTTAAGGCAGATGGAGAATGATAATCACCCCCAAACTTAGAGTTTTGGGTGTCACTAGATAGACTATCTACAATTTCCCTAATTTCTAGATCATCGGAATCCTGAAAATGGTCAATTGCTTCTTCTAAGTTACAATCGGAAGGTGCATCCTCACTCATATTTAAAAGCTCTATGAGTTCATCTTCTTTATCTAAGACTAATGTTTCTAAATCGTTAGACTCTAAAACAATGTTCTCAGAATAAACTCGTTCCTCAAAACTATCATCGGCTTCGTAATCATAAGGAAATACTATATCGTCTAAAACGGTGGTATCTCTAGTCAAATCCTCGTCCTTTTGAATAGGTGAATAATTATTAAAATTATTTGAATTTGAACTAGAAATATTATTATCATTGTGAAGCTCAATTGGAGTAATAAATTCCTGATCACTATACCTAAATATTTCAGATTCTTCATCAGCACTATCCTCATCATAATCATCATAAGAGCATGAAAATGGTTGAACCTCATCTAAACATGTAGTGTTACCAATTCTAACCTCGTCATCCTGATTATAAAAATTGTCCTCATTTTCACGGGTGATATTGGAAAGAATGTATTGGCAATCAAGAGTAATTCGAGCAATTCTTTCTTCCGTCTCTAACTCTAACCTACGTGTTTTCTCCGCAAATTCACATGTTGACTCAGTTAACTTACGCGTTGACTCAAGTATCCTACGTGCTTCATCTAGAGAAGAGGAATTATAGGAATTTTGCTCGTATGATCGGTATTCATGTGAATAGTAATTGGGCTCACCATGGTATGGACCATAACCTTCAAAAGGCTGATGTTCCCAAACACTATTCACATTATGGTCAAAGTAGTAACGTCCATTTTGAAACTCAGTCGGATATTCGTTGTATTGGCTATTGTAATACTAGTTCGACATTCTATTTGCAGGGGTGTGAGTTGTCACACAAAATAAAACCCACTGACAGGGGATTCGTGGGTGGATAGAGTCTTACCTCCCGTACCAGACGGGCGATGAACCGTTGAAGTCGACTCAGGCCACCGACTCCTATGTCAGTGTACGAACCCGAGGGTCCGAGACAGTATCGTAACTGTCGTCCTTCCCTGAAAACAGTTTATATTTAATCTTTAACCCTTCCTTAGAGTTTAAAATAATAAAGTCCAAGTCCAAAAAGATAAAGTCCAAAAAGTGTCCAAAAATAAAAAGAAAAATTACAAAAATACAACCCTATTTACAGTTTCTAAAAATAAAACAAAATAACTATATACAAAATCTTCTTCTTTATTCCTTTCAGATTCCCCTTTTCTTTCCTTCTTTGGCGATGCTTTCCTTTTATAGCAATTTCTCTTTCCTTGTAGCTTCGGTCCAAATCTGAAAAGAATCGAATAAATACCAAAGGCGTAAAAAAAGAACAAAAAATAATAAAAAGAAAAAGAAACCTAAAACAAATCTAAATACAAGTCCGCGTCGGCGGCGCCAAAAATTGATGTAATTTTGAAGTTGTTTGTAAAATGGTAGTAAAAGTTCGTTCACTCAGACTTGTAAAGACTCGATTTAAGAAAATACTAATACACAAGTTTGTCACGATATCGAGAGATTACTGAGACTCAGGATTCCACCAATTCTTACATTCATGCGGTTCAACTAATAATTCTAGACATTTATAGCTCAAATTTATTGACTCTGATTCATTGCCGAAAGTAGATTTTGAAAGTAGTGATTGAATATCTAAAGCATGAGACATCAAAACACTTAAGAAAGCATGACCCATCAATTGAAATCACAATCACTCAATAAAAATCATATATCAATTGAAAATCAATGCAATAAGTCATAAAAGAAATAATAGAATTACCACATGCGTGAAAAATGGCTTCCTCCGTAGTCCCAGTGTTGGGGTTTAGCTTCTCATGTTATTCACGTTCTCAAAATAGGTGTTCATAGCTCAAAAGGGTGAAAAAGAAGAGAAAACTAATGACTCAGACAGTTCGCAACGTTGTATAAAGCGTTACAAACAGTATTACAAAGTCATTACAAAAATGATATATGAAAAATGCTGTAAAATATAAGTCTGCTCGATTTAAGACTGCCTCTGTGTCGTAATATTGCAGCGTTTTTACTCGACTGTCCTTAGCAGCATAAAGTTCTTCGTGTTCTTCTTCTTCAGCAGCAGAGAACTTCTCTGCAATTTTTGTTCTTCGCTCCTGAGCCCTCTTTTGGCTCTCCCAACTCCCGATTGGTGCCCCAAACTCTCGACCAAAGTCTCGACACCCTGTTTTGAGTCCTAGCAACTGTTTTTATACCCAACAGCTCCCATTTTCTCGATCAAATCTTCCCGGGAATATATTATTTCTTCCCCCACAATCCACGGGATTTATTTCCTCTTCTGTTCTTCTTCACGTGTTCCTGACTCGATCCAAACTCTTCCTAGGATAGAAACGAATCTCACGAGTATATCCTAGCCTTATCTCCACACTTAACTTCCATATTTGGAATCAAAACAAACCCGTAAGCTCACTGCCCTGTTTTTGCTCCAACCCGAGTTCCAGCCCATTTCAATCCATTAAATCACTTACGCCGATCTGTTTATACCACCGAGTCTATTCCAACCTAAATATACGATTGAGTCTCTTCAAATCTTGACAAAAAATCCAACCCTAAGTCTCAACTTTGCTGTGCAAACTTTCCCGCCAAATTTGAGTTTTGAATAATGAAGGAGGAGTGATCCTTATCTTGAGTTGGGGTGTAAATAGCACTTGGGGTGTCCTGGGTGTAAATAGCAAGTGGGTGCCCCTTATCCAAATTGAGAGTCCGAATAGTAATTTTCTCCCACGAGCGCAAATACCACTTTTCGAGCCAATTTTCCCGCAAAAGCTTATTTCTCCAAAAGCACCTATAAAACCATAAAATACCAGAATAAGTACAAAATCGAGCACTAACATTACAGAGAATTGAGACTAAAATAGACACATAAATGTGTCCATCAAAGACGTAGTAGAAGATGGAGGAAATCAGTGAAGGCAACAAATTTTGATGTTCTTACTTGGAACTGAAATTGATTTCGATTTGAGGAATTTGGCATAAATTGATTGCTGAGGTTCCTACGCAGTCCTGAATTGAAACTGAAACTAATGGAAGATTGCACAACAACTAGGAGGTGATCTTGAGACAGAACAAGTATGTGAAAATTGGTGCGATGGCACAGTATCTTATTCTTTTGATTTTTATATATAGGTAAATAATTTAATCGAAATAATTATGAGATGCGAAGGTTGTCGCGGCGGTGGGACAAAGGCAACCGAGGAATGCATCATCAAGGATCGGGGACAAGCATACCAAGAACTCAAAGAAGGCATCAAAGCAAAGGTAGTGCTTTGATAAATAATAAGAAATACATTCATATAGTGCCATGTTTGACATTTTAAAATAGTTTGGAATTGATTATGTTTGCAACCAAACAATGCCCATCGTAATTATTAGTTAAGAGCAAATTTACTCAATTCGAGCTTCGCCTCTCTGAGATGTAAACTAAACTGCACAGGCCACTAGCTGACCTTCGTCACCTCAATGAATTTGTGGTTGTTTTCAATGCCATTGTTCTATTGTTATAACTATTTGGAGGTTTGATCATTAAACTCATGTTACATTTTCTGCATATTAATTTCTGATACGAAAAATTGCATATTTCATCTGTAGGGAGATTTAAACAATGGACGAGCAAACTTTATCAGGACACGTGGTGTTCAAAATTAAATGGCCATGTATGTGTAGCCTTATCACTACAATCTTAGAAACCATATTTCTAGGAGATGCAATGGGCACTGGAAAACAAGCTTCTATAGGTCTTTTATACCCCGCCATAGTGCTTAGTTTTGTTTTATAACTCTGGGATTATATACTTTCTTTTGCCAAAAAAATAACTTTGTGACATGTAAATGAACACCAAGGGTCTTAAATGTTTTCAAAATTACTCTAATATGTGTATATGTTATTCAGGTATATTGCAAGTGAAATGGAGTTGGGGGTTGTTGTACACCAAGCGAAATCAGAAATGGCATATAGAGACTAACTATGGTAAAACATAAATGCCTTATCTATATCATTATCCGAACAAAAATTCAAAAAAAAAAATTCTTAGTGCTCCAGTTAAAGATTAAATGTTTCAAATTATGTTGCAGTCTTACAGAATGTTGCTGCACAAGTATCTTCCTTCACTGGTGTCTTACTAATTTAAAATTTTATTTCATGTCTTTGTTTCATGACGCCATTCGGACAGCTGAAAAGCTTGGGGATCGTACAGATTTCATTCGATAGAACATGAACATACTAGACTGGGATGATGAATTCGGTATCATACAAAAAATTTGAGAAGTACTATGGATCACCGTTGTCTACACCCCCAGCTACCAGTACAAGTACTTAAAAACTTGCGAAAACAAAAAATTTCAGGAATATCGAGCGGTATCCGGGTGCCTCCAATCGTTAGATGTCTTGTAAGTAGTCTACAAACTTGAGTCAGCTAGGTGTCTATTTTTTATGTATCCATATTCGTCATCATAGATTCTAGATAGATGAATCTCAAATGAAAATGGTTCATGGAAGTTCAATTCGTTTTAACTTATCCATATGTCATCGTATATACCAACACCAGCTTTGATTAATTTATTCACTTTTGACTTATAAAACAATGGTTAATGACAAGTTAAACATATTGCTTACAGTATACAAATGGTGCGATGTTTGACCGAAATGTCTAATTTCATCTACTCTTGATGGACTTTCTAGCTTCCCCTTTAATGTGCTTAATGTGCACATCTTTGAGAATCTTAATGTAACGAACATGTTGTAGTCCTCTTAGAAGTGAATTGGTTACGTCATCCTCCTATTGTTACTATTGATTTGCGACCTGTGTCTCTAATGGAGTGTGTTATTCAATTGCAAGGTGATATTACAAATGCTTGGACAAATTGAACCGGTAAGTCAACTATTTTGTTTCTCGCTTCTGTTAAATATGGTGTTTCCTAATTGCTCGAATACTACAACCAACACCACCTTTGATACTTTGAAAAACATATGTACATCCACCGACAATCTTTTGGAATGTTTGAATCGTTTGCTTCTCTTTCGTATGGAGGTTGCGAGTCCATCTGAACTGCAGGTTGTGGAAGAGTTTAATTTTTTCTCACTCAAATGTGTTTTATTTCTTAATTTTTTGAAAATTTTGAACTGATGCAAGCAATGTAGTTAACCTAAATTTGTGTGTTTACTGGAGTATATCCTATTGGTAATGATGTTATTGACATTTTTTTTGTTGTACTCTAGAATTAGTTTTTGGGTAACACCACTAATAGTAGCATCTCAAATTATGAAAGAGGAGTAATATATCAGTTTACATGGTTTTATCAAGAAGTGAACATACATCAACTTCATCCCTCTTGACCCTTCTCTTCACAATGTTATTCTTTTTATTATATTTTTTTATTGGTTCATTCTGCGTCCCGTGGTTTCCTCCCACAATTCTCGTCATGCGTATAATTGATAGTGTACTTTGTAATTCATTGTTAACAAAGCCCACTTTCACTTTTAAATATGAAACATTTTTGGAGTGTTGAGAAGTTTATTAATTAATGAGCCGTTGTTTGCAGATTCAATGATTCTTTATCCCTTGAACTCACAACTGACCACATAAGTATGTGCAGTATATTTCCAATCGTTAGCTGGTGTACCCACCACTCACCAGAGTGATCTTCTTTCTAGGTTACTCAATTAAGTATGGGTAGTTTTAATAATTCAGTCAAAGAAATGTCCTTAGTGCTTGCTAAGTTGCTTTACGGACTCTTTAAGCCTTTGCAAGTTGTTACAGTACGAACTTTTTTTACGTAATTTATTTTTTGGTTTTAATTATTGCATAATTATCCATGTTATTTGTTTATTCATGGTGCAGTTCCTATTAGACTCATGGAGTTCCATTGGATAGCAGGGTGCTATTATGTACATTGTTTGGATGAAGAAATGTAGGGAACGGTCCCAAAGACATTAGTAGATAGGTACTGGTGAGGAATTAATGGCTATCCTAAGCAGTTCAGGGTTGAGCAATGGCGGAGATGTTTAGCCTTCTTAACCCCTCAGTCCTAGCAGGGCCTATAGGGATATCCATGAACCACAATGCCAGCCAACAAAGAGAGAACTGCTCGATATTTAAAGCATTATTTTGTTTAAAGGTCAAAGTGATTCCATCTTAGCATTATACTTTTGTACATGTTAATTGATTATTAACTAAAACATAAAATCTTGATAAGACATGCTTTGCGTATAATGCCTTGGAATGTTAGTTTCACATAACTCGAACCGATATCCATTTACGAAGGACACATTATTATACAACCACCTCTATGATGGCTGATTCAAGATAAGTTTCATATTTATGAAGTTCACTTTTTTTGCCTAATAATTTGAAACTGTTTGCTAAAATAATTTGGATTTTGTGTGTTGCGATTGAAATGATAAGCACCGTCATTGGAATTGGATCGGTAATATTTAGAGTGAGGGAATGGTTAATAATACCTAAAAAAGTCATAAGACGACATCTGATGTTACAGTAAGTTCAAGTGAGGTATTTGTTAGTAGCTGAGATTTAAGTTCACCGCCGTTCTTGCACTGTAGTGATCCACATTTTTTGAACGATGAGCAGAAGCAATAAATAATCATGCACAGTAGTGAACCACACAAACTTTTGGACAGTAGCGGAAGCGATAAATAATATATAGATTCTATGAACTTTCTTTGTTTTCGTAAATTGTTGATTAATGAGAAAGTTCAATAATTCAAGATGATCTGTATGCTTAAAGATAGGATCATATTGTCACATTTCTAACCTTCAGTTTTCCTCAACACTTTAATATATGTTCTTTATTATTAGCTATTTTGTTGGTGACAAATCTAAACTTGAGTGTCATCAAGTGTAATGAACTAGGTGACAAAAATCCATTCTTTGTTGTACTTGATACGACCAGTTAAACATGACTTCCTGCTATATTCAATAATAGGGATAAGCTTGAAGAAATGTAGTGCATTGATAAGCTTATAGGACGAGAAGAAATTAGAGAAGATCAAATCATGATTATGAACAACCAATTAGTACGCATTTTAGTTTTGGGTCTTCAGTAGGATCCATGTATTTTTGTTAATATTGACTGATCCGTGAACGTTTGATTGTGTCTCCAACTCATTATCTGTAGTTTAGCAAGCTCATACCTGTGCAACTTTGTTTTAACTAAAGATTCTTATTAGCTAATCTTTTTTGTTTGCAGCGTGATTGTGGAAGACCTTCCGTTCCTAGAAAAGACCTATAGATTTGGGCACCACTAAGTTATCTGGGTTTTCTTTTAGTATCTATATCTATCATTCTCGAATCCTTGGCGAGGATAGTGGTACTCACGGGAACTTGCCTCACGGAATGGGTAGATATGCTCGATTCCGTTTAGCAGAGGTATGGTCAATAAGCTTGATATTAGAAAAGCTACGTATTCGATTTTGTATCATTCCATAGTTTTCCAGAGGCTATTTTTTTAACCCGTTTATGCTTTTATCCCCAATACTACCGGAAGGGTGTTCTATTTGACTTTACCGAGATAGAATATCAGAATCAATCTGTCATTGTATTTAAGACAATATTTTAAATTGTATATACCTCACATCATTGATATTTTGTTTCGCTTCAACTGCAAGTGGTGCCTCAAATAGTATGTCGAGGCTTGACGTTCGTATAAAATGCTCATATGTTTGCTTCTGCTACTGTGAGCCTCCTGTCCTGCTTTACATTTGATGAAGTTGTAATCGGAGGAATAATTATTCATTGATTTATTAGGTAAACATGGCATTAAATGATGTGGATGCTTCCGTGGTGGATAGCTTGAAAAAGGCATACACTACGGGAAAATTAGTAATCTACAACTGTAGATTGACAACTCGTAAATTAAAAGTTGTAAAATGTAGTATGTTTTACAACTTTTTCCAACAAAAGCGTTTTGAAAGTAAAATATGTCCAACTCTTAGGACCAACGAGTTCCTAAGAGTAGTGACGAGAATCAGAACCACAACTTGTTGTGTGAAAAGGGTTGCAGAGAGAAGTGACCACCTTTAGAATTTACGACTCATATCCTAAAGGTAGTGAATGATTTTAAAACAACACTAATAAGAGTCGTTGAAGATAAGAAAAAAAGAAAATTTAAAAATGTTCTTGTAGAGAATCGAACCCAAGCTTACTAGGTGTTAGTACAAGACGTCAACCATCCTGCCGGATTCACAATACTGGTAGATTTGTGCTTTTTCTTTTAATCAACATTCACAACCTTTACAAGAATTGTAAAATGATAAATTGACTTTTAAAAAAAAAATTAGGCTAAGGTGAATCGAACCCAACCTCCTCTGTCTAAGACTTGGATTTCAACCACCCTTCCACATTTACATGCATGTCTCGCTTATATTTTACATTTACTTTTATAAAAAAAGTGATAAGGAAAAACATGTTAAGGAAAAGAAATAAATGGACTAGTTATGATGTAAATGGATGGTTATGATGGGAGATGGAAAAGATAAGAAGAAAAAGAGTAAATAGACCTTCTACAACCCCCTAAAGAGTCGTTGTAAAGGTATAAACAATTCTACTAAATTTTTCTCACTTACAAAAAAAATTCCCACTTCGCTAAATTTTATTCACTTCGCAAAAAACTTCTCACTTCGCTAAATTTTTCTCACTTCGCTAAATTTTCTTTTCATCGCTATTGACAACCTTTATAAGAGTTGTCGTTGAGGTATAAACACTTATGCTAAATTTTTCTCAATTCAATTTAAGAATATTCCCATGGAATCTTACCCGTAAATGGGTGGATTCATCGTCTTTCCAAACTTTCGGACTTATAGTCGTCCGCTCATGGCCAAGTTTTGATCCCGGTGCAAGTTTCTTTCTCGAAGTTGACGAATTTGTATGTGTTTAAGGTTTATGAGAATATTCCCATGGAATCTTACCCGTAAATGGTTGGATTCATCGTCTTTGCAAACTTTCAGATTTATAGTAGTCCGCTCATGGCCGTGTTTCGATCCTGAGCGGTTTCTTTCTCAAAGTTGACGAATTTGTGTGTGTTTAAGGTTTCTGAGAATATTCCCATGGAATCTTACCCGTAAATGGTTAGATTCATCGTCTTTGCGAACTTTCAGACTTATAGTAGTCCACTCATGGCCAGGTTTCGATCTCGGAGCCAGGGTTTGCATACAATATGCTAGAATAGGGCGGTTTAATGTTTTGGGAATATTCCAAAGGAATCTTACCAGTAAATGGATGGATTCATCATTCTTACCAAGTTTCCGACTTATAGTAGTCCACTCCCCACTGTGTTTCGATCTCGGAGCCATGATATGCATACGAGTATGCCGAATAGGGTTTGTTGAAGGTTCCAGAAATATTTCAAGGAATCTTACTTGTAAATGGATGGATTCATCGTTCTTACCAAGTTTCCGACTTATAGTAGTCCACTCCCGACCAGGTTTCGATCTCGGAGCCAATGTACGCATACAATATGCCAGAATAGGGTTTGTTTAAGGTTTCAGAGAATATTCCGAAGGAATCTTACTTGTAAATGGATGGATTCATCGTTCTTACCAAGTTTCCGAATTATAGTAGTCCACTGCCGACCAGGTTTCGATCTCGGAACCAAGGTACACATACAATATGCCAGAATAGGGTTTGTTTAAGGTTTCGGGGAATATTCCGAAAGAATCTTACCTACATATGGATGGATTCATCATTTTTACCAATTTTCCGACTTATTGTAGTCCACTTCCGACCAGGTTTCGATCTCGGAGCCATGGTAAGCATACAATATGCCAGAATAGGGTTTTTTAAGGTTTCGGATAATATTTCAAGGAATCTTACCCGTAAATAGATGGATTCATCGTTGTTACCAAGTTTCGAATTATAGTAGTCCACTCCCGACCACGGTTTCGATCTCGGAACCAATGTACGCGTACAATATGCCGAGAATAGGGTTTGTTTAAGGTTTCGGGAATATTCTCAAGGAATCTTACTCAGAATGGATGGATTCATCATTCTTACCAAGTTTCCGACTTATAGTAGTCCACTCCCGACTGTGTTTCGATCTCGGAGCCAATGTACGCATACAATATACCAGAATAGGGTTTGTTAAAGGTTTCAGAGAATATTTCGAAGGAATCTTACCTGTAAATGGATGGATTCATCATTCTTACCAAGTTTCCGACTTATAGTAGTCCACTCCCGACCAGGTTTCGATCTCGGAGCCATGATATGCATACAGTATGCCAGAATAGGGTTTGTTTAAGGTTTCAGATAATATTTCGAAGGAATCTTACCTTTAAATTGATGGATTCACCGTTGTTACCAAGTTTCTGTATTATAGTAGTCCACTCCCGACCTGGTTTCGATCTCGGAACCAAGGTACGCATACAATATGCCAGAATAGGGTTTGTTTAAGGTTTCGGGAATATTCTGAAGGAATCTTACCTGTAACTGGATGGATTCATCATTCTTACCAAGTTTCCGACTTATAGTAGTCCACTCCCGACCAGGTTTCGATCTCGGAGCCAATGTACGCATACAATATACCAGAATAGGGTTTGTTTAAGGTTTCAGAGAATATTCCAAAGGAATCTTACCTGTAAATGGATGGATTCATCATTCTTACCAAGTTTCCGACTTATAGTAGTCCACTCCCGACCAGGTTTCGATCTCGGAGCCATGATATGCATACAGTATGCCAGAATAGGGTTTGTTGAAGGTTCCAGAGAATATTTCGAAGGAATCTTACTTGTTCACATTGAATTTTTGTTTCTGCTTGCTTACAGGCTATATTTTGCGACATTGGAAAAACTCTCATTAAGAATCTGTGTACTGAGTAATCAACCTGCTTGCTTACATGCTATATTTTGCGACATTGGAAAACCTCCCATTAAGAATATGTGTACTGAGTAGTCAATAGATGATTGTTCCTGTAATGATGGAAGTTGGAACTTGCATCCAGCAAAGTTTCTACCATTAGAGAGATTCCTTGTGTAACCTATGATCTCGTAAGTGTCTCATATGCTTGTATTTCTCTATTATTTGATATTCGTTTCTGTACTAAAAGTCTAAAATGATTTCTTGCTTCTTGCTTAAAATGGATATTTTGTCCATGGCTACTACTACAAATCATTGTCATCATTATCAATCTTCACAATCTCTTTCCATTTAACAAGTATGTATTGAATTTTATACTAAGTTGTTTGCTTATTTTGAAACAGGATGATTGGCTCCAATGATGCTTCAACATGTAAGGTACCTTTTATAATTATGAAATCTATGTTGCTTATGATTTGAAAAATATACTAGTGTCTCGAATGCTTGCATTGGATTGATAGCGAGAACCAATGGATCAAAGCACAAATGCTTTCTCTCAAAGACAATATGTTGTTCCGACTTCCAACTAGAGCGATAATGTTGATTACATCTCTTTACTCTTCCCTTTGCTTCTCTCTGTAACTATCTTTCTGTTTGGATTCTGCTTCAATTACTTATTTGATTTTTCATTTGGTTTTACGTTTTGCATCCTTGAAAAAAGATGACACACAACAGACCCATCGACCCCTAACTGGATCCTTAAGAGAACTCGATCGTTTATTTTAAACCTTGTCTTCCCCGCTCGTTATTCATTTATGTACTTCATAATTTATACTTTCTTTTTTTGACTATCTTTTCAGGAGTTTCTCCATTGGTGTCTCGAAGTATTCCTGAAAGTCTCACCTACTTGGCTCGAAATCATCCAAATGTGGCAAAGCTTTTGCTCCACTCGAGCTGCCTCGTTCTCCCGCAAGAGAGTTGCATTGATCGGGGGCGTGGAAAAGCATGATGGTTATGGAAGAGGATGATACGCAACATCGTGAAGGGGATGTGTCGATTGTCTTGCTTTTGAGTTTGTTGAATCTTCCACTTTATTTGAGGAGCATTGCTCATCTTGAACAAGTAAGCAAGCTTCTGCAATTTTCTAATACCATTGAAATCCCCTAGATATAATTACTGATGATCCGTGTTGTCTTTCTTCTATTTGTTTTTCAGTTGCTAAATTTATTGAAAGTTGTCATTGATAATGCTGAAATTAACTCCAACATGTCTAATACGACAAAAGTATCGCCACCGAGCAAATCGTCCTGCCCCGAAATAGTGGTCGCGATGTGGGGTTAAATTTTGATGTGCATGTTTTTCCTCTTCTAGTGATGCTATGCCAACCAAAAGTGAAACCTCTAAACCTTCCACATCTTCTCATGCAAATAAAGAATGTGACGTTCATCGTGTACTACTTGGCCTACCACAAGTTTGAACTCGTGCTTTTATGCTCTTTGCTTGCACATGATGGGTACGATCTAACTCTTGATTCTATTTGTTTTATGGGAATCTGCATATACCGTCCCCATCTTCCAATTACTTATAACACTTTTTTTTAGTATTGCAGTTTATCAGACAATGCTTATGCTCTTGCCGGTGAGGTTTTAAAGAAGTCGGTGGCTATTGCTCCAACTTATTACCATTTATTTATCAGAGAGTTAGCAACTTCAGTGGAAAACCTTTCTAGACCTGCCATTGGTGAATTGCAAGTATTCGGAGAAGCGTAAACGACACTTTTAGCTCAACTTCCAATGATGGTACTGCAATCCTGAGTGTTCTACAAGCACTAAGCTCTCTTGTTGCATGCTTGCAAGAGAAGGAGAAAGATCCGAAGGAAAAGATCGGATCGATACTCAAACTCAAAAAGTGGATAAATTCAGTTTCCAGGATCTCTTATGGTTGGAGTTCATTTGCATAAGCAAGATAGAAGCTACTCGGATACTTCTCTTGCTTTATTCCCTCGCATCCGTAAGCTTTGTCACCCACGACAAAGTGTGCGAAGATCCCCATTTCTGTGGGTACCTGCATGTGTTGCCATATATTGAATCCTTCTTTGTATCATGTGAGAAGTTAGATCCTTTACAAGCCGGAGCCGTAACGATCTCTCTCGCGCTTGGGACTTCGCAATCGAAGAGGCCACAACTTCCTCCGACACAGAGGACAACTTCGGTTTCCAATGCAAAGGTGAAGAGAAAAAATGCTGCATTTGTGAAGTTCTCATAAATGAATGACTCAAGAGACTTGTTCTTTCTTTGTTTATGTGTTGGAATGATATTTTGAATGAATCATTTTAATTGTTTACATTTGAATGAATGCTGGTATATTTTGAAAATATTTTGAATGCTGATATGAAAATAATGGTTGTCATACTTGTTTCTGCTACACATCGTATTTGTTGTGAAACAATGCACTGGATTGTGGAAACAAACTTCTACTACACATACAAAGGTTGTCATACACGTTTCTCGCTACACAAATTAAGGGTTGTGAATAACATGTCTTACTACTATAATCTTGGTTGACATACGAGTTTCTCGCTACACAAGTAAACCGTTGTGAATATGATGTCATACTACTATGAACTTGGTTGTGATACGAGTTTCTCCTATACACATTTTTGTTGTGTAAGAAGTACTTACAACCCAAGTAATAATTGTGAAACACGTCTTAGACTATGCTTCCATAAGTTGTGATATGGGTTTCTGCTACACTACCCTCTTGTTGTGAAACACTTGGTTGGGAAAGTCCTACAACCATAATAATAGTTGGGAGAATGGTATATACACAACCATTATATTGGTTGTGTTAGATATTTCTAAGACTTATAACTTTGTTGTGAAAAAAATTATTACAACCTCTTGATGAGTTGTGTGAGATGTTGCCCAGTAATTTGGATTAAGTATCACAACCGAAGCAAGTGTTGTATAATATTGAACCACAACCAAGTTTACGACTCTAGATTACGAGTTGCAAACAATTGAAGACTTTCTACAACCCCCTTGTGCAACCTATCGATAAACGTCGTCTTATGTGGTACCACAACTGATTTCCGGGGTAGTTAATCGCTGTTTTTCCCGTAGTGATAGTTTGAAGCAAGTGATGGTGAGTTTCAAAAATGTTACCTATTTAATTTTAAATTTTTTTTTTGCTCACAGTAGCCTATTAGTCATATGCAATGGACTTATTGTAGATGAAGCCATTACTCTTGATGGATTTTGTAGCTTCCCCTTTATAAAAAACATGTTGTCACTACGGGAAAAACAACGATTAGCTAACCCGGAAATCAGTTGTGGTACCACATAAGACGACGTTTATCGATAGGTTGCACAAGGGGGGGGGTTTTTAGAAAGTCTTCAATTGTTTGCAACTCGTAATCTAGAGTCGTAAACTTGGTTGTGGTTCAATATTATACAACACTTGCTTCATTGTGATACTTAATCCAAATTACTGGGCAACATCTCACACAACTCATCAAGAGGTTGTAATAATTTGTTTCACAACAAAGTTATAAGTCTTAGAAATATCTAACACAACCAATATAATGGTTGTGTATATACCATTATCCCAACTATTATTATGGTTGTAGGACTTTCCCAACCAGTGTTTCACAACAAGAGGGTAGTGTAGCAGAAACCCATATCACAACTTATGGAAGCGTAGTCTAAGACGTGTTTCACAATTATTACTTGGGTTGTAAGTACTTCTTACACAACAAAAATATGTATAGGAGAAACTCGTATCACAACCAAGTTCATAGTAGTATGACATCATATTCACAACAGTTTACTTGTGTAGCAGAAACTCGTATGACAACCAAGATTATAGTAGTAAGACATGTTATTCACAACCCTTAATTTGTGTAGCAGAAACGTGTATGACAACCTTTGTATGTGTAGTAGAAGTTTGTTTCATTAATCCAGCTGCATTGTTTCACAACAAATACGATGTGTAGCAGAAACAAGTATGACAACCATTATTTTCATATCAGCATTCAAAATATTTTCAAAATATACCAGCATTCATTCAAATGTAAACAATTAAAATGATTCATTCAAAATATCATTCCAACACTTAAACAAATAAACAACAAGTCTCTTGAGTCATTCATTTATGAGAACTTCACAAATGCAGCATTTTTCTCTTCACCTTTTGCATTGGAAACCGAAGTTGTCCTCTGCTGTCCGGAGGAAGTTGTGGCCTCTTCTTGCGTAAGTCCCAAGTAGCAGAGAGATCATTACTGGCTCCAGCTTGTAAAGGATCTAACTTCTCACATGCTACAAAGAAGGATTCAATATATGGCAACACATTCTGGGTACCCGCAGGAAATGGGGATACTGCACTTGCTGTCGTGGGTGACAAAGCTTCTGGATGCAGGGAATAAAGCAAGAGAAGTATCCGAGTAGCTTTCTATCTTGCTTATGCAAATGAACTCCAACCATAAGAGATCCGGAAACTGAATTTATCCCCGCACCCTCCGAGTTTGAGTATCGTCTCGATCTTTCCTTCGGATCTTTCTCCTTCTCTTGCAAGCATGAAACAAGAGAGCTTAGTGCTTGTAGAACCCTCGTGATTGCAGACCATCATTGGAAGTTGAGCTAAAAAGTGTCGTTTCTACTTCTCCGAATACTTGCAATTCACCAATGGCGAGGTCTAGAAAGGTTTTCCACCGGGTTGCTAACTCTCGATAAATAAATGGCAATAAGTTGGAGCAATAGCCACCGACTTCTTTAAAACCTCACCTAAGAAGAGCATAAGCATTGTCTGATAAACTGCAATACTAAAAAAAAGTGTTATAAGTAATGGGAAGATGGGGACAGTATATGATATTGCTTCTGTTGTGGTTCAATATTATACAACACTTGCTTCTGTTGTGATACTTAATCCAAATTACTGGGCAACATCTCACACAACTCATCAAGAGGTTGTAATAATTTGTTTCACAACAAAGTTATAAGTCTTAGAAATATCTAACACAACCAATATAATGGTTGTGTATATACCATTATCCCAACTATTATTATGGTTGTAGGACTTTCCCCAACCAAAGTGTTTCACAACAAGAGGTAGTGTAGCAAGTAAACCCATATCACAACTTATGGAAGCGTAGTCTAAGACGTGTTTCACAATTATTACTTGGGTTGTAAGTACTTCTACACAACAAAAATATGTATAGGAGAAACTCGTATCACAACCAAGTTCATAGTAGTATGACATCATATTCACAACGGTTTACTTGTGTAGCAAAACTCGTATGACAACCAAGATTATAGTAGTAAGACATGTTATTCACAACCCTTAATTTGTGTAACAAAACGTGTATGACAACCTTTGTATGTGTAGTAGAAGTTTGTTTCCACAATCCAAAGGCATTGTTTCACAACAAATACGATGTGTAGCGTAAAACAAGTATGACAACCATTATTTTCATATCAAAGATTCAAAATATTTTCAAAATATACCAAAGATTCATTCAAATGTAAACAATTAAAATGATTCATTCAAAATATCATTCCAACACTTAAACAAAGAAACAACAAGTCTCTTGAGTCATTCATTTATGAGAACTTCACAAATGCAGATTTTTCTCTTCACCTTTGCATTGGAAACCAGAAGTTGTCCTCTCATTGTCCTGGAGGAAGTTGTGGCCTCTTCGATTCTGCAGTAAGTCCCAAGTAGCGAGAGATCGCGATCGGCTCCAAACTTGTAAAGGATCTAACTTCTCATTCTACAAAGAAGGATTCAATATATGGCAACACATTCTTCAACCCATTACAGGAAATGGGGATACCGCACTTGCACGTCACGGGTGACAAAGCTTCTGGATGCAGGGAATAAAGCAAGAGAAGTATCCGAGTAGCTTTCTATCTTGCTTATGCAAATGAACTCCAACCATAAGAGATCCGGAAACTGAATTTATCCCCGCACCTGAGTTTGAGTATCAGTCTGATCTTTTCCTTCTGATCTTTCTCCTTCTCTTGCAAGCATGCAACAAGAGAGCTTAGTGCTTGTAGAACCCTCAGGATTGCAGTACCATCATTGGAAGTTGAGCTAAAAAGTGTCGTTTCTGCTTCTCCGAATACTTGCAATTCACCAATGGCAGGTCTAGAAAGGTTTTCCACTGAAGTTGCTAACTCTCTGATAAATAAATGGTAATAAGTTGGAGCAATAGCCACCGACTTCTTTAAAACCTCACCTGAAGAGCATAAGCATTGTCCGATAAACCCAATACTAAAAAAGTGTTATAAGTAATGGGAAGATGGGGACAAAGATATGCAGTGTTCCCATAAAACAAATAGAATCAAGAGTTAGATCGCATTACTCCATCATGTGCAAGCAAAGAGCATAAAAGCCTCGAGTTCACTTTTGTGGTAGGCCAAGTAGTACACAAAGAACGTCACATTCTTTATTTGCATGAGAAGATGTGGAAGGTTTAGAGGTTTCACTTTTGGTTGGCATAGCATCACTAGAAGAGGAAACTCCAGACATCAAAATTTAACCCCACATCAACAGCTCACTATTTCGGGGCTGATTTACTTTTCGCAGGGCGATACTTTGTCGTATTAGACATGTTGAGTTACTTTCGCATTATCAATGACAACTTTCAATAAATTTAGCAACCGAAAACAAATAAAGAAAGACAACACTGATCATCGAATTATATCTAGGGGATTTGTAATGGTATTAGCAAAATGCGTAAGTCTTGCTTACTTGTTCAAGATGAGCAATGCTCCTCAAATAAAGTGAAGATTCAACAAACTCAAAAGCAAGACAATCGACACATCCCCTTCCCGATGTCGCGTATCATCCTCTTCCATAACCATCACAGCCTTTCCATGCCCCCCCATCAATGCAACTTTCAGAGAACGAGAGGCACTCGGGCGGAGCAAAAGCTTTGCCACATTTGGATGATTTCGAGCCAAGTAGGTGATACTTTCAGAATACTTTAGACACTAAATGGAGAAACTCCCTCAAAAGATAGTACAAAAAGAAAGTATAAATTATGAAGTACATAAATGAACAACGAGGCAGGAAGATAAGGTTTAAAATAAACCCGATCGCTTCTCTTAAGGATCCAAATAGGGGGTCGATGGGTCTCGTTGTGTGTCATCTTTTTTCAAGGTCAAAAAACGTAAAACCAAATGAAAAATCAAATAAGTAATCGCTGAATCCAAACAGAAAGATAGTTATAGAGAGAAGCAAAGGGAAGAGTAAAGAGATGTAATCACCATTATCGCCTAGTTCAAGTCGAACAACATATTGGCCGAGAAAGCATTTGTGCTTTGATCCATTGGTTCTCGCTTATCAATCCAATGCAAGCATTCATACACTAGTATATTTTTCAAATCATAAGCAACACAGATTTCATAATTATAAAAGGTACCTTACATGTTTGAAGCATCATTGGAGCCAATCATCCCTGCTTTCAAAATAAGCAAACAACTTAGTATAAAATTCAATACATACTTGTTAAATGGAAAGAGATTGTGAAGATTGATAATGATGACAATGATTTGTAGTAGTAGCCATGGACAAAATATCCATTTTAAGCAAGAAGCAAGAAATCATTTTAGACTTTTAGTACAGAGACTACTATCAAATAATAGAGAAATACAAGCATACGAGACACTTACGGATCATAGGTTACACAAGGAATCTCTAATGGTAGAAACTTTGCTGGATGCAAGTTCCAACTTCCATCATTACATGAACAATCATCCGTTGACTACCCGCATACGTGATTCTTAATGAGAGGTTTTCCAATGTCGCAAAATATAGCCTTGTAAGCAAGTGTGTTGACTACTCACATGATTCTTAATGAGAGGTTTTCCAATGTCATAAAATATAGCCTAAGAGCGTAAACAAAATTCAATGTGAACAAAAATTTTAAAAATATATAAAAAGAT